>CATIUR010000001.1:372484749-373082249 GCA_949592205.1 Helichrysum umbraculigerum | reverse complement strand
CAAAAACTATGATCTTGATTTTGTATTGTTATAAAGTTGTAACATCACTGTGTATACGTCTAACGAGGTATCTAATACCTAAGTAACCGTGGTGTATACCTATGTACATAGAGAAAGCGGCAGTCCATGCCTAAATACCTATCAGGTATAAGTAAGTCTAAAGACGTGAGGCACTACATGCCTAAGTACAAATCAAGTATGCGTATAACCACGTTATATAATAACAAGTAATAATATTACTTATTCAATAGTAAGGTGCTAACGTGCCACTTGGCCTAGGGTGTTGCCTCCAGCAACGTATAAGTGTGGTCCTGCAATAAGTATTTATCCGAATACCGAGCCAACGATCTCGAGTGTAAGCTCGCCGATCTGTTGCTCCATCAACGACCTCAAGTGTAATCTCGCAGATCCGTTGATATGCATGAATCTCGAGCGTAAGCCCGCAGATCCCGTGTTTGAGCCAACGATCTCGAGTGTAAGCTCGTCGATCCGTTGCTCCACCAATAATCTCGAGTGTAATCTCGCAGAACCTGTGTTTTGTATCGCTTTACCACGATATCGTTTTGAATCACTGAATCATCTACCGTGATCTCGTTTTGAATCACTTTACCGTGATCTCGAATAACATTGCTCCCATGCAACGTATGTAAATGAGAGTCGGCAGTACTACGACATGCCCGACTTAGTAAATGAGAGTCGACAGTACTACGACATGCCTGAGTTAGAGTAACCGTGTTTGTATCAGCGTATGTATAACAATATACATAAGTAAGTAGTAGGTAGCACCACGTGCTCGAGATAGTGTACAAGTATGTGTATGTATATATATGTCAATCAACAAACACGTCTAATAGAGTATCATGCCACGCATGAAAGTAGTTTAACATATCTAAATATGTATATACAATACTTAGATATTAAGTATATCACCATAAGCCTAGGTATGACTAATCATCACCTAGTTGTTTTGTATTAGTATAAGGAATCTATACTAACGTATACTCCTTGCCTCAGCCTAGTAAGTATATTGAGGATTCTGGTAAATGTTCGGTTAGGTACAAGTCCATTCGAGAAATCCTGGAGTGTATAGGCAGTCTTAGTTCCTATAAAGGAGAACTAATCCTATGCGAAGTCTAGTTGTTTTCCAATGTAAGTAGAACTAACAAGCTCTAATGTATTTACTGATATTGTCCCGCGACAATATGGCCAAAGTAAAATGATAACCTAAGCTGTTATGTAAGGGTAGTTGTATTTCAACAACGAGGTAGTGTACAGTGGTAACCTATCCAGGTTAAGCTATGATATAGTCCTACGACAATATAGTGGGTGTAATTCCTAAGTATTACACATTTGTATTACATAGTAGTAATATAGTTAAGTGTGAATTATAAAAGTTTATTATTATAATTCCAAAACAGTAGTTGTGCATGCGTCTCACCCCGAAAACAGTAAAACAGATGAAAGAGTGGGGCTATGAACTCACCTGTGAGTTGTCAGCGATCCTACTACACGTGTGTTGTCCAAATGATAACCTCCTAGTGTCCTAAACACGCGAGGTTATGTAAGTAAGAGACAAATCAGTTTGTCTAAGCGAATTGTGTAATTATTTATTTGTCGTTCAGGTTTGGAAACCGTGTACGGGGGTCCGGGGGCAGCGCCCCTGGTAGCGGGGTCCAAGGGGCAGAGCCCCTGGTTGGGGTCGAGCTGCCAAGTTAGCTTAGAAAATTTTTATTTCTACTACATTGCTTTACTAAAAATCGCAATGAAGATTTAAAGTCGGAAAATTTACCAAAGGTTGGCTGCGGACCGAATTGGTGGTGTGAATTGAGTCCGCGAAGCGAACTGAGTTTGGATTCGTAGGACAAGTGGACTCGCGGGTCGAGCCGCTTCGCAGCTCGATCCGCAGACAAGTCGGTCCGCATGTCAACTCGCAACTCAGTTCGACTCGCAAGTCTGTTCGATCCGCGAGTTCGGATAAGGTTTCGCGAGTTGAGTTCGTCTCAACTCGACGACGAACTGCTGTAATTTTTGAGGTGGGTTTCGAGTTTTAAAACGTTTTTAACCGATTTCTTGGATATTTTCTTGTTGTGTGGACTCAATAACATGTTAATAAACATAAATCAAATGTTTTAAAGGTGTGAAATCGGGTGTTCTTACCGAATGTCGATTTCGAGCTCAAAAATGACGGATCGAGATGATGGAGATGGCGATGATGAAGATGAAGATGATGATCACGATGATGGTGATGTGCGGCTGCTGTTGTTGATGTTGGTGGCGCCGGTGGCGGCCGGCGGTGGTGTGCCAAGAGGAAGAGAGAGAGATGGATGGTGGGTGTGTTGGTGGGAATGAGAAATGAAAATGGAATGAGGTTTGGGGTGGGGGTTTTTGGAACCGGCTTATACCAAAAGGGAGGGGGAAATACTCCCTTTTGTCCCCAACCGTAGTATAATAGCCCGTGTTATTTTACCCGATCGTAAATTAATTTAATTACTTTAAGTTCATAATTTTGTTTATATTATTTCGAAATGATTTTGAATTGAAACATTTTATTTTTATAAAATGTTTAAGTTAAAGTTCTATAACTAAATCTCGCGGTGTTTCAGATAATCAAAACACGTTTTAAAGTTTAAGCTGGATCACATTTTTAAATGCTTTGTTATAAATGCGTACTAATTACGATTATTTGAAATTTAAATTTGGCGTGGAAATTGACTTTTTGACCAGGTGTTACATTCTCCCCCTGTTAATTAAATTTCGTCCCGAAATTTCGAGTGATTTCGTGATCGTGAGGGGTCGAGGGAGACATGTACGAATGAGAGGTTTGTTGAATAGATAGTAGACATACCATGTTTATGAGGGGGTTGAAAAGCAGTCAATCCATGACTGTGTCGCAATTTATTATTGTAGTGACATTCGGGACTAAATAATTGTCGCACGGTGACCATTTAGAGAGTAGTCCTATCAGGACTATGCGATTGGTGAACGTTCAGTCAATCAATCTGTTGAAAGCAAACTTCGAGTTTTACGTGGCCTAGGTCAACTAGCCCTATGACGCACTCGGCATCAAGTCGATAAAAGCTGTTTCGGGGAGTAAAAAGTACACATTTATTGTAAGCCAAAATCGGAGGGTTATGTTTTCGAGGAAGGAGGTGCTTACATTATTATCAAAGATTTGCTCGACTCATTCCGAGCCGATCAGGTGGATTTTGCGTTTCTTTGGGCAATTCTACTTGTAATGCCCTGGTTCTTTGCATTTGAAGCATATCCTTTGTGTGTCGGGATTGGCAGGAACTTTGCAATCCCAGATCTTGTGTCCAAATCGCTGGCATCTTTCACAGGGTAAACCACATGTACCATCATGATGACGTTTACAGCCGTGACAAAATGGTTTGTTCCCCGCATAGCCTCGTTTTTCTTTAGGTTCGGCGGCGTAGGACCTCAAGGGTTCGGGTTGATTTGTTGGGTTATGACTAGTGCTGGAATCTCCATTCCATTTTCCTTGGTTGTTTTCAATTGCAGGTGTTCCGCGTCCAACCACCTGTGCCATGAGTTTGTGGGCCATGCGAACAGCATCGTGAATAGTGGCGGGTTTAGAGGCGATGACCATTCCCTCAATTTGTAACGGAAGTCCTCCGATGTACCTTTCGATTCGTTGTTGTTCAGGGTTTACCAAGGTTGGGCAAAGAAGTGCCAGTTGGTTAAAACGATTGGTGTATGCCATGATATCGTTGTCCTTTACGGTGAGGTGCCAAAGTTCGTCCTCGAGTTTGTGTAGTTCCTCACTGGGGCAATACTCGTCCCTCATTAATCGTTTCAGTTCCTCCCAAGGAAGTTCGTGAGCGGTGTCGATCCCTACAATTTGGGCGTAGGAATTCCACCAGGTAAGAGCGTTATCTTGGAGGGTGTAGGTGGAGTACTTAACTTTGTAGTCATCGGGGCAGTTGCAAATGTGGAACACATATTCCATTCTCTCGATCCATTGAATTAATCCGACAGCCCCTTTAGTGCCGATGAAGTTTGGTGGGTTACAGTTCAGGAATTCCTTATAAGTGCAGGGTCGCGCTCGGTTTCGTGTAGCTAGAGCATCAGCCACTCTTTGTTCAGCAAATTGGTCGCGTTCAGCTTGAGTGTATGTTTGTCGTTTAGGTGGCATGATTCTTAAATAAGAATGAAATGACAAAGTGTGAGATCTTTATTTAAAGATTATGATTATTATAGTTGTATACGTAAATCGGTATTACACCGTTGCCCACGGATGTAAAAGTGATAATGATCCAGAAACCACTTAAGGTGTCTGCTTGAAAGTCCTCGGACTTTGGAATTTTAAATGTGTAGTCGTACTAACGACCTAGTTGTATTTTACATGTAGTTCAACCAAAACTATGATATTGTAGTAGTCTAACATACTATAATGTAGTACTAAAGTACTATAGATGTAATCCTAATGAATCATAGTGTAGTACCCTAAGTACTAAAATGCAATAACTGCGTACTGTAATGCAGTGCTAGAAACACTGTAAGGTAGTGCCAACGTACTACGAGTGCAGTACTGAAATACTATGTGGCCATTTGTGCCGGTGAGTGTGACACCCACAGTGCCATGTGCGGTGTTGAAGCGGGGTCCACTAACATAACCCATGTGTGTGGTGATATCAGTGTGTATTCATCGGTTGAGGCGTCACATGCCTAAGTGGTCGTATATACATATATGGGGTGCACGAAACTATACAGGTATGCGTGCGTAGTAAGAGTCAGGTGTGGCAACTCGTTCCCAGTTAAGTAAGTGTATATGTATATATAAGTCGTACATGTAACTATAACAAATCTACATGTATATTAAAAGTAGCACCTAGTGCTTGGAATGCGGTGCCCAAAGCACCGAGATTGCAGTCCTCATGTACTGCGAGTGTAGCACCAACATGCCGCTTGTAGTATTAACATACTATGAGTGTTGTACTAACGTGCCAAATTGCGGTATCAACATACCGTGTAATGCAGCACTACGTGCTGTGAGTTGTTTGAGTGTAGCCCTAAGGCCGAATATGTGTTGAAGTTACGTGATTTCCCAAATGTAGCACAAAGGCTAGAATGTAAGTGCCAAGGCACTGAGGTATTGAATTGATTGATCTAAATGATCAAATTGTTATTGAGGTGATTTTGTGGACTTAGTCAACACTAATCCAATGGTAATCCGTATGGTCAAAGTCGAAAGATTAGTTGGTTTGTTTTAAATTTCGTGGACGTTTTAGCATGTGTGGGTTTCCATCCCAATAGATAATGCTTATACTTCCTTCCCGAGGTTCAGCGATGAGCGTGATGTTCTCCTATGCGTACATGTAGAGAAAGTGTTGAGTCGCGATGGTGAGGAAGACGGTGATGTGCCTCTTCGTAAGTATATGATGGTACAGCGGAATTGTGTTATATATACTCAGTATATATATATATAGATACGTAAAAGTAGTACACATGTAAGGCCTATTCATATATACCTACAGTACATATAATAGCCTAGGGTGTCTAGCACAAAACAATCAGAGTCAACTAGTGCATTCCCGATCCAGTATAACCCCTTTCAGATGTCACATCATCTTTATTTAATTGTACATAGTTAGCTACGCTATATTAAATTAAACTCGTATGACGTGATCCTGAACCAGTTATACCTAATGAGGAATAATGCCTAACGGTCATAGTCTAGGCACTAAATGCAACCTAGTTCACTATAACCTTAGGCTCTGATACCAATCTGTAACACCCTCAAATTTCGGGTTGCGGAAGCGGTCGGGTGTTACCAAATAAAATATCACAAGCACAAAGGTAAATAATGAACGACTCTAAATGAGACGTTTGAAAATACAGTTATTACATTTCCAAAATAATAGTTTTACAATGTTTGCGAGTTCGCAAAATGTGTCCCAATACATAAGTAGAAATACAAAAGTTATGCAAAGTAATCCCAAATGTTTGAAAACATGCGACTCGAGCTAGCATAATCTTGTAGCAATCCTAATCCTGCTGGGCACCTGAGAACACATGCTAAAACGAGTCAGCTATAAAGCTGGTGAGTTCATAGGTACGTTAGTTGAAAACAATAGTATAAACCTTGTATGTTTAAAAGTAGTTCAAAAACTATGATCTTGATTTTGTATTGTTATAAAGTTGTAACATCACTGTGTATACGTCTAACGAGGTATCTAATACCTAAGTAACCGTGGTGTGTACCTATGTACATAGAGAAAGCGGTAGTCCATGCCTAAATACCTATCAGGTATAAGTAAGTCTAAAGACGTGAGGCACTACATGCCTAAGTACAAATCAAGTATGCGTATAACCACGTTATATAATAACAAGTAATAATATTACTTATTCAATAGTAAGGTGCTAACGTGCCACTTGGCCTAGGGTGTTGCCTCCAGCAACGTATAAGTGTGGTCCCGCAATAAGTATTTATCCGAATACCGAGCCAACGATCTCGAGTGTAAGCTCGCCGATCCGTTGCTCCATCAACGACCTCAAGTGTAATCTCCAGATCCGTTGATATGCATGAATCTCGAGCGTAAGCCCGCAGATCCCGTGTTTGAGCCAACGATCTCGAGTGTAAGCTCGCCGATCCGTTGCTCCAACAATAATCTCGAGTGTAATCTTGCAGATCCCGTGTTTTGTATCGCTTTACCACGATATCATTTTGAATCACTGAATCATCTACCGTGATCTCGTTTTGAATCACTTTACCGTGATCTCGAATAACATTGCTCCCACACAACGTATGTAAATGAGAGTCGGCAGTACTACGACATGCCCGACTTAGTAAATGAGAGTCGGCAGTACTACGACATGCCCGACTTAGAGTAACCGTGTTTGTATCAGCGTATGTATAACAATATACATAAGTAAGTAGTAGGTAGCACCACGTGCTCGAGATAGTGTACAAGTATGTGTATGTATATATATGTCAATCAACAAACACGTCTAATAGAGTATCATGCCACGCATGAAAGTAGTTTAACATATCTAAATATGTATATACAATACTTAGATATTAAGTATATCACCATAAGCCTAGGTATGACTAATCATCACCTAGTTGTTTTGTATTAGTATAAGGAATCTATACTAACGTATACTCCTTGCCTCAGCCTAGTAAGTATATTGAGGATTCTGGTAAATGTTCGGTTAGGTACAAGTCCATTCGAGAAATCCTGGAGTGTATAGGCAGTCTTAGTTCCTATAAAGGAGAACTAATCCTATGCGAAGTCTAGTTGTTTTCCAATGTAAGTAGAACTAACCAGCTCTAATGTATTTACTGATATTGTCCCGCGACAATATGGCCAAAGTAAAATGATAACCTAAGCTGTTATGTAAGGGTAGTTGTATTTCAACAACGAGGTAGTGTACAGTGGTAACCTATCCAGGTTAAGCTATGATATAGTCCTACGACAATATAGTGGGTGTAATTCCTAAGTATTACACATTTGTATTACATAGTAGTAATATAGTTAAGTGTGAATTATAAAAGTTTATTATTATAATTCCAAAACAGTAGTTGTGCATGCGTCTCACCCCGAAAACAGTAAAACAGATGAAAGAGTGGGGCTATGAACTCACCTGTGAGTTGTCAGCGATCCTACTACACGTGTGTTGTCCGAATGATAACCTCCTAGTGTCCTAAACACGCGAGGTTATGTAAGTAAGAGACAAATCAGTTTGTCTAAGCGAATTGTGTAATTATTTATTTGTCGTTCAGGTTTGGAAACCGTGTACGGGGGTCCGGGGGCAGCGCCACTGGTAGCGGGGTCCAAGGGGTGGCAACCCCTGGCGGGGTCCAAAGGGCAGAACCCCTGGTTGGGGTCGAGCTGCCAAGTTAGCTTGGAAAATTTTTATTTCTACTACATTGCTTTACTAAAAATCGCATCGAAGATTTAAAGTCGGAAAATTTACCAAAGGTTGGCTGCGGACCGAATTGGTGGTGTGAATTGAGTCCGCGAAGCGAACTGAGTTTGGATTCGCAGGACAAGTGGACTCGCGGGTCGAGCCGCTTCGCAGCTCGATCCGCAGACAAGTCGGTCTGCATGTCAACTCGCGACTCAGTTCGACTCGCAAGTCTGTTCGATCCGCGAGTTCGGATAAGGTTTCGCAAGTTGAGTTCGTCTCAACTCGCACGACGAACTGCTGCGATTTTTGAGGTGGGTTTCGAGTTTTAAAACGTTTTTAACCGATTTCTTGGATATTTTCTTGTTGTGTGGACTCAATAACATGTTAATAAACATAAATCAAATGTTTTAAAGGTGTGAAATCGGGTGTTCTTACCGATTGTCGATTTCGAGCTCAAAAATGATGGATCGAGATGATGGAGATGGCGATGATGAAGATGAAGATGATGATCACGATGATGGTGATGTGCGGCTGCTGTTGTTGATGTTGGTGGCGCCGGTGGCGGCCGGCGGTGGTGTGCCGAGAGGAAGAGAGAGAGATGGATGGTGGGTGTGTTGGTGGGAATGAGAAATGAAAATGGAATGAGGTTTGGGGTGGGGGTTTTTGGAACCGGCTTATACCAAAAGGGAGGGGGAAATACTCCCTTTTGTCCCCAACCGTAGTATAATAGCCCGTGTTATTTTACCCGATCGTAAATTAATTTAATTACTTTAAGTTCATAATTTTGTTTATATTATTTCGAAATGATTTTGAATTGAAACATTTTATTTTTATAAAATGTTTAAGTTAAAGTTCTATAACTAAATCTCGCGGTGTTTCAGATAATTAAAACACGTTTTAAAGTTTAAACTGGATCACATTTTTAAATGCTTTGTTATAAATGCGTACTAATTACGATTATTTGAAATTTAAATTTGGCACGGAAATTGACTTTTTGACCAGGTGTTACAACTTTTCAGTAGCTACTATACATGTAGTGTTGAGCAAGTAATATTTAGGCGTCAATAAGTTTTTTATGATTATCCACCATTTTTTATTTTGACCTATTGTATGCACTTAAAAAGAACGGAGACAGTATGTACTTGTAAAAGTTAATATCAATCTAGATAAGTATGTAAACCATTTTTTTATCAAATTTAATTCCGTAAGTTTGCAATTGAGCTAAAATAACATTTAAAGTAAAATTAGTAGAGGTAGACTGCATACGATAATGTAGAACTTAGTTTGAATAATAATTATTATACCTGATGTAGGTAATCTTCTACAGCTCCTAGAGTACCCATTGCCTTGGACATCTGAGACATGTAAATGGACAACTTTTGTGATGTGGAGGAAGATGTCACAGTATCCCAAAGCATTGTATTTGAAATAGACTCCTGTAATCTTGTCATTCCGTCAAGTAAGGCTTTTTCATGACTTTTGACCTGAGTTATCAAATCTTTTGTTTTCTTTTGTTACTCAGTTGAAGTCTCCACTTGTTTGTCTATTAACTAAATTCAATACACAAAGTAATAAAAAGAAGGCATGTGATGAGCATGGTAATTGCAAGATGTAGTTGAGATATGATGTTATCAATTTATAAAAGTTAACAACATATTTTTTTTGTATGATTACGTTAAACTTTGGTTTTGTAATAGTGCATGTGTTAAAAGCTAAGCGCGTCTAGAGTTAACCACTAACGAAGATTTAAAAGCGTTGTACCTTAATTATATCAGATAGACGGAAACCACCAATCCACATAATGCATCTCTCAGCAAGCGAAGTCCATGTTCCGTACACAAGGTGAAACACATCAGCTTTAGAGATGGCATCTTTGATGCGAAATATCTCATTGAATTGTAAGGCTGTTTGATTGACGAGTTGTTGAATTTCAGCTTCTGTTTGTCCCGAATAAATTGCTTTCTTAAGATCACCCGTCAGATGAAAATGTCGAGTTAACCATTGTGCATAGTTTTTTGAAAACTCCTGTGAGACTGTACACATGTCACTAATAACATTAGACATATATAAAAGTGTACATACTATAACTAACCACAACATTGCAACTTAAGTAATAGGTAATGATTGAGTTGTAAAAATATGTATGTAGTAGATACATGATAACTTTCAGAAAGGAAAGCGTAAAGGTATTGAATTTATTACCGTTATAAGTATGAAGAGGATTCGAATCCGTATTGACTCTCAGAAGGTTACCCTGAAATGGTTTGTTTGAATGTAAATAAGAGAGAGCAACAAAATAGTAGAATAAAGACCCTTAATTATGGTTATTAATAATGTAACATTCACCTTTAGTTGCTCGTCAGTAACTTGTTTCTTTAGTTTTTCATATTTCTCTTTATATTGTTCCAAATGCTGTAAGTATTCCTAAAAAACGTTTGGCAACATAAGATTATTACCTACAAATGTATATTTTCCTCTAATGTTAATACTAATACAAATATATGTGCAATAAAAATGAATATTAGTAAAGAGGGAATGCTTAGAATCGAAATTTGTATATTGGCCAAAAAAAAATATTTACTAACCTTCTTTCTCTCGTTGCATCTTTTGACAGCTCCAGAAACTTGTTCACGTCTTTTTCTTTTCTAAAACAAAATATGCATTGAATGATTACAACCACATATTATTACTAAAAACATAAACACTGTATGATTACCTTTTGTTGATCTACCATCACGCTGTTCTCTGTAGCTTTATCTGCCTTGGAATTGTCAATAGCAGATCGAATGGAGACTGAATCCATTAGATTGAGTTGTATAATGACGGTAGGGCATATAGCGATGCAGTACGTATAGCAGAAACGGAGAGAATTAATTTAGTTTTAGGAAGAGTTGTGTGAGATTTGATAATAACAATTAAATACTTTTCCTATTTAAATTATTAAGTGCAAAAGAAAAAGTGTAGGTATATGTGTACCACGTAAAAGTAAGTCAAAGGCTGTGTCAGACAAATGCATAGAGGACGTAAACATGGAATTGATTTTTTGTTAATTAGTATCATCGCATTATTATAATAGTTTTATAGTCATAAAACCATAATAAATGTTGACAATGACAGACAGGTTAATGATTCTTAAGTCACGCCCTTCACGCGTTTGTTAAGTTTGGTAAGTTGTATAATACTATTAAATAGTATTAAATGATTATTAGTAATTATACATTAATAAGTTGTTACAAATTGATTCCGTAAAGCATTGCTAGGAGTGTCTATATAAGTTGGTATTTAGGAGATTGTAAGTTAAAAGAGGTTAACTTTTAGGGCATTTACGTAGAGGTATGGGTGTAAGTGTAGTTAAAGTTTTTGTTTTTTCAGTGGGTTATATAGGAATCATACACACATAATAATACTGTAGAATCTAAATACATTGTTTTGCAGGAGATGGAATCAATGAACAAAGGAATAGAAATTGGATGCAGCAAGCGTATAGATGTGATCTACTTGAGTGACTCTGAAGACGAGAATGTAGTATACATAGCCGCAATTTTTTTGTAACAGAACCAACACAATATTGTTTTGTTAACTTTGCTACTAAACAAATAAATCGTTGATGTAGGTGGCGATGGAAAAAAAAAACAAAAGCGTGAACATAACATTGAGCAAATGAAGATTGTGACACCAGTTGTCCTTGAAGATTCAAGAGTAGAGTTGGTATGCATGTTTTATTAGTTATGGTACAGTTGAAATAAGGATTCAATGTATTCGAATTTATTTGAATGTAGGATGACGATGAGTTAGCTAAGGAATGGGAGGAATATCTAACAAAAGATCATGCGTACGAAGAAATTGAAGAGTATAAAGAGTATAAATATGCCAATGATATGCGTGTGTTGTTAGAAATGGAATGGGAAGAAGCCCAACGGGCTAAGGAGATGATGAGAAAGACAGGTTGTAGCAAAAAGAAGAAATCCCATGAAAGCTCGGATTCAAATCCTGAGTGTTGCTTGAATCATTCAGATTAAGTGGCATCAACTCGTCCTGGGTAAATTTATATTTGCGTGGTCTACCCCTCGGACGACCAATGACGGTTGTTTGCTTTCTGTGGAATACATCTGCTGAAATGCATAGAGTATTAGTTGTTGTTTCGAAAAGTAAGTACACATATGTTGCTGAAAACTAAATATATTAAAGCAGAAAAACAAAAGTAAGTACCTGATGTACCCCCTTGGTTTGTCGATTCAGAATTCTGCATGTTTTATGATGCATTAGTGAGTGTTTGTTCCAGATTACGTGGAAGCAATCCATCTGTAATAGATTTATTTTTGGGAGGTCTACCCCTTGGTCGAGCAGATACAGATTTGTTTTTGTTCTGCAGGACGTCGTTTGAAAAGCATGGATCCACACCTGTGTATTCAATGCGTCACCAAGTAATGTTAAAAAAAATTATATGTAGGCTGACCTACAGGCCATGATCGAGAACGGTGTCATTAAAACAATATATAAATGTTGTATTTTTTTAACTTACCTGTATGATTTAGATTTGATGTGGTTGGAGAAGACGCATCAATAGATACACTGGATTGTGATGAGATGTTGTACTTTGACTTTCTGGTTTTGGGGTGCGAATGACAACCTTGTTGTGCATCGTTATTTGATCTTTGTGAGCATGCGGTTTTATTACCTTCGGTATAAACAACAAATACGTAATCTTAGAACTCTATATGTAGACGTACATGTGTGAAGTCGTCTGAGAGATTCAATTACACTATTATAGGCTGCACAGTTATAAAATAAGAGAGTTCATTACATAAAAATGTTAATAATGTAATCACATACATGGCATACTCTGATGTTAGTGAGTGTCACATAATAAATTTGAAAGTGTATAGTACATGGTAATAAAGATAACATACCTGTAACCTAATACACTGGATTTGGAAAAATCCATACCTGAGATGGGAGTACTACCAACTACATTACATAGCAGACTGGAAGTCGCACGACATTCTATATACAGTGAACGGATATTAAAAATCTACTTTCATATAAGGATGGGTTTGAATTAGAAATGGAACTATGTAGCTTACATACCATTATTAGTAATACATGATAGCGGTGTCCTTTGAACAGGAGTGAGCATGTGGCCAGACAAGATGTTTGTCGGTGCAGAATTCTGCGTGTTTTCTAATGCATTTTTGAGTGTTTGGTCCAGATTAAGTGGAAGTAATCCATCAATAACAGCTTTATTTTTAGGAGGTCTACCCCTTGGTCGACCAGATAGAGATTTGTTTTTGTTCTGTAGGGCGTCGGTTGAAAAGCATGGATCCACACCTGTTATTTCAATGCGTAACCAACAACTGTTAATAAAAAATACCTAGGCTGGCCTACATGCCATGATCGTGAACGGAATGAGTAAAACATCATATAAATGTTGTAGTGTTTTAATTGACCTGTATGATTGAGATTTGATGTGGTTTGAGAAGACGCATCAATTGATATACCAGATTGTGGTGAGACGCTGTACTTTGACTTTCTGGTTTTGGGGTGCGAATGACATCCTTGTTGTGCAGTGTTAGTTGATCTTTTTGAGCATGAGACTTTATTACCTTCAGTATAAACAACAAATATATAATCTTAGAACTCTATATATAGTCATACATTTGTGAAGTCATCTGAGAGATCCACTGACATTATTGTAGGCTGCAAAGTTAGCAAATAAGAGAGTTCATTAAGAAAAAAGGTTTATAATGTAATGACATACATGGCATACTCTGATGTTAGTGAGTGTCACATAATAACTTTAATGACTGGAAGTGTATAATATATGCTAATAAACATAACATACCTGTCAACTAATACATAGGATTTCGAAAAATTAATACCTGGGGTGGGAGTATTACCAGCTACATTACTTAGCAGACTAGAAGCCGAACGGCCTTCAATATTGAAACGCCCCGATTTCAGAACCATTTTTTTTTACCTAACACTGAAAACACACTCTATTAGGTCCCACATCTAAAATATGACATTATAGACTCGTTATATCGTTCCCTTAATCAAATAATGACTCAAATAACAAAATGTTGAATTTACAATAGATTCCCCAAGAATGACTCCCATTCCTCAGGAATCAGACATGCTGTTAACACTTGGATTCGGATTCCCCAGGAATGACTCTCATTCCCCAGAAATCAGGGCTGCACAAACTAATACCAAAATACAAATTTCAAACGTGCATAACTTTTTACTCGTAAACACTTAGACTCTGAAATTTTGCAGGCACGTGTACTATGACAAAAAGAAACTTTCCCTTTTGACACTTTTTTAAAATACATGTTTTACGAGAAAACGGACATATAACCTCTTTTTGACCATTTTAATCCATTTTGGTGAACACTCCATATTCTAAACCACATGGTCTCTAACTTAACCCTTTGACACACTCACTTAACACTTGAAAACAAACGTAGAAAACACATTTGACCATTGATTCACTTTCATTTTCACACCCAACCACATAATTGACCCATTTTGACACTTTCGACCCGTTTAACCAAAACAACCATAATTTAACCAAACGACACCCTTTTTCCACTCATATACGACTCTTTCAACATTGTTGACTATTTGTCAACTTCATCTTTGACCAACCAATCACTTTCAACCTATTTCTACAATTTAACACTTTGACCCAAACCAAACCAATCATGTAACTTCATACACTTGACAACCACATACACTAGACACCATAACTCAGTTTGACTTCCAAAGTCAACTACTATACATTGACCAACATATTTAATTCGAAAACTCTTTGTTTGGGCGATTTATACAATTGATCATCAAAACAACAATTCAAAAGAAAGAAGCATATTCTAACCATAAGCATGCTCCATATCCATGTCACTACCATGAGCATATTCTTTATCCACGTGTCTTTACCAACTCATTAACCTACAACATAAACACTGAAACGGGTAAGCACTATTTCTTAGTGAGTACACAGGCAATTAAACAAGCAATCCACATAACACTTAACACACATCAACACAATTACATAAACACAAAATCACTGGGCTCTGGGCTCTGAACACTGTGTTAACCGTAATTAACTCTCTGATCACCACTGAAGCTTTGTACATTCTCATTCCACATATTTCAACAACTAACAATCAAAGCACTTATCAACAACAACTTTTACATACCCTTAAATACACACATAAGAAATAAAACGTATAACAAGCAACTTCTACTTGATTGTATGATCCTCTAGCTCGGAAGCTATCCGGAAACACATACAATCAATTCATACACTGTTCACCACATATATCAACAAGTCATCTTCCACCCGATTGTGTAGCCTCTTGCTCGGAAGCAATCCGAATCCAACACAATCGAATCATACACTATCAATTCTTTTCCTTTACCGTTAAGTTAGTGACAATCTCATTACTTGGCTAACATCAAGCTAATGAGATAATCACTACTTTTCTTACCAAGTATCAAGTAATCACATAACAATTAAACATAACAATTAAACATAACAAGTAATTTAACACAACAAACTAAATTAAGCAATAAACATAATTAAACAAGCATAAACAAATAACTTATTCCTTGATTGTGTAAACCTCTAGCCCTCAAACTATTCGGTACTACACAATCACATCACCTGTTTAACCCCCGTATCACTCACCAAGATCGCATAGATGATTTCAGCAATTTGATCATCATAAACCTCCACTCCTTTAGCACCTAATCATAATATACATAATACATAACACATACAATTAGACACTAATAATCATCAACTTCTCTTTTAATCATATTTGGTTTCTCCCCCACTTTGATTTATCTTACATGATTCTTACACCATGTTTTAACATCTCTTAATCATTCTACTAATCATAATTTACATAATTCATCATGAACACTCATTATAATTTATCACTTTTAAAACTCTACTACTTCAATACATGTTTCATCACAATTATCATACTCTATTAACACCATAAATTTCATTATTAATATCTTTAACATAATCTTATCATAATTTACATGAACTACTATAAACACTCTTTTAATAATTCATCACTTATCAACTTTACTACCTTTAAATTCATGTTTTATCTTCATAATCAAATTTTATTAACACCACTAACATCACTTTTAAACTTACTTCATGATTTCATAAAGATTTGACATAAACCCTAAAATCACTCATGAACACAAATCATAAATTCATCACCTTTATTATGTTATATAACTACTAACAATCATAAAAACACTAACTAACACTAATTCAATAAAATTCTAACCCTGATTTCGGATTAAAAGCTTCACTTATACAAAACCCCATGAAACTCATAAACTAGGTTAAAAACATGGAAGAAATTACTTACATATGATTAATGATGATCAAGAGGGAAGGAATGAAGTATTAGAAACTTGAATTGAAGATTTAATTTGATGATTGAAGCCATGGAATTGATACATAAATCGTCCCTGTGTTTTCTTGCTTCTCTGGAAAATGAATGAGATAAACTCATTCATACGCACATATCTATCCAAGTCGGTTTAATTAATTTATCCCTTTTAAACCCTATTGTCTGGAATTAGGAAACCATTCGCGTATTTTATTATTTCATCTCATTTAAATAACACCACTTTAAAATAATTATACCCTCGCGTACTAAAATAAAACCTTTATATTTTTGGGGTGTTACAAATATACATTGAATGGATATAAAAGATCTACATTCATTTAAAGATGGGTTTGAAATGGAACAATGTAGTTTACATACCATTATTAGTAATACATGATAGCGGTGTCCTTTGAACAGGAGTGAGCATCTGGCCAGACAAGCCATTTGCATCTGAGTAACAATGTGTTAGTATGTTGGTAGGCATAGTACATACGTAGTTATCCAAAGTAATTAGTAAGTTGTTTGCGGTTTGTCTTATATACCTGCAAAAGTGGCATGAGGCATTGAAATGTATGACGAATGGTGTGTTTGAGATGGAGCCGCAGGAGGAGACGTTGCCATTTGGGCAACAGACTCACTATGAGAACCTGTAGTGTTTCCGTTCAGTGATTTGGCACTCGGTGACGAAGTTGAATTGACTGCGAAATGTATACAAATATTTAATATAGCTGATTCAAATGCGCTGGCCACGTTAAAAGTTGTATATAAGACAGGATCAAACACAGTATAGTATGTTAACGACATAATTAGTTGTAATCGAATAAGGGTGCAATGCAGTCTGGTGCAAACGGAATGCAAGCTTCTGAAACATATAGGAAATACTCACCATATGAACTTCGTTTGGTACTAACAGGTGTATGACACCCATTAGTGTCGCATAAGTCTTCTTGTTGAATGCCGTAAACCGATTTACACTTTCGTACGGGTTTAGATGTTTGGTTGAGCGAATGCATGGTTGAGGAAGGTTCTGAATGACTGGGTAAGATAACAAATGAGAAGATAGATTGAAAAGTGGGAAGGGGAGTTTTTTTGTTTTTTGAAATTCAAATGGCTATTAAAAGGAATTAAATGCTTATTCAATTTAAAAATGATAATGAAATAATAAGCGCATAATCAGTTAAAAGTTGTAGTCACTTGATAAGGTATTTTTTTTTATTATGGCACAAAGGGCTAAATGTAAAATGTCAACATGTAATTTATAAAAATGACAGTACATTTAATAGCCCATATATGAATATATTTTTTTTTCTATATGGCTGTACAAAATGTAAAAATACTCCACTAAAGTGAACTTATAGGGATGTGCTTTATGGCATGTAGCAGTGTGCAAAAGAACGGCAAGTCTCAGTTGGAGGTTTACATGTGGAATATCTGTTTGAAGAATTGTGTCCGTTTTCTGGTTGCATGTAAAACAAAACCGGAGGTTATATAGCTTCGGTACCATTGTATGATGAATAAAGTGCAGGCCTAAGGTTGCTGCATTATAAAGAGTTTGATAAAACTGATAGACAGGAAAATGGCACCGGAAAAAACCGTAGTAGACTGTATAGCTAGTCTTGTGTAAGATTACACAATGTTAGTGATGATGAAATGAAGAACTAAATTAAAATTGCAGGCAAGATATAAAGAAATGATGCAACCGCAGTTGGTTGGATGACCAATCTGCAATGAAATGCTTAACATATGTTGTCGAAACACACGTTGAAATGAAAGCGGTGTAGGATTTTGTTGCGAGTAATATAGTAACAAAGTATTTAGATAACGAAGGTAATAAAATGCCATCAAAAGGATGCAGAGTGTGGCAAAAAAACCAGGTCTTAAATAACATTCCATAGAGGATATATATATGAAAAGAGCAGCATAGTCTTAAAACTGGAAAACAAGTAAAGTAGAGCTGAACAAAATAAAGTGAAATGCGGATTAAATTCCAGGGATCAAAAGAACATCTTTTATGCCGTACGTCATATGGCATCCATTTTCGAAATCTTTATCCTCTCGAAACCCTTCCCAGTCATGGAGGTGGCTCTAGCGCTTGTAGATTCATCGAAGGGAGACTCGCTCTTCCTTTTTAAATTGAACGGTTGTGGTGTGATGACTTTAGCGGATTCGGGGGAGAAAAGCTCGTCATCATCAAGGCAAGGGATCTAATGAAGAAAAAGAAATTAGAAACAACTTGTCACATAGAATAATATATGTGAATAACGTCATCATCTAGCAGTGTACCTTGCCAGTAGGGGTAAATTCAGATGACTCGGCAACATAAGGTTTGGGAAAATCATCAACAGCCTTATTAGGAACTGCAGCAACGACCTCAGGATCAGTGGTTCCCCGATTTATAGTGTATCCAGAGTATCCTTTGCTGAGATTAAAATCCCCAACATGAATTTTGAAAATAGCTTGCTTTTCCATGAGGGTATTAAACTCGTATGGGATAACCTTCGGGTCGTCAATCTATAGTATTAATAACAGTAATGCTTTAGTTAGTGAGGGTCTCTCAAAATACATCAACTCAAAAGTTATAGTTTAATTTCTGTAATTAAGAGATTACTGTCTCAATTTTGCGTTGCAACCATGAGATACTACGATTCAACAACTTGGATAATTGGGTGTCAAACAACACAAGTGAGATAGGACCAGTCACATCCTTACATCGCAATACAGTCCGAATACTGCAAAATAAACAGGATGCAATAATGAGAAAGTTTTTAAACTAGCGTTGATCGTTTAGTTTGGTTGAATAACTTACTTTCCAGTAACCTCTTCAACACGACCACAATCTTCACAATTAAAGACTCTTGCATCAACACAGACGAGAGTGGCACGAGTAGCCTTCTTCTTGCATACGGCGCAGGAGTACCATAACCAACCTTCTTCAAGCGAGAATTCGATAATAGTAACTTTTACCACACAGTATGACTCCTGAAATGTATGCAATAAAAGAGTAAATAATGTACGACTATTGACAGCAATAAAGATGGTTGAGGACAGTATAATGACTTAGATTTATGTGATTTACAATGTTGGTTGATCGAACTTCGTCAACAGTCTTGAATGGATCTTTGGTATAGTCATCAACAGCAGACTTGATGACGGTATCGTGTGCCAAGAGAGACAGCTGGGTGGGGGGACATTTACATCATCTCTGCCTAAGAGTCTGTATTATGTGTACATTTAGTTACTAGAATATTATAATTGTGCTAGGTTTGAAAATATAGTAGAAGACGCAGCTATACTATTTTTTGAATTCCACAACTGGCCACACTTCTGAGTTGATGTGCAAGCGCGCACCACTAAAATGGTTTCCTACTTGTGGCATCGCTATTGAGAAGTAAGATTTATTAAATTAACAGTGAATAATTTGTTAGACTGACATGACACAATAGCATAGTCATGAAAATAGACAACAACCGGAGCACTTACTATTCCATTCTCTTAACCGAGCGTTCAGATGTGTGCTTGTTGCGATCTATGAAACCTTGCAAAGTATCAGCATGTTCACCCCATACGTTGCAGTATATCTGCTGTCCTCTGTGAGACACGGAACAAAAATGTTGCATACATATTAGCGGTAAAAAGTGTTAAGTTTTAACCGCGGATATATTTCAATGATTTAATTAAAATTGTACTCAATGTCTTGAAGATAGAACTCCTTGTTCCTTTTTTCAATGCCATTCTCACGTTTGATGTTTAGGGGTTCCGATGACTTAAGAAGACCAACAACATCTGCAGTGCAAATTTTTTTTTTTTTGTTAGATTGATATGGTTCTGAACAGTTAATGATCACCTTCATCTGTGTAAGGCATGAAAAAGGAAAAAGGTTTAATTTGTTCTTACCAAAACCAAAAGTCATGGTAACATTCCACTTCAGAATTTCAGGGAACTGAACAAAGTTGTAAGCATCGCCCTCTATATCAAATGACGAACATCTACGTACTTTAGATGTCCTAAAGAGTACTAACTTCACCTCATGGTCTATAAGGCGGTAATCAGGTTTGTGTGGAACACCTTTGTATGGATCAACTCCAAAGTGGGTGATATCCACAAAGTTCCCTTCTCGTAATGTTTCTTCAAAATCCCTGTACATAAACGGCTTAACGGAAGCAATAATCTTGTTGCCCTGCAAACACATAAATCCAAGTATTTGCACTCAGATGTAGGGGACTACATATAGAATAGTAACAACTATATTTAAATAGGGTTTAATGGTACATTTTAAGTGATTATAGTCAAGTCATAACGGAAAACATCCTCCTTTTAAGGGTTTTAAGCTATATATGATATGGACAGATCGTAGGTAATTACATTCAGATGTAAGATACTGTATATAGAGGCTAAGCACATCAATAAATCCACACTTTTCGGAGCTTAAGAAGTAAGTGACTAAATGTTACTTTCAAGGAGAGCACAATAGATAGCATGGCAGTTTTTCAGTGATTACTTTGCTGCAACAAACGGTACAACAACATATGTGTGTCCTTAACAAATGTGCTTATCAACACATGACATATACAACATGTGCGCCAGTATACTGCAACACAATTGATGTTTGTATTCTTATATTGTAAAACGTACGTGGTATACGAATTTATCAAAAAGGTTAATGTGGTAAACACAAAGACAATATAGTTGCTGTTATATACCCGATGATCCATGAGGATCATATCAACAGATGCCACGTTAGAGGGGTTATTCATATAACGCTGCTGCCACAAAAGGAATACGTTCACACGTACTTTCATTCCATCTTTATAGCCCTTAATAAGATTTAAGGGTGTGAAACCCACTTTAAGAGCCATGGGTGGAGACGAACTGTTTATCACAGTCTTTGAGAGTTTGGTGTATTTGTCAAGAGTTGGAGTCACATATATAGCTGCAAGTGTGTATATGTAGACTGGTTTTGATAGGTTTGGGAGGGAAAGATCTGTAAAAATTGTGCAAAATAGACTGAGATTGGATTTGATTGAAATCAAATCGTGTGCTTTGATGAGTCAGTTATGACTTAACATAAATATAACATGAACAGAATTATTTCTCAAAATTGCAGATTTTGACTATTACATTAAAAATTGATGGACCCTTAGAACAATGTGATTTTTTTTTTAAAAACTTAATACAGCAGAATTTTCAATTTTAATGCACATTAAAAACCTCCACTATATATGAATATAGCATGATACTCATTATACGTTTGGATACATATTAATACTCATTATACCCTGTACACAGCAAGACTGATTATGCTATAATACATATTAAGACGCTGGTAACACTAAAGACATTTAAAAACACTACAGTCATTTTTACACATTTAGCGTGGAAAAAATACGTAATGTCGTAGAAATTAATCATAATTTCATAGCTGAGTATTGGTCATATGCTACATTAGATGCTAAATATTTGACAGTGAATACCCTGCCATAGCTGAATTCACAACGCAAACCTGCCTATAAACAGAAGAGTCAGATGAAACCTGTGAGTTATACACCCAATATTGCTAAGCACCACGATTTATATAATAACTTAGATTAAGGTACAAAATCAAAACATACTAATTAGATTGATACCAATAGCATTAGCAAGTAAACATGGAAGTGAAGCATACTCGTAGTGCATCATGTTGACAGATGTGTAACTCATGCTGCTACTGTGGAACTGTAGCAGACACTAACGACTACCTATCTTCTTCAGTCATGTAACACTATTACCATGCTTTCTATTTTGCATCTTTTAATTGAAACCGTAATAAGGATCACGATGCACTACGAAGTCAACGTCATTTACATTATGTATGTGCAGACAACATACATTTTCTTGACCAAATTACATGTGAAGCATCCAATAAAAGTAAGTTAAGCATGTCTGCAAATTAAAGTAAGTTACCCATCATGAAGGGGTTCTGGTGGAAATTTATTTACAAATGAGCGTCGGGATTGCGTATATAAATGAACTGTCAAGCACAATGAAAACTTACATCATTCTTACTAAGAACTCAATATGTATTGTACCTTTATCTGTTTAGAATACGCGGGTCATTCGGGTTCAGTCTTGTGGAATCACAAATCATTGTATATGATTGGTTCTCCCTTAATTACAGAAATATGCAACATGACTGAAGCACAAAAGACACCGTCGCAGTATCTAATTTCACAATGCAGTATCATTCTTACTGGTGACCTTGATGTAACTTTTAATAATCCGATCGTCGTTTTCAAGCTCGATCATGAAGATGCTCCAACTTGAAGATGCTCACCTGCATATGTATGGCCAAATAATTAAAATCATCACACTTAATGTTAGTTACCCAACATGAATCAAGCATGATGCCTACATCCATCAACTACCAACCACAAATATAGTCATGACTGACTAAGTACTAAGCTTCTAATGAAGGCTAAAATGTGCATACTAAGTGGGCCAGCAATAAGAAACTAACATTAAGGGTGAGCCGGCGACTAAGTGTTCAACCTATTTTCGGTTTCAGTCATGTCCAAACCTGTTCCAAAATATATCGATGTATAGGGAATCAGAATTAAGAACCAGACAATATAATAGATAAGATTGGGAGAGGATGATGTTGTAACACCTGCCTAATTAGGATAAATAATTATGTCTAATTATTTGTAACTAGTTGTAATTAGTATGTAATAGGAATAATTACAGATTCTATTTGTATATATAAGGTGATTTATATATATGTGTGTACATACGCGATTTGGATAAATCGTACGGATTAACCGGACGGAGTCCGATACATTTTACTTGGACGTTGGTGACAAAAACTTGCTTAAATAACGAGAACGTATTTTACTATCTAAAATACACAGTTGAACGGACATTATTTATATTATCGCGACAACATTATGAATATTTTAGCAAACGTATCAAACGCGAAACAAATAAGTTAAATAGCTCGACAAATGTTTTTATAATTAATTTCTAGTCACATTTTAAAAATACTCTAGTCACATTTTAAAAATATAACAGTTTGGTCAAATACTAAAAACGAGCAATAAACCAATTAGAACGCGGAGTAAATATTGTATTTTGGGAGTGTTTTTCCCTCCCCCTCTCCTTTGGTCAGCCATCATACCACCACCACCACCCCATTCTCTTTCATTTTCATTATTTCAAAACACACACACAAACTAAAACTCTCTCAACCCAATCCCCACCAAATTTTCGGATTTACAAATCAACCCACGAAATTCATATTTTCGGAATCACCATCAAGCAAAGAACAAGAGTTACAAACACATCATCATCATTTTCGGCCTCCATCTCTCTCGATTTGCATTTGTAAGAAAATATCTAAATCCTTAGATTTACTCATTTTGGTGTAATATTTTGATGTTATAATGTTTACACAACTTAGTATTGTCCATATGTATGAATAAAACACGATTTTACAGCTTAAAAATATGTTAGATTTGCGTTTTTGGTCGAAAAATCACGGTAGCCGAAACTTTCTGGGCTGGTGTTCATCTTTGCGACACAACGCTTGTGTCGCATGTTGTGTCGCATAAACCATATTGTGTCGTATTTTGTGTCGTATTTTGTGTCGTACCATTATGTCGCACCGTGTGTCGTAAACCAAATACGACACAACCCTTATGTCGCTATTGATTTAGCATCGAACGCTTATGCGACACAACCCTTGTGTCGCTAAGCTCTTGTGTCGCATTCCTATGCGACACAACCCTTGTGTCGCATATCAAAACCTTGTGTCGCAAATTGTGTCACAGAATCAGAATTTTGAAGCAATTTACTGTAGCAAAGTCATTCTAATATACGATGTTTCAACGCAATAATAACAGCTTAGCACTATTGCTACAAACCGTCACCAACGGGCCAAACATGTTTTCTAACAACAAACATACGGACAAACATTGGATATACTAGTTGTGTACAACTAAACGAAACGTCTCACGAGACACATACTTACATAACCTCATATGTTTAGGCATTTGAAGGTTAAGGGTTCGGAGAACCTACTTGTTATACTTACTACTTGCTATTTGCTACCACGTACTACTCGACTCGGGTGAGTCTTACGGCCCCACTTTTACTGTTTTATCTTATTGGGGGAGAAACATGCTACTACTTTTCCTTGAACACAAGTACTAAAACTGTTTACTATACCAAACGGAATTGCATGAGTTGTTTACTATTTACAGAAGTCTCTCCATCATATATCGTTAGTTATGGACTTAAGCACGAACACTAGTTAATGGATCCATTAGGGAAATGACCCTCCCCGCCCGGGGTAGTAGCGCTACCAAGAACCGTTCTGTATAAACGGGCGACTATTATTCGTTACATATGCTTGCTCAGTTACGAGCATGTCACGGGAGCAGCTTATTACTTACGGGTTAAGCTTCGATTATGAGCCTCATGGCAATGGTATAAGTTATTTAATTACATTTGCTGGATTGCAAATACTGGTTTTACATTTGCTGGATTGCAAATACTGATTTTACGCCTACGGGCACTACTAATGAAATCTTGTGTTCAAAACTGATATTAATTACAAACCTGTGAGATTCACCAACATTCGTGTTGACCTTTTTAGCATGTTTTCTTAGGTACCCGGACGGAGTAGGATTACTCCAGGACTTTAGCTAGAGTCGCATGATTTCAACTCAACTGCATTAACGGAGATTCTTAGCATTATCTTTTGTATATTTCGATTATGTAATAGAATCTCCCGCTATACGCGTGGACTCTAGGAAACTACATTTTTGTATACGAAAACACTAAGTTTTCAAACATTATATCTATGGAATGTAACTAATTTACAAACGTTGCATATAGATGTCGTTTGCTTTATCTTTGTGCTGTGATATTTGATTAGTAGCACCCCAAAACTTGCTTCCGCCAAACAGTGAATTTGGGGGTGTTACAGATGTAATATGATAGGTCTGCACACTGTAATGGAGGAATTAACCTGGGTTAAGTCATCGTCACCGGCTCCATCCCATTTGCATCGCTGCTCCATCCATTGGTGTGCTTCTGCAATCGATTCGTCGCCGGCGCCAGGATTTTGACGAGGCCAGTTTTTTGACGCTCTTAATTTTATGGGTAAATGACAAATATCGACAACGAACTGCCAAAATTTGTTCCAAGTATGCAACATACCAACTTAATTACCCAAGTATGCAACAAACCGGATAGTTTCATGTTTGGATCTTTGAAAAGTCGTTTTTTACCGAATTATGTTTGAAAAGGCTGAGTCACCTTACACGTGGACCACCACGTCAAAATTGTGCCACATGTAGTTGGTTACCATATTACTGATCCAAACACAAAACTATCCGGTTTGTTGCATACTTGGGTAATTAAGTTAGTATGTTGCATACTTGGAATAAATTTTGGCAGTTTGTTGTCTATTTTGTCACATTTATTAAAAAATAAAATAAAAAATTCAAACAGAAGTTGACCGGTCAAACCGGTAGCTGGTTACCATATTACTGATCCAAACACAAAACTATCCGGTTTGTTGCATACTTGGGTAATTAAGTTAGTATGTTGCATACTTGGAACAAATTTTGGCAGTTCGTTGCCGATTTTTGTCATTTACCCTAATTTTATTGACGTTTGGGTTGTGAGAATGGAAGTTTTTTTAGTTTGAGCCCTAGCCACTCTGCACATGAAAGACCCGTATAACACAAGAAGGGGATTAGGAGTCATTAATCCTAATTTTTGATTAATTAATCACACAATTAAGCTAAATCAATGGATGAGATCAAAGATGCTAATAAAATTAAGGGGGTGATTAACCCATGAGGTGCTATTAGTAAGATGATTAAGTAATTAGGGGCTTCTTTTAATAGATAAGTAAGAAAGATTTGATTAACTCATTCATTATCATTGAATTTAAACTTAAATTAGAATGTGTTGTTATTTCCTTATATTATGGAGAATTAGTCTTCCAAAATTAATCGATCACATCCTCTGTGTATAAACATGATAATTTAACAGCTTAAAAATTCTTCCATTCCTTGTAATCGTCCTTTCATGTATAATTAAATACGAAATATTATTTTTTCATCCCATGTAACAAATAATTTGGTAAAGCAAGTGGAACTAATATTCTTTTTTTTTTTCAATACATCACCGATCTCATGTAACATTATTGTAGCTTTCAATATAATTTTGATTCATGAGTTATATAAATTTGATTCAGAAAATCATAATTGATTCATAAAGTTATAAGTTTGATTCAATAATTATGTAACTTTGATTCAAAGTTTTATAAAAGCTAATTAATGAATCATATAAAACATTTTAGCAAGATATATATCAAATAAACTCAGGTTACAAAACTGAAATATATATATCTATACGATTTTTAAATATGTTAATAATCTCTTTTTAGTTAATATTTGCCCAATAATAATATCAAATGGATTATTACTATGATTCAATATTAATAAACAATACGATTCACTTTATTTAAATTGATTCGAAAAACTTCAAAGTGAATAACGATGATGATTCATCAAATATAGTGATCCTTAATCGCAATTGGCAATTTCTGTTTTCAAACATTTTATATTCAGTTATTTCCATCTAGAAGATATGTATATGTATAAATAAAAGTAAAAGATAATCATAAAAATAAAAACTAATATTTTATAACAGCACTTTTAAAATTCATGAGAAGAATCCTATATTTTAGGAAGAAAAGAGGAGACGTTGGATGGTTTCTATCAAAATCATATTGGAAGGTCCATTTTATGTAACACCCTAAATTTTTAAGGTATTATTTTAGTGAATAGTTATTATATAATTGTTTTAAATTAATATTACTATAAGTAATATAAAATATTATAAATCGCGAATGGTTTCCTAGTTATAGACAATAGTAATAAAAGGGGATGAAATTAGTTAAAACATGTATTTAAGATATACATGTATACGTTCTTTCAAGATGAGACCTAAACACATTCAAGAGACAAATCGCGAAGGAGAAATGCAAGAGCAAGAACAAGTCTTCAAATTCAATCTTCAAATCCTTAATTCTAACTTCAAAAACTCAATTCTTCATCATCACTTCATCTCTAATCCCTTGTAAGTAATATGAGAGTCCCGTAATCACTAATAGTTAGTGATTTGGAATCACAAAGTGTAAAGTTTAATTGTAGAAGGGGGGGTTGAATACAATTTAAAAACAATTTCAGATTTTACCAAGTGTTTCAGCTTGTTTTAAATTGATTATCTATAACAGAGTATGACGGTATTGGAATAACAGATTAAAGATATAACAGTATCAAAGAACGGCAAGTAATAGTAGCTGAAAGTGAATTGTATTGATTAAATTCACGAAGTGTTGAATGCGGAATGGATTAACCAAAGTTAATCCAATTCAAACACTTAGCTAAATTATTACAATGAAGAGTATTAACTACGGTGGACATACACGCTGATAGTTAACCTCGCTGAGTCTTAATACACACCTAGACAAACTAGTTCTCTAACAAACAGAAGAACGGTGCATATCACGACTAGCCTCTACAGTACAAAACACTGAACTATTTATACTACAAGAGTTCCTAAAATATCGCCTATAAAATAGGATCTTGGAAGACACGTGTTGCTGCTTGATTGGTTTGAACTCTGATGAACCGACATTCTGCGGGTCCCAATTCTGTTACCGCAAATATCTCGTTACCTTAAAACCAATCACTTGCTGCCACGTAATCTTTCGGACATACTTCGAACTGGAACACTCTTGCTGATGTATAGATAAGTACAGTACTTTTTAGTACTAGATGATTGAGAGGCTTTATTGAATAGTCCCTGAAGATGCAGCAATCCTCCTCACTCACTGCGAGCTAACATGCTCTTGTAGAATGAATTGAACAGAAGATCTTCAGTGACTAGCTGTTATTCTGGCAGTGACTTTTGCCTTTATTGATTTGAAGAAGTAAGGCTCTCGCTGTCGTTGATCAGCGACACACCAAGTTGAGCTTTAAATCTTCCTCAGAATATCGAACAGAATGAATGACATCAGCGAAACCCACTATCAGCAACAGCAGCTTCGATACAATCCATTTCTTCATTGAGTAGTGAATAGTTGAGTTGGTCAGCGACCAGTGACTTCATCATGGTCAGCGACCAGTGACTCAACAATCTCCCCCTAAATGATTGTGATTGAAGCTCCCTAGACAAACTTGTTGCTGTGAAAGTTTATAGTCAGTGTTTAAGATTTTAAACATTCAGTGACTTTATACTTGTGATCCATTCATTTTTCTTTTTGGATTCTTTTGATATGTTCTGAGTTTTGCACTTTGGTTTTCTCAAAAAGCAAAATTAGGTTTTATTGAACTGTAAATCATAAAGTAAATTTAGTTACAATAAACCTAATCTATTACAAGCTTCAACTTAAACAGCCCCAAACTTCTTCTTCTTTTACGATGCCCAACTCACTCTGTAATTCATATTTGTCACTGGATGGCAGGAACCTGTACTGTCTAGCAAGCCCTTCTTCCATGATTGCTTTTCTCATAATTGAGTTCTTGGGAAGCACACTGACTATTCTGATGAGATGTACAAGCTGCTCATGATCTATCTTTTCAAGTTCTGATTCTCTTTGGAAACACAGCTTTCCATTGAAGTCCCTGTAAACAATCCCTTTCTCTCCTTCAGTAACTTCAGTGCCCTCAACCCTTGGCACTCCATCAGGAATTGACAGATTCAGTTTGCTGGTGTTTGGAATTCTGATAATTCTGTTGGTACCTGCCCTATACCTGGGACTTGGTGGCTGCACTATCTCTTCACCAAATATGACAGTGTCTTCTGGTCTAAGTAGCTGTAGATCCACCATTTTCTTGAACAATCTGTCAATCTCAGCCAAGACTTCTTCTTTTGCAGCACTTGAGGAGTGACTGATAGCAAGTCTAATTTCATTCCATTCTTCTCTATGAAGTTTACAGACTTGATCAAGATTGATTGCTTGAGAATCCAATCCTCTGTGGATAAGTAGCTGAGCTTGAGACTTGTTCTTAGGCTTCTTCAGGTAGACTTTTGTGATAGGAGCATGGTTTGATCTTCCAACCATTCTGACAGCATATTTCTTTCTGTCAATCTCATCCAACATTTTATCAGCAGATGTCTTTGCTCCCCCTTTCTTTTTCAACTTGCTGCCCTTTTTATTTGCACAAATCTCTTGTTGAATATCAGATTCTTCAACATCTTGAAGGAGTTTAGACAGCCTAAAGTCTTCCTCTTCTTGCTTTCTTTTTAAGAAGATTTCTCTTTCTCTTTGAATGGCTTCATCTCCACTCAGCTTCAACAGATAAGCTCGATCAGAATCAGCTTGTTCCTTTAGCTTTCTCTTTCTTTCTTCTTCTTTCTGAAGTTAAAACTGATGACAGAAGATGAGCAAGAACAGAAGAATCTGAATCTGTGATCTCAGATTGAGAGTGATGATGGGTTGTAGTAGTTGTTGCTTCTGTTGGTGTGATGATAGTAGAGATTGAGAGGGTGATTTGTGTTGTTGCTGTTGTGGTTGTGGTAATTGGTGCAGTTGTTGTTGTTGCTGGAAGTGGGGTTGATGGTTGTGTTGTTGCTGTTGTTTGGATTGTTGCTGGTGGTTGTGTTATTGCTGATGTTTGGATTGTCGTTGATGGTATGATTGCTGTTGCTGGGGATGCCTCAGATATGACAGTGTCTGTATGAGGTGTTTCTGATAAGGACTTAGGTTGCTGAATGATAGTTTTGAGATTGTGCATGATGGCTGTTATTTCTTCCTCAGAGAAGTTTATCTTTTTAGAAGAAATGGACTCTGATGTGGGAGACTTGCTGGTCCTTTTTCTTTTTATTAAAATAGAAGAGATTGGTAGCTGATCTTCCATTTGATCATCAGAGGCAACTGGTTGCTGATCTTCTATCTGATTAGCAATATCTTTTTCTTTCTTATCATTAGCACCAGCATCAGTACCTTTTTCACTAGTCCCATCATTCTTAACTTCTTTATCAGCACTATCTTGCATATCAGCATCATCCTTTTTCTTTTCATCACTTCCATTATTACCATCATTATTATCATCATCATCATCATCATCATCATCATCATCATCATCTTCTTCATCCATATTTACAACATCATCTTCTTGTTGTCTATTCATCCATTCCCACCTCATCAGCTCAAAGCTTGCTGACTCCCCCATAACTCGTGCATTCTCATCAGCAGCCCACTCTTTGACTAGATAGTCATACCTCCTTTGTTCATCAGGATGAAACTCAGGGAAAACACCCATTTCTCTTTCTTCAGCGACATCCATATCGGATGCATCATCATCAAAGGGGATGTAATTGTTAGCATCATTATCTTCGTCATTCTCCCCCTCAGCCTCACAAACTAAATAAATAATCTCCTCAAGTCGATTACAGATTTTCTGATGATCAACATGCATAGTTTCTAGACCTGTGATGGACTCATGATGGTTGGAGATAATTTTTGGAAGTTCGCTGATAACTTTATCAGCATGAGTGATATAATCCTCAACAGAAGATGCCATCGTTTTTTGTTTTTCATTGAGAGAGATTATTGCATCTTCATGAGTTTTGAGGCTGATTCTGGTGAATGAGGCGAGATCAGTAAGAGACTTAGCATGAGTTTCCAGAAGTCGGTAGTGATCTACTTCAGCATTTGCAATTAGTTAGACCTTTTCTTTGATAGAGTCACTCCAATCTGGAATGGATTCATCGGCTGCTGCAAGAGAATAAACTTTACTAGAGAGATCAGTTAGTTGGCTTGTCAAGGTCTCTCTATCTTCAGTGAGCAGACGAATTTGTTGCTGTGAAGCAGCAATATAATCAAGCAGCAATTTGTTTGTTGATGATGTGGTGGAAGTTGATGTTTTGGTGGTTTGTGGTGACTTTTGAGTGACAGGGGATAGTGGAGATGTTGGTTGTGGTTGGGATTGGATTTCAGTTTCTGGTTGAAGTGGTTTATCGGCAGTATGATGAGAGATGTCATCACTGGAAAGAGACATTGCATCTAATTCCTGGATGGGTGAGGTTATGGTATCAACATGTGGAATAGTGAAGAAGGGTAGAGATGAAACATCAGAATCATCAGGTTGCTGATTCACCTTTGGAAGAGTAAGATTATAAGATCGATGTTGCTGATCCTTTTCAGAAGAAGATGAAGAAGTATCCATTGGTTGGGCTTCCTCAACATCATCAGTTTGTGTTTTAACTGATGGATCATTGGAAACAGAGATGTCAACCTGTATCTCTCCCTGTGACTGGGGAGGAACATTGTCGGTTGGTGCAGTGAAAGATGAGAGTTGGCTCGGGTCTGTAGCCAGTGATGTGTAATCAGTAATGAGTGTGTTATCACCCGCTGATGGCACTAGCCCTTTGACTGAAACATCATCCTTTTGTGAGAATGATGAGTGGCTGATGGGTTGACTCGATGGGAGGGTGTGGGTTGCACCCGAATCACTGCTAACAATGGGTTGAGCCATTGTAGCTGTCTGTAGGCTTCCCTTTATAGAGTCACTGGACTTTTGTGAGTCCAGTGAAGCAGTTTTAGGCACAGGTTGATCAAGAGTGTCCGCAGGGACTGAACGTTCAGTCACTGCTTCACCCTTGGCGTCCTTAGACGTCTTTTTCTGACTCTGTCCCTGATCCTTTAATGTCAGGGACTTTAACTTGATTTTCTTTGGAGCAGTTGGTGGCTTTTGTTTTGGTGGTTTATCAGCAATAGTCACTGAAGGTGTGATCAGTGACGTGATCGATGGGGGGCAGAATCAGACGGATGTACAGTTTGTAAAGGCTGGGGTGCAAGTATCCCCTTTGGTTTCATGAAATCAGGGAGAAGAACAGTTGCAGTTTTACTAAAAATTTGATTCCCTATCAGAGTAGGTTCAAAACCTTTAAAAGAAACCCTATCATAGTCTTTAAACTGATCTTTGAAAACAAGTGAAAGAAACCTAGGATAGGAAATATATTTTGCTCTGGTAGGTTCACAGATTCTTGAAACAATATCATCAAAAATCATACTTGCATAGTCAACTTTTAAAGAGTTGACCAGTGACCAGCTTAGCTGTGCTTCTAGGGAGTTGAATTGATCATAACTCCCTGTTTTTGTGCCCAGAGATTAAATAAAGTTTGAAAATAGGGCATTCCACACACCATCCATTTTAGATTTATGAACAGTAGTATACTTACGATTTCCATTGCTATGCATAGTGTATTTGCAGTCAATCCCAGTGAGATTGACTATGCCAGCTTTGGCATCTTCTTTGTCAGGCAGTGGGTCGTAAGTATCGTGCTCAGGGAGTTGTAAAACGGTACGGATGGTGTGTGCAGAAATAATTATTTCTTGACCTCCGTTATCGATAAAACCTTTAAGTTGTGAGGTACTATTAACGATTGAGTGAGTACAGGTATACTAAAACTCACTCAACCATTCTGGATTCATCTTTACAGGTGATAATGTGAGAGCAGGGAGAATAAAATGATTTTTTAAGAAATTGATTATTTCCGCGTACTCTGTTTTAGGGCATGAAAGATTACCCAAATAATTTGCTTTTGGAACTATAATGATATCATCTTCACCAACTGCAGGAGCTCGAAGAGCTTTGATATCTTTAGTGGCAGTGTATGAGTTGAGAAAATATTTTGATTTAGCCATTACAGAACCTTGGAAAATCTTTGATTAAACACTTATTTTAGGGTTTTGAAATGCCAAAGGGTTTTCGAAAATTAGTAAAGTGTAAAAGATGACAAGTTGCTGATTTGTAGGTTTAAATAGTACACTTTACTAATGATCGTGTGGCTGAGATGAAAACAACGTGGGCAGTCGTGGTGGAAGATGTAGAGGTGGAGAGGGTTATGATGGTGGTGCGTGGTGGCATTAATGGTGATGGGAGTGGTGTGCCCGGAAAAGTACGCTGACGTAGGAAAGAGAGTGTCAGAAGCGCGCGATTTTTCCGATATACCATAAAACATTTAATTTTGAAATCCGTTACAATGTACTAAAGATAACGAATGTTTTGTCGATTGAAAATCACCATTAAATGATATCTTCAGTGATTTTGAAAGTTACTGAAGATACATAACCAATTTCTTGATTTACCACAAAAAATGGTCAAGAATAATAACATTATTTCTTCATTTAGGCAAGGATGTAGTCTCGCTGGTTTAAACACAACTTAGAATACTGAATAAACCATAGAGATGTGATCATTTTATAAATAAAGAGAAAAGATTATTATTCTTGAATATTAATAAACCATAGAGATGTGATCATTTTATAAATAAAGAGAAAAGATTTTTTTTTTTTTTTTTTTTTTAATCATGAGTAGAGATTATGTTGTCTATAAGTTGTATATTATATCATTAAATTGCTTCGTCACTGATTAAGTTACAACTTAGAATACTAACAAAATCAGCTTAGAAGAAATTAAGTCACTGATATAAAACAATTATGACAACATAATAAATATTCATGAGACTATATGAACTACATGATTAGTTCAGTTGATGAACCCATCCAGAGATAGGTTCATAGTGACAAAGCGCTGGTTTTCGCTTCCACTGATTTGAATAAACCGTATCTGAATGTTCACTGATGATGTTTTGTTTTTCAAAAGGTGTAACCGAACATTCAGATGACACATGTTGCCTGTTGCCACATTTATAACACTTTTTGTTCAAATAGCCGACCTTTTTGGCTTTCCTCTTTTTAAGTTGCTGATCTGACACAATCACACAACTTTTCTTGCTGATTGTTACTTCTTGCATCTTTGACTTTAGGTCACTGATGGAGGTTGTCTCAGTGACAGATACAGTGTCAGTGAAGTTGCTGATGATTGTTTGATTATTAGCGATGGTTTTGATGAGATGTGAAGTTACTGATGATTTGACAGTTTTTAAAACATTCATCTCATTGTTATCATTTAAGACATCAGAGTCTTCAGTGACCAACTTGCTTTTAGTAAAATAGTTTGGTCGTGGCTCACTGAAGATGGAGATGGGTTCAAATACAGCTTCTGAAAAATTACCCTTTTGATCAAAAACAGGGTCAACCATTGTTGAATCAGCAAGAGATGCAGCATATTCATAATCTCCTCCCAAAATAGCTTTGACTTGTTTTGGAATTTGATTATTTACATAGTGATTTACTTTATCATTTGACTTACACCAAAATTCCATGACCTTTTTAAGCTGTTGAAATTGTGTTTCAAATTTAACCTTTTCTTGAACACACACTTGATTTGCATAAGTTTGTGCATCAAGATCCAGTTTTAATTTCTTCATTCTTGACTCATTTTCCTTTTGGTCATTAAGTTTGGATTGTAAATCACTGATTTTACGTTTCTGCTCTCTTTGAATATCATGAGCATTTGATAAGTCAACTATCAAAGACTCAAAGACATTATCTTTTTCAGCAGCTGTATATGTTTTAAAGCAATCTACCTTGTAAAGAGTTTCAGGATCCCATTCAGATGCTGAACATTTAGGAGTGACTTCTTTACAGTCTTCAAGAAGTTTAGTGTCATTAGCCATCAGACAGTACTCCTTGTCTAAACAAATCATTGCTTCTTCTTCATCAGATGATGAAGAGTCAGAATCACTGAATGAACCTTCTTCAGCGACAAAACCTTTTCCTTTCTTCTTCCCAGTTTTAGCCAATGCCTTCAGTTTCTTGTATTTTGCCTTGTACTTGTTGTACTTGTCATTTCTGACATCTGGCACGAGTTCATTGACTTGATTTACTGACTTTGATCTGCAGTCAGCTGCAAAATGACCAATTTTGCCACACTTGTAGCATTCACCTTTAGATTGAAATTTATCGGATGATGGAGCACCAGCGAATCTTCTTGATCTGGTGTTCCTTCTGAAATTAGCAACCATCATGGCCATATCCTTTTCAAGCTTCTCCAATCCTTCATCATACTCGAATTCTGACTGTTCTTCATCTTGACCACCTTCCTCTTCAGCTATCAGTGACTTCGAACTTTTCTTGGACACCTTTGACTTCTGTCTTTGATCGATTTCATCAAGCTCTGCTACAAGGGCATTGGATATCTTCTGACTTCCAAGAGTAGCACGAATATGCTCACTCTGATCAGCTTGCTTTTCAGACTGCTCCCAATTGAGCAAAATACCATACACCTGAGTTAAATTCAAAATTGAATAATCATTTCTCTGTCTGGTACATGTTGCAATGGTTCCCCAGATTTTTCTTGGCAGCAACGCAAGAAACTTTTCAACAAAAAATCTCTGTTCCTTGCCTATACAAGCCTTCTCCATTTTGTTCATCAATGACTGGTATCTGGTGTAAGTGGAAGACAGAGATTCATTTGGTTCCATTGCGAACAGCTCATACTGGCGAGTGAGATTGACTTCCCTGCAGCGAATAATATCAGGAGTTCCAATATATATATTCCTAAGGGTATCCCACATGTCTTTAGCAGTTCTACAAAGCCTGATTGATTCGAACACTTCATCAGGAAGTGCCATGCCTATGTAGATTTTAGCTTGTTTATCAAGTCTAACCAAGCGCCTATCCTCATCAGTCCATTGTTCCTCTCTTTTAGGTAAAACCATTTCTGGTATAGCTGGAGTAGTAGATGTTGCAATTACAGCAGGAACAATAGTAGTTGGGATATGAGGACCATTGGTTATGATATTACAAAGACGGTCATCAATTAAGTCCAAAAACATCATCATCTAGGACATCCAAGTTTCAATCCTTGAAGGATCAAAAGCTGGAGGTTTGGTTGTGGAACCATTTCCCTTTTGATAATCAGAGTCAACACAGCTGTACTTTACTGATTCCATAGCAGACCTGGTTAATTGAATTTAAACCAACTCTGCTCTGATACCAATTGAGAGTCCCATAATCACTATTAGTTAGTGATTTGGAATCACAAAGTGTAAAGTTTAATTGTAGAAGGGGGGGTTGAATGCAATTTAAAAACAATTTCAGATTTTACCAAGTGTTTCAGCTTGTTTTAAATTGATTATCTATAACAGAGTATGACGGTATTGGAATAACAGATTAAAGATATAACAGTATCAAAGAACGACAAGTAATATTAGCTGAAAGTGAATTGTATTGATTAAATTCACGAAGTGTTGAATGCGGAATGGATTAACCAAAGTTAATCCAATTCAAACACTTAGCTAAATTATTACAATGAAGAGTATTAACTACAGTGGACATACACGCTGATAGTTAACCTCGCTGAGTCTTAATACACACCTAGACAAACTAGTTCTCTGACAAACAGAAGAACGGTGCATATCACGACTAGCCTCTACAGTACAAAACACTGAACTATTTATACTACAATAGTTCCTAAAATATCGCCTATAAAATAGGATCTTGGAAGACACGTGTTGCTGCTTGATTGGTTTGAACTCTGATGAACCGACATGGTCCCAATTCTGTTACCGCAAATATCTCGTTACATTAAAACCAATCACTTGCTGCCACGTAATCTTTCGGACATACTTCGAACTGGAACACTCTTGCTGATGTATAGATAAGTACAGTACTTTTTAGTACTAGATGATTGAGAGGCTTTATTGAATAGTCCCTGAAGATGCAGCAATCCTCCTCACTCACTGCGAGCTAACATACTCTTGTAGAATGAATTGAACAGAAGATCTTCAGTGACTAGCTGTTATTCTGGCAGTGACTTTTGCCTTTATTGATTTGAAGAAGTAAGGCTCTCGCTGTCGTTGATCAGCGACACACCAAGTTGAGCTTTAAATCTTCCTCAGAATATCGAACAGAATGAATGACATCAGCGAAACCCACTATCAACAACAGCAGCTTCGATACAATCCATTTCTTCATTGAGTAGTGAATAGTTGAGTTGGTCAGCGACCAGTGACTTCATCATGGTCAGCGACCAGTGACTCAACATTATGTATTGTGAAAGTTGTCAAAAGGTGCAGGTAAGAATGCTAGTATATTGCATAATGACTTGTGCATAAAAAGTGGTCAAAATGCTTTAAAATTAGTGACACATCCGAAATTCACGTTATTGCGAAAATTGAAAAAGTATAAAAAGGGAAACCTTTGTTTTGACAAGGTCGATGTGTCTGCAAATTTTTATGTCTAAATCATTAACGAGTAAAAAGTTGTACGGGTTTGAAATCTGTGTTTTGGTATTAAGTGTTGCAGGTTGTCGCGTATCCCAGCGGTCGGTCGGATTTTTCTCCGGTCGTTGGTCCGGCCAACTAAGACGCACGGCAGTGAGTGTTTTATATTTATAATGTGGGAATCCTAAGTTTAATACTACTTATAGACCTAAAAGGGCAGTAAGCGGTACGTATGACTCATGTGTCGTTCTTCAAACTACAACGGGCATGGGATCTTAGGCGGTTTAATTATCTTTTGTAATTTAGCTGGAATTTATAAAACTTTTGATAGGTTTGTTTTGGGTTTCCTAATTAAATAATAAAATTAAAACTATATTAAGAGTGGGTTGTACGGAGAACGCAGGGAAATCAAGATGAGGAATGTGTATTAGTGACTACGGCAATGCTATTGGTGAATAGTTATGGGGGATAAGGCTACTAGTTGTGATGACTAATTCCAGTAGGATCGAGTTCTCGGAAACTTTACTAGTTGATAAACGCTCAAAAGTACTATATTTTAGTAGTATTTTACCCCGATTTTTGGATGTTTCTATTGCATTTATTTAAGAATAGATATTGATTTCATTCATATTTGCAATTAGATGTGGAAATGGAGCGTTATGAAGAAAGGAATGGAAAACAGTCAATAAACAAGTTAAATGATGCATTTTTGAAGAATAAAGCGAAGCCGAAGTGAAGAAAAGATTAAAAGAAGAAAAATGAAGAAACTGGCTGGAAAATCAATCCATACGCCGTATGGATTTCCATACGCCGTATGGATTGAGGCGGTGAAGGCCTAGGTCACGCGGACATGGGCCGGGCTAATAATCAATCCATACGCCGTATGGATAAAAAACACAGGAAGTATAAAACGCGATTTTAACCCCAGAAAACAGAGAGTTCGGTTAGGGTTTCTTTCCAGTCGACTGTTTTTGGTTTTTAGGGTTTATTTACGAATTTATTTGGTACTTTGGAGGCACGAAGAGTCAAGATTGAGGATAGTTCGTTCTAGTTCTTCGTGATTCGTCTTTTTAATTCGGTATAATTTCTTTTATCAAGTTTCATTGATGACTTTAAGCTTGAATAATCTGATGTTTACTGTTTTAATGATGAATTGAATATCCAAAGTGATTGTGTAGTTAATTAAACTCGGATTATGATCATTGAACGATTATTATTGCGTATTGACTAAGTTATTTAATTGAAAACTATTATATTACTCGTAAATCCTTGTTTATTGGTAACTAGTAATTATTGTTGCTCAACGTGGTTAATAAGATTGATGAAATTGAGTTCCTTTAATGTTATTAATTATTGATAGTTACTATTTTAGGATTTGTGACTATTGCTAAATATGTTGAGTCTGATAGGTTGAGTAAATGATAATTATCTACTTTAAAATGAACAAGACAATAAGTAATTATTGGGTATTGTTGAGTCATACCAATAGAGTTAATTATAATGAGTTGTGAATGTTTAATGCTCAGTTTAGGGAAAGGCACACAATTGACTGATCATCTTGTGACATTGGATCGATATTTCATGTTGGACCCTAGATTGTAGGAATTAGTTAGACCCGGAAAGTTGGCTAGTTCACATTCAATTTATGATCTTTGATTAGTGATTAAATTGATATAAAAGAAATCACAATTAGATAATCAATACGTAATAAATCAGGATATATGAATCTGAGTGAAGTTAATTATACAATTACTTATTCCTTCCTATTGTTAGTTATTTAATAGTTAAATTTAAGTTTTATTTAGTTTATTCATTTTACTTTATTATTTTATAAAAAATTATTCGAACGGAACTAAAACGCCCCCTTGTTTACTGCTTTTATAGTTAATTAATATTTTCTATTTATATAAATACCACCGTTCCCTGTGATCGACTCGGTCTTACCAAGTCTATATTTACATTCGATCAGGTATTCTTGCCTGGTTGTGTGAAAGGTACAAACAAGGTATTTCCATTTATAAATAAATTAAACTAGACTCGTTTCGCACGCATCACTAGTATAAAGTATTATGCCTACGGCCTTTACTCGGCTTTCACGTATTTGTACTTCACCAGTGGTGGTTCCAACGTTATACCGGATACTCGGACGTTTTAGGGCTTTTCCGTTATGCCAATTAGGGTTCCATATTACTCTATTGGACATTACCTATATTTCTTAATGAGCTATAACTACGATCATATTATATACCTAACGTAGAGTTGTCCGCAATCAGATATATAATATGTCGCATGGATAACAGTTATAGAGTGTACAGTACACCGGAAGTTCTCCCAAATGTACGGACCAATTCAACTGACAACTATCCTCGAGTCCAGGTCCCAAATCTCAGACATTAGAGACATCTGTTTCATGGCATGAATTGTTCAGTGAACAAAAACATGAGCAGGGATTAACCCGCGGAACCGGTTGGGAAAGTTTGTCTAACGATCAGTTGAATTGTTCATCATTAATCATATAAATCATCACAGCTATTGCATGCATGTTAATCTATTTGCATTATATCTAAATCATTCATGAAAACCTAATCATTCAATCAGTGATAGTAGATATATATGTCTAGCATACAATACCTAAGCAACAATTAAACAAGAACATGCAATAGAACGGTGTACTAGCATCATATCAGCTGACCTAAAGATTAAATCATGGATATCCCGGAAGTTGTCCCAAAGATATGCAACAAATAAACATGAACCTAATCTATCTCTACTCTTATGCTATATGTCTCTTTGACATGTTTCAATCAAGAGAACAGCAGCCATGTTGAGTTCATTGATCATCATACATAGAATAGTTGGAATTCCTACTGCTAGTAATTAGCCATATTCTAGGGAAGAGGATTCAAACCACAACATAAGTTGGATAGATAAACGGGCAGAGGTCCAGCTTATAAGTTCACAAACAGTTTATATTCATACAGACAGAGTAACAGCATGGTAATCTAACAATGCTTACATCATAGCAAACACGGATTTGTCTAGCCTAACATAATTCTAGCATTCATTTCTAAGCATGCATAATAAGATAACATGATTATAAGAATAAATACGAGAGATTGTATTAAAACCTGAATATGAGAGTAATACAGACAAATCTTCACAAATCTGAAGTCTCGGAGTATCTCCGTACAAAAGCTAAATAAAATCTCTACGCTAACTATAACCTACTAGCTTCTGTTTTAGAGAGAAAATGCTAGAGAGAGAGAGAATGAAAGAATGAGAGAATGAAATGAAAAATGGGATGTATAAAAATGGAGGAATGGAAGGGGTATTTATAGTTGAAGCTAGGGAGTTGATGTACAAGCCTTGAAGCATCAAGAACAAGCAACCAAAGAGCAAACGGGGGGTCACAAGCACAGGGGGTGTAATTGGCCTAAGGTACCAATTTTGAAGGCCAAAAGGCAGCCAAAGGGCACCCTAGGTTCCGTATACGGCCCTTAGGGTACCGTATACGGCCCTGGGGGGTGGTTGGCTTTTGTCTTCCACTCGCTTTGTTTGTTGCTTGTTTCGCCCGTATCTTCTTCGTTTTAAGCCCGATTTGCTTGATTCTTGCGTCGTTGGATTCATTTTTCCATTACGCTTCTAATGACACTGAACTTGCCAATTTTGGAGGTGTATAACTTTTACGTGTTCCGGAGGACGATCGGTTAGCTTCCAGACTACACATCTTCTCCGTCTCTCATCCGTTTTGTTTGATTCTTTCACCTCCGGTCTTGTATTTTCCTATGGAATTATAAACTATGAATTGAGATCTATTTCCATAAGATAATTAAGAACAGAATATTTAAGGTGACCGTTTTTGCCACGTTTTACGTGTTATTTGGACGTTTTTTTTTATTTTGGTTGCAACGTCTAAATTTAGGCTACTCAGTGATTTTTTAGTGAAAAATGATTGTTTTGAAATGTTTTCACCAAATAATAGTCTAAAAAGTGCAAAAATATGTACGTAAAAACATGAATTTTTACGCTACATTAAGTATCCCACACTTAGATGTTGCTTGTCCTCAAACAATACTCATCAATCATCCCTGTGAAAACAATTTTTTAAGCCCGGTTTTTGGGAGAGTTTTAACATTTCCAATAGTCACCAATTCCTTATATAAGTAGGAGATCTCAGAAATATAAGGAAGGATAAGATGATTCTTTCAGAAAAAAGAAGTGTCTTTCTTAGGCATACTTCCAACTCTCGTGATCTTGGAGTATACATGACCAGGCGATCTCACAAAAGGTGGTCACTCAATTCACTCAAAGTGTATCGGGTTTCCTATCAATCTAGTACAAAAGAAATCGCTCAATAAGCCAGTCATGCAGTACTGATTGTCATAGGCTTGATTGAGAATCGGATCTCCACCACTTAGGTGAGGACGGTGCTAATTATCCCAGGACATTCAGAGGGTTGTAATGTTTGGTGGGGGTTAAGGGGTATGGATAAGGGAATTTTTGTTTGTAGGGGTTTCTTTTATCTTAGGCTTTCTAAGAATCATAAAAAACTTTTTTCAGAAACGTAGTAGATAGCTTGTTGTTATCCATCGGATCTTTCTTTCAAATGGTGATGCTTTGAAGCACTAAGCTTTATTGATGATACTTTTTTTTTTAGAATTTCTTCGCCAGAGAAATTCCATGGATTTTACTTTTAGAAATCCTTCTTCCTCATCTTTTTCTTCGATTCTTTTCATGGTGCCAATTTTTCGTACCAAAGATTATCAAGAGAGATAAACTTTTCGTTGAACACGAAGGAGTGGGACAATTCAAAAGGATGTTCCAAAATCGTTTTTCATAATCTCAGAAATTCTAAGATAAGTTTGGGGATATTTTGGGAAGTAGGGTTTAAATATGTGGGTTTTGAAGAAATGAAAGGTTTAGGCTCAACAGGGTTTACTAAGCGGATCATCGATACTTAACATGAGTATCGGTAGGGTTTTGGGCTTGAAAGAGAAGGCTAAAAAGGGGTTAATTCCTAAGGAATGTCAAGGTCATCTAATTGCACCTATACCGCGTACGGTACACACCAATGTGATCTCGAAACGTATGTCATGAGCAAGTTCTAATTCGGATATACATGCATCAGCACACCCAAGAAATGAACAAGTGAAGCATTAAAAATGAATGCTATTAGGCTCAAGATACCTCACTGCAAATTTGAGTTGTATGTGCCTAGTCATGTGATGCCCCTCTTAGATTATCATTTCTTGTTTAAGAAATTTCTACCTTAATTTTCTGAAATTTCTTTCTCATATTCTAAAAATGGTTTCTTTCGGGCGTATAAAAAACTCAAAAATTTAGAGTTAATCGCAACATTTTCTGAGATGTACTATTTAGACATAAAAATCGTTATCCAATCTATACTACCATCCCACACTTAGAAAAACATTGTCCCTAATGTTCTCTTGAGTTGAGATTTTACAAGTAAAATCTCACACTTAGAGTTTGAACATGTAAGAAAATATTTCCTAGGTGTTTATTTTGGGCTGGAATCCCACACTTAGTGATAAGTTAGGATGTGCCATAGATTATAAACATACTAACTAAGCAAATATAGAATCATTAAAAACGGAGAGAGAAAGGGTAAAAATACTCCCCATTCTGTTTACTGGACATGACCAGATTTGTGTAGGAGTGGTGCATGTGATTTGTTGGATTTGAGGACCAGGCTCGTTTAAGATAAGTCATTCCACACAAAGCTAAGTTCTGCAATAAACATCGCCATATCATAATATCTCTCAAAGTAGCAGTAACAAAGCAAAAGTACAGAGTTATAAAAGTAAACAATAATAATAAGGTAAACTAAAAATCATCCAGTAGGTCGTCACTGTCAGGATCGAAAGTGGCAATAGCAGCATCCAGAATAGAGGTGGGTGATGGTGTAGGCTCCTTCATCATAGCCCAAAACTGATCAACAGCACCAGCTAGAGCAGAGGTATGAGGTGGGCTGGGTACATCCAGCATGGCCATCAACTGCTCAGTAAGTGAATGGTCAGCGGATGGGCTCCCTGGAGACCGAGTAGGCTCAGCAGCAGCAGTGGCAGGTGGAGCAGTGGAAGGTCCAGCAGCAAATGGTCCAGCAAGAGGGAAGAATGACCAGGGTGGTCGAGATGGTCTTGGGTCCGGACCAAGATGGAACGGACAGTCAGAAGGCCTCGGGAACCCTACTTGCTCATAGAGGGCGGACATGATGTCATGCTGAGTAGAGAGCGTCCGAAAGAGGGTCCACACTGCGGCAGGGTCAGCAAGTGTGATCCCGTACTCAAAAATGGGTGCAGGGGCTGACTGGTAAGCAGGTGATGGGGGCCTCTCAGCGGATGGCTCCTCATGAGTGATCGGGATGTCTACCAAGTCCTCCTCTAGTATGGCGGGCATGGTCCTCCTCTGTCTACGTGCTCTGCGTCTCTGTCTGCGATCTCCACGTCTGCGGTCTCTGCGGCGCCTCGGTGGTCTCTCAGCCCCGTCCTCCCTAATGTCACTGGAACTGTCCATCCTGAAACAAAATAAACAGGTAATGCATAATAATGATAGATACAAATGCATAGAGGACTGATGACAATTTTAAGATATTTTTATGAAGAGTCTTGTCATCAGAGCTCTGGCATTTGTATAGTCGAAAGTTATCTCTGATTTTGAAAAAACGTAATTTGTAGTCTGTCGCACCCCTAAATTTGTACAGCGGAAGCAAAACACGGGGTACGACTAACCAGCATCATTACACCAAGATATAACGAACGACCTTTACATGAGTCGTTTGAAAATAATTCAAAAGCAATACATTGATTTACCCAAAACGTTTACATAATCTGCGAGTTTGCGAAAAGCCTAGAGATTCAAGTACATAACCACTATTACAAAATAATAATGCAAGAAAATCTCAGGATGTTTGTAAATCATGCGACTCGAGTTAGTTCCTGTAATAGCAGTCCTATTGCTGTTGTGTACCTGAGATTACAAGCTAAAAAGGTCAACAATAATGTTAGTGAGCTCATAGGTTTATAATTAAAAGTATAAGTGTGAACCACAAGATTTATAAGCGTTGCACGTATGCAAATATTGCCATGAGTTCATAGTCCGAAGCTTAACCGTAAGTGGGTACTGTACAATCAAGTACTGTATATTGCCTCTGTGAGTGCCAAATCCAGCACACTCGTTAGGATCAAATACTAATGCGTCCGTTTGACCAGTTAGCGCTACTAACCCTGACGGGGATGGTCAATCCCAAATAGATCTATTCATTAATACTCGCGCTAAATCCATACTAACGAAACTATGATAATAGAGGACTTTAGTGGATTAGTAAGTAAAACAGCTCATGCAATCCGTTTTGATATTTCCGTACTTGTGTTCATCTGTAAAACAAAGCATTGTAATCTCACCCCAAAGTTAAAACAGTAAAAGTGGGGCTACGAGACTCACCTGAGTCTGAAAGTCAAACGTAGAAATAAGCAAGTAGGTTCTCCGAACTCGTAACCTTCTAGCGCCCTAAACGCATAAGGTTATAGTAAGTAGATGTCTCAAAAGACCATCTAGGCTAGTTGTCCACTCAACTAGGTAATGTCCAAGTGTTTGTTTATCGTTTATGTTTAGAAAGCGTGTACGGTCCGCTGGTGACGTTTCGTAATAATAATTTCCAAAGTATTATTATTATTATGTTTGTTTCTTTTCTTCCTTGTAAAGCATATTTCATATGTTCCCGAGTCGTTTTCATGGTTCGTTTTCACTATGTAAATGTCCGAAATAAAATCCGAGAAAAATCATAGTGGTTCCCCTATGTCTTAAATATTTACATTAATTTTTCCATAATTTTTGGTTAATGTCTCATTGGTCAAATAATTAGGCAAATCCCCTGACGTCCAAAAGTGACGAATCCGGATACAGTGGTGAACAAATAAATGCTGAGAAAAATCTACGCAACTTCGCGAGGCCTAATTATACTACTTTGAAAGATAAAAAAATTTGTAGTTTCTAGGAAGAAATCTCATGTATTTTCGAGTTGTGTAGCTCGAGATATGGTCTCGAGAAGTTGGTGTAAAAATCTGCCAACCGAAGACAGATTGTATATGTCGTTTTAGAAGTTCGTTTTCGAGTAATAAACGGTGTCAAAAAATTACGAAACCACTTGGGTTTGAAAGTTAACTTCTTAAACTTAATTTTTCTCTCTTGAATCGTCACTTTTTGTTAAGAAATGAGTACGAAATAATTCCTCGAAGTTGGGTATAAATTCTAATTAGCAAAACAGTGGGTATTTTGTGTTTTAAAAACACGTTTCGACAAAGTATTTGGACATAATCTTGCTAAGTGGACCTTAAAACATGTAGATACATATGTTACAAGTATAACTAACAAAAGAAAACGGATTCTTACAAAGAGAATGATGAAGAGAAGAAGAAAAGACGTTGTGTGTGCGTTTTCTCGAAATTTTCATTGGCGGCCGATGGTTGTTCGTGGTGGATGGACGGTGGCTGTTGGGTGGCATTTGGGTGGTCTTGTGACTGACCCAAATTCGTTTGTAGAGAGAGAGGGAAGGTGGAGAATGAATTATGGAGGAGTGAATGAGAGTGTGTAAGAGTATGTTTGTGTTTGTGTGTTGACAAAGCAAGGTGAGGGGGGTTATGGTTGGTCAAATGCAGATTTCAAGGGTGGGTCCCACCATGTGGGTGTGTTATTTTAATTCCCCAATTTGTGTTACGTGCGGTGCTCGTTTACCCATTTATTTCGACATTCGTTTAAACGTTAAACGTTTTATTCGTTATATTTCGTTAACGGTATATTCACGAAATTTTTAGTGAAAGTATTATTTAGAATACTTTATTTTAAGTTATTAAAAATGTTATCGGGTTTCGTTTGGTTGTCGGATGCGATTCGTGCGTTTTCATCGCATACAATACGTTTTATATGAAACGTATATTGTTTTAAATATAATTGTAATAACATAAAGTAAAAAAATTGATTATTTTAAATAAATTTACGTTATTTAACAAATGTTTTCACCAACGTCCGTATTTATTTATCGTCGGATTCCATCCGATTGTAATCACGTAATTAAAATTAATTACGTACGTGTATATACAAATATACAAATAGTTAAGGTACTTAGTCCTATTCCATACTAAATACACGTAATAAAGTTACAATTAGGTATAAAATGTAGACCTAAAATGTCGGGTGTCACATAGTCTAATAAGTAGCAAACCTGAAATTTCATTAGAGATAACCATACTTGATAAAAATAAACTAAGAAAATAAAAAAAATGACAGCAAAATAAAGATAAGCTTGGGGTGCCTCCCAAGAGCGCTTGTTTTACGAGTCTCTAGCTTGACTCTTTGTACCTTTACTAACGACTCGTGGAGGTTCAAAGATAAAGACATCCTCCCTGATAGAGAAGTCTTCAATGTAATGCTTTAAGCGGTGACCGTTAACCTTAAAATTACCTACTGGTGTTTTGAGTTCGATTGCGCCATAGGGAAATACTTTTGATATCGTGAACGGTCCGCTCCACCTGCTTTTGAATTTTCTGTAGAATTTCTTGAATCGCGAATTGAAGAGCGGCACTTTGTCTCATGGTTTAAACTTGGAAGGCTTTAGTTTAGCATCGTGGATCCTCTTGGTTCTTTCTTTGAAGCTTAGCGAACTGTCGTACGCTTGATCCCGTAGTTCTGCTAACTCGTTCAACTGCATTCTCCGATGTTCTCCAGCTGCTAAAATATCCAAGTTGCAGTGCTTTAATGCCCAGTACGCCCTGTATTCCAACTCAATTGGGAGATGACATGCCTTGCCGTAGACTAGCCGATACGGTGTGGTTCCTAGTGGTGTTTTGTAGGCAGTTCTGAATGCCCATAACGCATCGTATAATTTTTCAGCCCACTTTTGCCCATGATTTTCGACAGTTCATTCCAATATCCTTTTCAAAGCTCGATTTGTTGCTTCGGCTTGCCCATTTGTTTGGGGGTGATAAGCCGTTGAAATCTTGTGAGTAACACCATACTGCTGCAGCACCCTCATGAATTGAGTGTTGCAGAAATGAATGCCACGGTCACTAATCATAGCTTTCGGAGTTCCAAATCGACTGAATAGCTTTTTGAGAAACTGGGTCACTACTTCAGCATCATTGGTCGGAAGAGCTTGAGCTTCGGCCAACCTAGAGACGTAGTCAACTGTGACTAAGATGTACTCCTTGCCGTTAGATTTAGGGAATGGTCCCATGATGTCTAATCCCCAAATGTCGAAGATCTTCACGGCCTGGATATTGGTTAGTGGCATTTCATTCTGGGCTGAGATATTGCCTTATCTTTGACAGATATCACGGTGCTTTACCAGGTCGTAAGCGTCTCGAAATATGGTTGGTCAATAAAAGCCAGCGTCGTAAACCTTTCGTGCAGTCATATTGGTACCATGATGTCCTCCAGTAGGTCCGTGGTGGCTCTGGTGTAGAATTTGTTCAGCCTCTTTCCCATCGACGCATCTTCTAATAAGTTGATCTGGACACGCCTTAAAGAGGTAAGGATCGTTCCAGTAATAGTTCTTTACATCCAGGAAGAATTTTCGTCTATGAGAAGTTGGCATTCCTTTTGGCACTATTTTTCCTACCAGATAGTTGGCGAAGTCAGCATACCAAGGGTTATGGTTGAATTGTGATCCCTGTTGGTATCCTCCGATGGTCATGAGTTGTTTTTTGGGGAACTGGTCTTGAATGTCTTTCTCGTGCAACTTCTCCATAGATGGATTTTCCAATCGGCTAAAATGATCAGCCGCGACGTAATCTGCTCCTTTCTTGTCTTTAACCTCGATACCAAATTCTTGTAGGAGTAGAATCCATCGTAGAAGGCGCGGTTTAGCATCTTGCTTTTTGAAAAGGTATTTCAAAGCGGAGTGATCTGTATAGACAATGGTTTTGGATAAGATTAGATAAGAACGAAATTTATCAAAAGCAAATATTACCGCAAGCATCACCTTCTCTGTGGTTGTGTAGTTTTCTTAAGCGTCCGTGAGCGTTTTGCTAGCGTAGTAGATTGGTTGAAAGTGTTTCTCCTTCCGCTATCCCAATACAGCTCCAACTGCGAAATCACTGGAGTCGCACATGATTTCAAATGGGAGACTCCAGTCTTTAGCAACCATGATCGGTGCATGTACAAGCTGATCTTTCAGATAGTTGAAAGCTTTGAGACATTCATCTGTAAAGTCAAACGGAGTATCTTTTTCAAGAAGATGAGTCATAGGTCGAGATATGTTAGAGAAATCCTTAATAAAGCGACGGTAGAATCCGGCGTGACCTAGAAAACTTCGGATGGCTTTCACAGAAGTAGGTGGTGGAAGCTTTGAGATAGTCTCAACTTTTGCTTTGTCAACTTCGATTCCAGACTTTGATATGCAGTGCCAAAGAACTACGCCTTCTTTCACCATTAAGTGACATTTCTCCCAATTCAGAACGAGGTTTGATTCTTCACAACGGGCAAGCATTTTATCCAAGTTAGAAAGACAAGTGGTGAACAAATCTCCGAAAATAGAGAAATCATCCATGAACACTTCCATGCATCGTTCAATCATGTCGTGGAAGATTGCCACCATGCATCTTTGAAAGGTTGCAGGTGCATTACATAAGCCAAAAGGCATACGTCAGTAGGTAAAGGTTCCATAAGGACAAGTGAACGTTGTCTTTTCTTGGTCTTTTGGATCGAGGGGTTTCTGAAAATAGCCAGAGAAACCATCAAGGAAGCAGTAGAATTCGTTCCGGGATAATCTTTCGAGCATCTGATCAATGAACGGTAGAGGGAAATGATCTTTGCGTGTAGCTTCATTCAGTTTCTGATAGTCAATACACACCCTCCAACCGGTGACGGTTCGTGTTGGAATCAACTCGTTGTCTTCGTTAGCGATGACCGTCATACCTCCTTTCTAAGGGACGACTTGAACTGGGCTAACCCATGGGGAATCTGAGATCGGGTAGATCAGACCAGCATCCAAAAGCTTGATGACCTCCTTTTTGACCACGTCTTGAATCTTTGGGTTGACCCTCCTCTGCCTTTGAACGGAAGGTCTGAAGTCGTTTTCCCTTAAGATCTTGTGCGTGCAGTAGTTCGAACTGATCCCTTGTATGTTAGAGATTTTTCAAGCAATCGCCTTCTTATGTGACTTCAGAACCTGTACAAGTCTTGCTTTCTCTTCAGGCTTCAGATCTTTAGATATGATAACTGGTAAGTGCGAAGTTCCTTCAAGAAAAGCATATTCAAGGTGCGAGGGAAGTTCCTTTAGTTCTAATTCGGGTAGTTCTTCAATAGAAGGTTTCATCCTTGTAATCTTGTCTCTTTTAAGCTCGTCATATTTTGTTTGATATTCTGACTCAACTGCAGGTGATTCAGAGATGTCGGCTGACGCTATCTCAACCCATTCTGTATTGTTATAAAACTCATCTTTCCTCGGCTCATATTTTACTTGAGAGGATTGAGAGGTTGCATTATCCTTAGCGATTATTATGTTATTATCTTCAGTGAATGCAAATCTCTGGAATTGAGCTGATGAAGATGTGCTGATGGTGATTTCTGGATTTAAGTTTTCACAACTTTCATATAGTTGCGAATGAGGTGGTTTAAGCATTGACTCCATATCTTTGAGAGTCTTTGGAATTTCTTCTTTTGAGAGAGACGAATCAGGCACTTCAGGAGTTGGTTTCCTTCTTAGAAGAGTGACTGGAATGCCATTTCCAAGCGGAGCAACCATGATGGATTTGTTGAACTGCAGGATGGAATTCTTTTGAAGGAAATATTACTTCTCCCGATGCGGCAGAAGGATCCGAGATAGTCGAGCATAGTCCTGCACCTTCTTCACAGAGTTTTCTTGTTGTAATGATGGTATTGAGAAGGGGGTCAATGCTGCTTACTGCGAGGATCTCTTCCAAGTGTTCTTCAATTATTTCCCGCATAGAATCTACAACACCAAGATATTCTCCCATAGGTTGTTTCATTAGTTTATCAACATTGAAGGTGACCTCCTCAGTTCCAACTCGGAGTTTTAAAGATTTTTCGTTAACGGATGACAGCCTTGGCAGTGTTTAGGAAAGGTCTACCAAGGATGAGTGGAACTTGGGTGTCTTCTTCAATATCCATAACAAAAAAATCAACTGGAAAGACGAATTTATCAACACGGACCATAATATCTTCAGCAGGTAGAGAAGTAGAAGGTTTATTTGAAGGAATATCTACGGATTTCTCATTTTTAGTCTCTTTTTCTCCTCTAGTGACCACAAGGATGTCATCATGCTCGTAGGATGAGTGATAGACAGAGTTGTAGATCACTTCTTCCCTTTGCTTCTCCTCAACTTTTAAAAACAACCTTTTAACATTATCCTCCATGTTTTTCACCAAATCGTTTGAAATTCTAAGCAAACTATCAATTTGATTTTGAAAATCAACAATTTGTTTGTTTATATTATTTTGCTCAACCATGAAATTATTGAAAGTTTCGATGTTTAGACGAGAAGTCAATTGGGTAGAAGTAGAGAAAACTAAAGATTGAGAGGCGAGTTGTGTAGTTAACCGCTGAATGAAAGGCCTAGAATGAAAGGTTTGATCAGGGGTTCCACCAGTCGTAGTAAGAATTTCTTTGTTGGCCCGTTTGTTTGGGAAGAACCTTTGAGGTCTCTTCTTGCAAGTCCTTGACAATTTTAGTGATGGATTCGAGTTGAGTTTTCAAAGTGTCTAAGGCTTGATTGGAACTACTCCTTTCTTCTGAAGTGGATTCATCTGGCTCCAAGTCATGCTGATGCATCGTCATCATCTCAATCAACTTCTATGCTACGTTTGAAGTATGTAGCATGAAATTTCCGGATGAAGCAGCATCGAGGGTTTGTTTGTGCTGTAGATTCAAACTGTTGTAGAATATGCAGACCAGATTCGTTTCAGTCAACTGACGATTCTGACATCTCTCGATCAGGTTCTTAAATCGTTCCCAAGCAGAGCTTAATGATTCAGTAGTTCCTTGACAGAAATTTGCGATGTCGCTCTTAAGCTTGGTTTGAAGGGAAGGAGGGAAGTACTTAGCTAGAAACTTAGTAGCCATCTCCTCCCATGTATGAATCGAATTGGGTTCGAAATCAGAAAAACAGGTTAAGGCTCGAGAAAATAAAGAATAAGGAAACAGTCGAAGAAGGTCTCTATTGGTTCCTAATTGTTTGAAAGAGTCGAAAAGGTTGATGAACTTGTTAAGATGGGCGTTTGGATTTTCAACCGAAAGACCATTAAATTGACACTCAAATTTTAACATTTTAATGTAGTGAGGCTTAATGTCAAGGGTTTCGTTGGTTGGTGCTACAATCGGTCCTCCTCGTCCCTCTAGCAGTGGCTTGATTGTGAGCGTGATACGGTTTGTCATAACTTGTTTGGAAGAAATTAAGGTTTTGGAAAGGAAAGTTATACTAAACTAAACTAAATTATCTAATTAATTAACCTAAAGATAAAGCAAGTAACTTTCGAATGATATTGATCTTCCGAAAGGATCGCTAAATAACTAAGATATAGATTCCTAAAATCGGTCTTTGTAGTCCCCGGCAGCGGCGCCAAGAACTTGTCGCGTATCCCAGAGGTCGGTCGGATTTTACTCCGGTCGTTGGTCCAGGCAACTAGGACGCACGGCAGTGAGTGTTTTATATTTATAATGCGGGGATCCTAAGTTTAATACTACTTATAGACCTAAAAGGGCAGTAAGCGGTACGTATGAATCAGGTGTCGTTATTCAAACTACAACGGGCATGGGATCTTAGGCAGTTTAATTATCTTTTGTAATTTAGCTGGGATTTTTAAAACTTTCGATAGGTTTGTTTTGGGTTTCCTAATTAAATACTAAAATTAAAACTATATTAAGAGTGGGTTGTACGGAGAACGCAGAGAAATCAAGATGAGGAATGTGTTTACTGTGACTACGGCAATGCTATTGGTGAATAGTTATGGGGGATAAGGCTACTAGTTGTGATGACTAATTCCAGTGGGATCGAGTTCTCAGAAACTTAACTGGTATAAAGTATTATGCCTACGGCCTTTACTTGGCTTTCACATATTTGAACTTCACCAGTGGTGGTTCCAACGTTATACCGGATACTCGGACGTTTTAGGGCTTTTCCGTTATGCCAATTAGGGTTCCATATTAATGTAGGGTTTTCTATTCCCTAACTAGATTATCATAACGCAGCGAAATAACAATAATTTAATAATCTAAGGCAATTAGAAAACTAAAACCCTAAGGGATCTTTAATTTTAATAAGGAAATACACTAACCTTGAAGAAAACCACTTTCTTACGCGCAGACCAACTAGCAGAGATTCGTTACTTGGAGGCAAGTACCCAAAGTAGAATACCTCTAATGCTTCACACCAAAAAACCTAAGAGAAAGAAGAATTTTTGAAACCTTTTGAAAATTCGTATGAAATTCGTATGTATTAAGGTATAGGTTTGACCTCTATTTATACTGGGAGAGAAAACCCCACGGTTTGCAGAATTCGACTTCCAACCGGCGGTTGGACCTTCCAACCGGCGGTTGGGTTAACTTTCTGCCCAAGTACCCGGATTCTGACCCGCATCCTTCACAACCTTTGAAACCCTAATCCCAACCGGCGGTTGGACCTTCTAACTGGCGGTTGGATTGATTTTCTGGAATCTTCCGCCATTTTAATTACTTTTGATTTCTAATTAATAAACAATTAATAAATCAACTAATTAAATATAATATTAATACCAATTAATATTATTCCTTAATCTTTCTCTTGACTGTTCATTGAGGGCAACCCAAAAAGGACTTTACTTTTAATGATAGTCCTACCAATTAGTTATGATATTGGACACTATTCCAACAGTCTCCCACTTGGACAAATCATCAATTATTATTGGTCTAAGTCTCTAACTCATTAACTAAGTAAAGAGTGTCATCCAACGCAACTGCCGAACTCTGAATCATTTCTTAGAGTCAGCCCTTTAGATAAGTGATCAACCATTCCTTTGTTTCTACTGATATCGTATGAATCAAGACATAGATTTTAATCAATCTCAAGATTCATTTATGTTTTCTGATCTCCGTTTATATCGACTATATGAGACTACTGACTTTGCGCACATCAACTTAGTCCCGGCTAGGCCTAGCTCTTTAGAGTCAAATTTTATTCATCAGAGGGCTCATGATATCGCTTTTCCGTTTAGGCAAAAGGAACAAATAAATTTCGCATACACAGCACTAGTCAACTCATCATGTCATACCCAGCATACCCTTTATAACTAGCATTTACGCACATCATTTGAATAAACTAAATTATAACAGACTTGAAAAACTAGAAACTCAATGTATCTCCATTTTAAGAATAGAGGATATTATCATCTTAAAATCACTCGTGATTTAATCCATGAAGTGATCTCTTTAAGTGCAGGTTTGTCCTATACTTAAATCTCCATTAAGTACTCATGAGTGTTGCAGCATTCTCCATGCCATGTCTAATCTCCATAGACAATCTACTAACTCTCCATGACAGTCTTAATTCAATACATACTACCTATAGTGTAATCGACTGAGGAGGTTTGGGTAAAATCAATTACTCGGGAAGTGATTTCTAAACATGCAAAAGTGAAACACAACGACAAACGATAGTAAATGGTAGAACTCCTTCCAATAAATAAATCTTCATTATTTAATCACCAAGTCTATAACAATTTCCATCATTGTTTACAATGTTTCGTAATCAAACTAACAACTAAAACTTTACATTATCTCTTAAACCTATGCTCTTAGCATGTTCATCGTGTTTGGACTTTCTTAGTGGCTTTGTAAATGGATCAGCTGGATTTTCCTCTGATCTTTTGCTCTTCACAATCACGTGTCCTTCTTCTATTTTATTTCGAACGAAATGGTATTTCCTTTCAACGTGCTTTGACTTTCCGTGATCCTTGGGTTCTCTACTCAAGGCTACTGCACTTTCATTATCATAGAATATAGTAATAGGATCTTGTACTGTTGGAACAACTCCAAGATTTTCAATAAAATTCCTCATCCATATAGCTTCCTTTGCAGCTTCACTAGCCGCAATATACTCAGACTCGCATGTGGAGTCTGCCACTGTATCCTGCTTGGAACTTTTCCATGTCACCGCTCCCCCATTAAGTAGGAATACCCAACCAGACTATGAACGACAATCATCTCTGTCTGTTTGGAAACTAGCATCACTATAACCCGTTACTCTAAGTTCATCTTCTCCACCATAAACTAAGAACATGTCTTTAGTATTTCTCACATACTTAAGAATGTTCTTTACAGCTATGCAATGACCTTCACCAGGATTCTGCTGATGTCGACTCACTAAGCTCAAAGCAAATGAGACATCAAGTCTTGTACATATCATGGCATACATGATTAATCCTATTGCCGAAGCATATGAGATTCGACTAATTCTTTCCAATTCTTGCTCAGACTTTGGACAAAGATCCTTACTGATCTTTATGCCATGATGTAAGGGTAGGTTCCCTTTATTATAATTATCCATATTGAATATTTTCAAAATTGTATCAAAGTATGTATCCTGGCTGAGTCCTATGAGACGTTTTGACCTATCTCGATAAATCTTTATACCAAGGATATATGCTGCATCTCCAAGATCTTTCATAGCGAAACACTTTCCCAACCAGTCTTTTACACCTTGTAAAGTTGGGATATCATTTCCTATGAGCAGTATATCATCCACATATAACACTAAGAATACTACAATGCTCCCACTGAACTTGACATATGTACAAGACTCATCTTCACTTCTAGAAAAACCAAACTCTTTGACTTTCTCATGGAAACTAAGATTCCAGCTACGAGATGCTTGTTTAAGTCCATAAATGGCATTTTCAAGCTTACACACTCTGTTAGGATACTTTGCATTTTTAAAACCTTCCGGTTTTGCCATGAACACATCCTCTGTCAGTTTCCTGTTAAGGAAAGCAGTTTTGACATCCATCTGCCAAATTTCATAATCATGAAATGCAGCTATGGCTAGCATTATCCTAATTGATTTAATCTTAGCTAATGGTGAGAAGTTTTTCTCATAATCAATCCCATGATTTTGAGTATAGCCCTTTGCTACCAACCTAGCTTTATAAGTGTGTACTTTTCCATCCATGTCCGTCTTCTTCTTGAAGATCCACTTACAACCCACCATCTTAAGACCGGGTGTAGTGTCAACTAAATTCCAAACTTGGTTGTCATACATAGACTGAATTTCGCTTTTCATAGCTTCCTTCCACTTAGCAGCCTCAGAGCCTACCATCGCTTCCTTGTAGTTAGTAGGTTCATCTAATTCACCCAGTGTACTATCACTTATCTTATCCTCTTCCTCTATTTGGAAACCATAATAGAACTCAGGAGAATTGCTAACTCTACTAGATCTGCGAACGGGTAAGGATATGTCTTCAGGTTCAACAGGTGTCTCCACCTCTTGTTGAATTTCAATGTTTATTATAGGTTCTTCATCGGTAGATTCTTGAATTTCTTCAAGATCAATCCTACTCCTACCGTCCTCTTTAGATATCATTTCTCTCTCAAGGAACACTCCTCTTCGAGCTACAAAGACCACATTATCTTTGGGTCTGTAGAATAAATATCCAAATGACTAATGTGGATAACCGACGAAAAGACACTTTTCAGATCTGGAGTCTAGTTTGTCCTGAGTTTCTTGTCTAACGAAAACTTCACAACCTCAGATTTTGATGTGACCAAGAGAAGGACGTTTTCCCTTCCACATTTCATACGGTGTCTTTGATACTATCTTAGTGGGTATTTGATTTAAGATATGGGCGGCTGTTTCTAATGCATAACCCTAGAAGCTTATCGGAAGTGTTGCCCGACTCATCATAGATCGAACCATGTCTAACAAAGTTCTATTTATCCTCTTAGCAACTCCATTAAGCTGTGGTGTTCTAGGAGAAGATAATCGTGAAACTATTCCACAATCTCTAAGATGATCGAGAAACTCGATACTAAGGTATTCTCCTCCCCTATCGGATCGGAGTACCTTTATCTTTCTACCCAGTTGGTTCCCTACTTCACGTTGATACCATTTGAAAATTTAAAAAGTATCTGACTTATGTTTAATCAAATAAACATATACATATCTACTGAATTCATCAGTAAATGTAACATAGTGGCGATTTCCATCTTTTGTAGCACATCAGAATGGTCCACATACATCTGTGTGTACCAAGTCCAATAGTTCTTCACCTCTTTCACACAATCCCGTGAATGGTGATTTAGTCATCTTACCCAGTAAACAAAAAGTTGGAATAAATCATTCGACTTGAGGTCGAATGACTCCAACACTCCATCATTTTGGAGTTAGGCTTATGTGCCCAAGATGACAGTGCCACAACTTGGATTTATCTAGCTCATTAGATGAACCAACATTTAAAATAACATTGCTAACACATTCAACATTTTCATATATGCCTTTGCAAGGAGAAGCTTTAAAGATAAAACGATCATTTAAATAAACCAAAATGTCACTATTCTCATGGTCAAACGAAAAACGATAACCATCTTTAAACAAAGCATGAAATGAAATAATGTTTCTAGTCATTTCTGACGAATAATAGCAATTATTTAAATCTATCCTAACTCCAGAATTCAGCATGAGCTCAAATCTTCCAAATCTCCACAGGCACAATTCCTTTGTTTCCCATAACTAAGTTGAGTTTTCCATGCTTCACACTTCTACTTACATTTAGCCCCCTGCAATACAGTGCAAATGTGATTACCACACTCTGTATTCAGAACCCATGAATTAGAAGTTGTTGTATTATGGAGTTCGATCATAAACATACCTGAGTGAATACTCTTTTCGACCTTTCCGTCTTCTAGGTCTTTCAGGTACTTTGGGCAGCTACGCTTCCAATGCCCCTTTGTGTTGCAGTAGAAGCACACTGCTTCCTTTGGGTCATTTACATGTGCAATCTCAGAATCAGTCTTTTTCCCACGAATGGACTTTCCATTAGTAGTCTTTCTTTTCCAATTTGAATTTGACATTTTCCCTTTCTTTGCACTTTGACCAATATTCAACACAAGAGCTGCTGAGCCAGAGGACACATCATCTTTCTTGATTCCTTGCTCAGCAGTTTGCAGTAAATTATGGAGTTCCATTATTGAGCCCTATCTCTCATTCATATTCATCTAATATGACATTACAAACTGATTGTAGACAGCTGGCAGACTGGACAGAATTATGGCAATGGAAAACTCTGTATCAAACATCATATTTAATGATTCCAACCTATCAAAGTACCCTTTCATCTCCAAGACAAAAGCACAGATAGAAGCTCCAGGTTGGGGTTTGCAAGCCATGAGGGACTTAACCACATCAAGGCGTTCTTTGCTTGCCTTGGCGTGAAATATTTCTTTTAGTTGTTGGTTCATTTCATAAGCCCATGTATTCTCAAAAGTCTTTTGCAATTCAGGGCTCATGGAGGATGCCATGATTCATGATACTTTATTCGCATCATCATAATATTTCCGGTATGCATCGATCTCCTCTTGGGTCTACTCATCATCAATTACGGGAATCTACTAATCGAGAACATACTCCTTGTTCTCGTACCTTAGGGTAAACCTGAGATTTCGCATCCAGTCCATATAGTTTGGACCGGTTAGTCTTTCCCTCCCAAGAACTGAGAGTAGTGAGAAGTTTGGGTTATTTGCGATATTGGGGACGGGAGGATTTGCACCATTTACATTTGCCATCTATGAGATAAACAGTTTTAGTTAGTTTGAATATTCCTTAATTAATTACCCAATTTTTTTCTAAATTAAGGCTAGGATCCATATTTTCAGTTTGGAAAATGATTGATAGACCTAAATTTGTAAAACTAAATATAGACCTAAAGATGTGATTGGTGGGTTTGAAAAATTGATTGGATGAAATTAAGAGAGAAAAAATTCAACCAATCAGAAAAGTAGGCCAACTTTTAGGTCTATGTAATTAGGTCTATTTAGCATTACTCTTTCAGTTTTATGAAAAGGGTCGCCGTAATCATATAACTAAAATACTTTTGTCTATTTCATTTCTATGAAACTCCTAGATCTTTGAGATTCATTGATACCTATCAACGGCATGTTAATATCGGTTATGCTCATCTACTATTCATGACTGGTATGTCGAGGATCATGAACAAGATGGTGAATTAACCATGCAAACCCCGTGTGATCCCTGGCTCAAGTACGCTCGAGAATCGCGAGTCTCACATCACCTCTCACTTATGTCCTCATATTAATGTGACGGTAAACCACACATGCTTCATTAACAGTTCATACGAAAGATGTGCGGATTTCATGGGTTAGCATGCTATTCATAATTTCCTATAGCTAATATGGGATTTTGTTTTAATCTTGACATCATCCTATCAAAAATCCTCGGTAGCTCCATCGAACGCACAAAGAAGCGGAGAAGCAGGTCAACGCGAAATATATTAAAAACTTGTTCTTTAGGGAAGCAAAGCGACCCGCCTTATACCTCTATTATAGTTTGTTCACCATGGGTGAGCCGATTTATCAATTGATTATACATATATATAATTCATATTATACATATAATATCTCTTGAAGTTTATGGTTCTATTTTAAACATTTTAAAATCAAGTGGTCTATTTTAAACAATTTAAAATATTAGTATCTAAATTGTAAATTCACATTACCTATTCAGATAATTTCTTTCCCTAATTTATCTTTACCTACATACTATTGCAGATAATTGTATGCTACTATTTATTAAGCTATGTCTCTGATACCACTGTTGAGTTTTCTATTCCCTAACTAGATTATCATAACGCAGCGAAATAACAATAATTTAATAATCTAAGGCAATTAGAAAACTAAAACCCTAAGGGATCTTTAACTTTAATAAATAGTACAATAAACAAATTGGATAAATAAGGAAATACACTAACCTTGAAGAAAACCACTTTCTTACGCGCAGACCAACTAGCAGAGCTTTGTTACTTGGAGGCAAGTACCCAAAGTAGAATACTTTTAATGCTTCACACCAAAAAAACCCAAGAGAAAGAAGAATTTTCGAAACCTTTAGAAAATTCGTATGAAATTCGTATGTATTAAGGTATAGGTTTGACCTCTATTTATACTGGGAGAGAAAACCTCACGGTTTGCAGAATTCGACTTCCAACCGGCGGTTGGACCTTTCAACCGGTGGTTGGGTTAACTTTCTGCCCAAGTACCCGGATTCTGACCCACATCCTTCACCGCCTTTGAAACCCTAATCCCAACCGGCAGTTTGATTGATTTTCTGGAATTTTCCGCCATTTTAATTACTTTTGATTTCTAATTAATAAATCAACTAATTAAATATAATATTAATACCAATTAATATTATTCCTTAATCTTTCTCTTGACTGTTTATTGAGGGCAACCCAAAAAGGATTTTACTTTTAATGATAATCCTACCAATTAGTTATGATATTGGACACTATTCCAACAATTACTCTACTGGAAATTACCTATATTTCTCAATGAGCTATAACTACGATCCTATTCTATACCGAAAGTAGAGTTGTCCGCAATCAGATACATAATATGTCACATGGATAACAGTTATAGAGTGTACAGTACACCAGAAGTTCTCACAAATGTACGGACCAATTCAACTGACAACTATCCTCGAGTCCAGGTCCCCAATCTCAGACATTAGAGACGTCTGTTTCATGGCATGAAATGTTCAGTGTACAAAAACATGAACATGGATTAACCCGCGGAACCGATTGGGAAAGTTTGTCTAACGATTAGTTGAATTGTTCATCATTAATCATATAAATCATCACAGCTATTGCATGCATGTTAATCTATTTGCATTATATCTAAATCATTCATGAAAACCTAATCATTCAATCAGTGATAGTGGATATGTACGTTTAGCATACAGTACCTAAGCAACAATCAAACAAGAACATGCAATAGAACGGTATACTAGCATCATATCAGCTGACCTAAAGATTAAATCATGGATATCCCGGAAGTTGTCCCAAAGATATGCAACAAACAAACATGAACCTAATTTATCTCTACTCTTATGCTCTGTGTCTCTTTGACATGCTTCAATCAAGAGAACAACAGCCATGTTGAGTTCATTGATCATCATACATAGAATAGTTAGAATTCCTACTGCTAGTAATTGGCCAGATTCTAGGGATGAGGCCCATTCGCCAAATCTCTTTTAGACCTTTCAGGTACCTTATTTTGTTAAATTTCAATTTTTAATTCTGCACAAAAATAACAAGTCTTCGAATTTTGATTCGTGTATATTTAAAATTGTTTCACCTTTATACCATCAATTTTCAGTTGAAATTTGCACCCCATTCATTGATGTTGCAGCCGCTTACACTTCCGTTAACTCCAGTGATAACATCCCAAGGTCCGTTCCCTTTTGTTCTATTTAGTTACATAATAAAGATATCCTTGTGTTTATAGTCCTACATATTAAACCATGATAAAATTTATTATTGTGTAATTGTTTATTTTTGATGATAACAATTGAGAGTTAAATATCGATTTTCTTGATATTCTTTTGGTTTAGTTTTAATGTTTCATTTTTACACGTACAATTGATCGAATTACCTTTTTCTCTGTAATATTATATAGGTACTTGCATTTTTCAGATTGAACGTAAGATAATGTGTAATTAGGATGGTAAATGATACATCATTAGAAGTTTGTGTCTTCTTCAATCTATACTTCTATGCATGTTTTACTTATAACTCCTAGCAAAATACAGATATGCAGAGTTGTGCTTGGCTCCACAGGTAGTTAATATGTTGGTTTAACATGCTTAGATAGTTGTTAAAAATATGAAATATGATATGTTTATAGAATATAGAAGCTGCAAATGTAGTTATGTGTACTATATATACTTCTCTCTATCATGTACATATCTAGTTTTTTAATCATATATCAAGAGAACTAGTTAAAATTCCAAAGTCTTACTATGATTTATAATCAGTTTTCCTGCTTATGTATATTGAGTAGTTTAAAGGTGGCTTCTATATTATTTTGAATTAGAAACGGATGCAAAAAACTCCAGTCACAACACTTGCTAACCCTTATACATAGATGGGTATTCCTACATTTTACAGAGAGTTCAATTGATAAGACCAAGCTAGAAGATTTATTTCCTTAAGTTATGGGCAATAATCAAAATGGTCTTGCTCATATGTTTGGACAAGGTGTTCGTGTTTGTGAAGTCTAAATGTGTTTAACGTTTACAATCGTGTACAAGTGCCTATAGTTCTATCCAACACCTTAGTTATGTGACCAATGACAGGTATCTATTATCGCAAGATTGTTGTTTTGGGATTTACCAAAAAACTTCATTCGTCAATGAGCAGTAATATTAGAGGTATTACCAACCCTTTCTAATCAATTTATGCTAAGACCTTGGTGTACTAATCGTTCATTTTGCTCTAACTTGTTATAGATTCCTTGTGCAGATCGACTAATATGATTGATAGATTTGACGTTGTAACCCATCGTAAAAGGTTACTTTTGTAAAGCCATGTTATACTTTTATGCTCATATGTTTTTGGTTCATTTTCCCTAGGTTACCACTGCTATTACTAAATTTCAACTCCTTCAACATTTGCTTGAATCGGTCTTTCACATGTACAAATGGCACTACAAGGTAGAGTGAAAATGTGTAGTAAGAAGTAATACTTAAAGGTAAATGTTATGCTTTGCACATCTTGATAATGCTACTTTGTGATATTTGCCATATATCCTTTATCTTGAATTTTAATTATTGTTATATTTGTCTTTGTCTACAGGTGTGCAATCAAGCGGTTTATTATCTTACATAATTGTACTTCATTTGGTAGTTTTAGGTCTTCTATGTGATATGCAATTAGATATTCAGACTCGTTGACTATCGTTGTATATTTATCTTTTTGGATATCAATGAACGCTGTTAAAGGATAATTACTCTTTTATTTGAAGTACTGAAATTGTTTCTTGATTCCCCTTATGGTTGAAGGTAATTTGAGTTACGATTGTATGGTCTCATAAATACATAGGTGCGTGAAACATAACAGTTGTTGAGATACGATTTGGTGCCGTATATTTGTCACGAAAGGCAACTTGTTGTACGTATGACCAATGATAAAATGCTTCCTAGCCAAAATCATTATATTAGGACCTTTTTATTTGGTTTCATTGAAGCCTTGACGCAATATCTGATTTGGTCCTATTAGGCACTTTTTAGGACATATATATATATGTCTCAATACCTGTTATAAATAAGCATGTATTATCAAATAAAACATCAAAAAGTGTCATATATTCATGTTTGTTAGGACACCATTGGTGTTGTATTAGACACTTTATGAGACACTGACAAAAGTGTTCTAATATGTATATTAGGACGCCTCACTTATTACGACACGCTTATATAGGACACTTTTATTATTAGTCCTATTAGATAAAATGTCCTATAAAGTAGTCTTTTAGGACACTTATCAATGTCTTATAAAGCCAGATTTGTTGTAGTGAGGATTCAAACCACAGCATAAGTTGGATAAATAAACGGGCAGAGGTTCAGCTTATAAGTTCACAAACAATTTATATTCATACAAACAGAGTAACAACATGGTAATCTAACATTGCTTACATCATAGCAAACACAGATTTGTCTAGCCTAGCATAATTCTAGCATTCATTCCTAAGCATGCATAATAAGATAACATGATTATAAGAATAAATACGAGAGATTGTATTAAAACCTGAATAGGAGAGTAATACAGACAAATCTTCACAAATCTGAAGTCTCGGAGTATCTCTGTACAAAAGCTAAATAAAATCTCTACGCTAATTATAACCTACTAGCTTCTATTTTAGAGAGACAAAGCTAGAGAGAGAGAGAGAGAATGAAAGAATGAGATAATGAAATGAAAAATTGGATGTATGAAAATGGAGGAATGGAAGAGGTATTTATAGTTGAAGCTAGGGAGTTGATATACAAGCCTTAGAAGCATCAAGAATAAGCACCAAAGCGCAAACGGGGGTCACAAGCACATGGGGGTGTAATTGGCCCAAGTGTGACACCCCGCAATTTCGACATAATTATAAACGTAATTAGCACGCATTTCTAGGCTAATTCCCTAACTTAGAGTGAATTCACAACACATTTTAGAGGTAAGTCTAGCAAAGCCCAACTAGTTAATACGCGTAGTATTATACGTTTCGTAATTATTATAATTGCGTACAAAACAATTGGAACAAACGCGATAAAATATGCGACTGTTGGTGAACAAATTATTTAAATAATATGAAATTATTGAATAACCTTAACGTTTAATAAATATTATGTGATAATATTTACAAACTATTTCGTATCGTATAACGCATACTTCGTACACTGAAACGACTCGAAACTTATCCGTCAAAACGAAACAAAACAAAGTTAAAATATTATAACTCAACTAAATCATTTTTATGAAATATCTCAAATCAAAACATATTCGAATACGTATTTAACAATTTATCAAATAAAAATATTTTAACATTTAACGATCGGGTAAACGAACGCGGGCTAAATACCACAAAAATTTGAGATATGGAATTCCCCTCCTTTTGATGATCAAAATCAGCCAAACCACCCCCACCCCAACCTCACTTTTCCTTCATTTTCATTTTTAAGAAAAACAAACACACATCTCTCTTTACACCATCACCTCCACCGCCCACTTCCACCACCGAAACCACCACCAAACGACCTCTAATCACCTCGCTCATTTGGAGAAAAAGAACCACGACATCACGATCTACATTTCCATCTTTTCGGATTTCTCTCGCGACAACTTTGTAAGATCCCGACAATTCTCGAAAACTCTTAAATCTTTGTCATTTTACTTGTATGTTGTTAGTATAAGCTTGAAATGTCCAAATGTGGGTTGGGTAAAAGAATCGGACCCAACGGAAACCGGAAAACAAGTTTTTGAACTCAAAAATTCCGACCAGACGTAAGTGTCGCACGGCCAGATCCAGCGTAGCGTCACTTCCTCAAGTGACGCATTAAGTGTCGCCAAAAACCCTAATCTTACGTCACTTGCCTAAGTGCCGCTAAAAACCCTCTTTTTGCGTCACTACCTAAGTGTCGCGAATCCAATACCCGGCACTTGTACCCGACACTTGCTTAAGTGTCGCCCAGAAATCGATTTGCAATCATACCGACACTCATACCCGACACTTACACCGGCACTCATACCTTATGCGTCACTTCCTCAAGTGACGCCAATAATACTGAATTTACATTTTTATGCGACACTTCCTGAGTGTCGCCATAAACCATTAAGTGACGCCTCGAGTGACGCTAAAAACAGAAGGTTTATAATTACTTTTTCACTAAGTGTTGAACTTAACCGGACACGAATGTTTACATACGAAACGATACACGAACTATACAAACATTACAAACACACTTATATTATTGAAATTATGATTTCAAACTATCACCAACGAGTCGTATACATTTTCACAACTACGAAATTCAAACGTAAACATTTGATAAACACTTTGGACATAACTTGATTGTACGAACACTAGCATGGATGGTCGACTTGGACATCCACATACTTATTAAATCTCATACGTTTAGGGCGTTAGGAGATTTCGGACTAGACTTGGGCTTTAGGCTTTGCTAGCACTGAAACATACTTAACTCAACAGGTGAGTTCACAGCCCCTACTTTTACTGCTTTACTACTTTTGAACAGGGGTGGAAAACATAGTCAACTCTTTTGCTATGGGTGCAAACTTTTATACAACTGATTTGATGTGAGGTCAAACTGTTACAACTTTTGTTTATGAAATGGTACTTCATACGAAAACTAAATTGGAACTCGCTGGAGAACGACCAGCTACACATTTTAACTAACTATCTTTTATGAAACAGCATTTTTATAAACATACACAGAAAGTCCCTACGACTTGGGCAAACATACACAGAAAGTCCCTACGACTTGGGCAAACATACACAGAAAGTCCCTACGACTTAGGCAAACATACACAGAAAGTCCCTACTTCTTGGGCAAGGTTCCATCCTGCTTCTTGGGTGAAGGCTCTACTTCTTGAGCAGTGGGTCCTACGTCTTGGATGCCAGTCCTATTTCTTGGACACAACTTGAAAAGTCCCTACGACTTGGGCACATAGAAAGTCCCTACTTCTTGGGTATATATTGTTAGGTCCTACTTCTTGGACAAACGTTTTAGTCCCTACTTCTTGGGCAAACATTGATAGGTCCTACTTCTTGGACAAAACTTTTCAAACAATACTTTTGGGCGACATCCCAGACGAAACTTCACGGTGACGAACTCTACTTAAATTGGTATGGAAAAACGTTACAAACATATTGATTGATTAAACTTTACTCGCAAACATAAAACTTGTAAATTCACTCAACCTCGTTGTTGACTTTTACTATGTTTTTCAAGGAATTAGCTGCACGTAAGATCCACCTGCACATATGGAACATAGGCGACCCACGAAGGAATAGGATGCCAAGTTTTGACAACTGGATTTCTTTTATATAACTAAAACTGTTTAGTCATATTTACGAAATCTGCTTTTGTAAACTTAACTACTTTTACACTTGTACGATTTGACGAATCATAAAAATTTGTAATTATTACTCTTGGCATCTTAATATATATATTATGTTGTAATCATATGCTCTGATATGTATGTATGTACGACATTGACGTCATCACCCCCGCTCGATCTAATGCTTCCGCGAACATCTGATAAACTTGATTAACGAATTTGGGGGTGTGACACCAAGGTACCAATTTTGAAGGCTAAAAGGCAGCCAAACGGCACCCTAGGTGCCGTAGGGTACCGTATACGGCCCTAGCGGGTGGTTGGCTTTTGTCTTTCACTAGCTCCGTTTGTTGCTTGTTTCGTCCGTATCTTCTTCGTTTTAAGCCCGATTCGCTTGATTTTTACGCTGTTGGATTCGATTTTACGTTACGCTTCTAATGACACCGAACTTGCCAATTTTGGACGTGTATAACTTTTGCGTGTTCTGGAGGACGATCGGTTAGCTTTCAGACTGCACATCTTCTCTGTCTCTCATCCGTTTTGTTTGATTCTTTCACCTCCGGTCTTGTATCTTCCTATGGAATTATAAAATATGAATTGAGATCTATTTCCATAAGATAATTAAGAACGAAATATTTAAGGTGACCGTTTTTGCCACGTTTTACGTGTTATTTGGACGTTTTTACCGATTTTGGTTGCAACGTCTAAATTTATGCTACCTTAGTGATTTTTTAGTGAAAAATGATTGTTTTGAAATGTTTTCACCAAAGAATAGTCTAAAAAGTGCAGAAATATATACGTAAAAACATGATTTTTTACGCTACATCACAGGTCAGCAGTAAACACGAACTACCAGGCGGGTACTAATGCATAAAAGTTGACAGAAAGTGGGTTAAAACTGACTACCTGGTGCGTACTAGTTTACCCGGCTGCTAAAGGGTTTACCCGGCGGGTACCAACTAGTTTTCAGCAACTTTTGAGTTTAGTTCCAAGTTAACAGTTTAAATTATATAAGGACCTAAAATACTTCCGAAACAGTTAAATAGTATTGTTAAGAGTATCTTTAAAAAAAATTTGGGTGTATCATTTTACCCTTGAAATAAGAAACATACGATTTTGTTTACAAGAATATGCCATCAATAATTTTAACCATTGATAATTTAATCTAGAGGTTGATATTGCTTCTCCCCCTTCTCCCATATTAAATCCTTCTCCCTAGATCCCATTCCTATATATATATATATATATATATATATATATATATATATATATATATATATATATATATCATGCTTTTGGGTAATCGAGGCAAATGTGAGTGTTATGGGGGTTAAACGGGTTAAATGGTTATGTGATTTCGGATTACATCCATGTAAGAGGTTTCATATAACCAAGTGGTGATTATAATTACAAATTGTTATTTATTAAATTTCAAGTTGTTTGTAAAGTGGATATTTCTAGCCTTGTGCTAGCTTTAGTTGTATTGTGAAGTTGAAAGTTGATTTCGGATCCAAATAAGTGGTGTGCACAATCCTTGCATGCACAAGTTAATAAAGTGGTGTGCACAATCCTTGCGTGCACAAGTTTATAAAGTAGTATGCATAATATTTATGCGCATAAGTTGTTAAAGTTATGTGTACAATTCTTACGTTCACAAGTTGTTTATGTTTAAGTTGATCAAGTTGTTGAGTTATTCAAGTTGCTAAGTTGTTCAAGTAATTAAAGTTGATTTGTTATTCAAGTTGTTAAGGTTGATTAGTTGTTTAATTGTGGCTTGTTTAATAGCTCATAAACTCACTAAGCTTTATTGCTTACTTTTTAGTTGTTACATGTTGTAGGTGCAATGGTTCGAGAATTAAATATAGGCGTAAGAGTGGCTTAGGAATCATGAAGAGTTGACGTGGAATTTCACTTGCATAAAGGTTTGGCAAGTGCACTTTTAAATTGTCGAGTTGCTATTAGCTTGTTATAACTCGCCTAAGTTGTTATTTGGTTAAAATGTCGTTGGTGTCAAAATTAGTTATTTTGATGAACTCGTCATAATGGTGTTTTTTGGTCAAACTTGTAGTGTATAATGAAATTAGAAACGCGGGTGTGATTTGTGTAAATTTAGATTGTGTGGGAGTGGCGTTGGTTGTAATGTTGTCGAAAACGAGTAGTTAAATTGTCGTTTTAGTCCCAAGTCTAAAATCATCATTTTTTTGTAAATTTGAAAAAGTGTCTAATGAGAATGTGTTATTATGTAAATGAGAGTCAAGTTGGAAGTCAAAAATGTTGCTTAGAAGTTATATGTATGGTTTTTAAATGAAAACATGTCAAAAACGTCATTTTTGCTTAAACACAGGTCATCCCGGTGGGATCATAACCATCTGGGTGGGATCGGCTGCAATATTTTGATCAGAAGATTTGATCCCGGTGGGATCAGATATGAGTTCGGTGGGATCCCCTATGAAAGTCAGCCATCCCGGTGGGATCATAAGCATCCTTGTGGGATCGTCGAATGGTTTTAAATTTTGAGTTAATTGCTTAATTAAACGCTTTTAGGTGTACATCTTGGGTTCGTATACATTAAGATATATATATATATATATATATATATATATATATTCATGAATAATGTCTTCTTTCTCTTCAATAATGACATTTTTTTTCTTACTTTCAAATACTCCATAAACCAACCACTTTAACACCTCTAAGTATATTTGAAGTGTTGGTGAATGGACTCAACTAACAAAATATCGGGTTCTCAATAGTAGATGCGCAAGGAAGTTACCACTTCCCACAAATCTTTAAAAAACATGATATGTTGTATTCTAGAGATGAACTGCATATCGAACATTCCATCGATGAAGCATGCATACCTATTTGATTGAAAATGGTCAACGTATGTAGCCAGAGACCGAAAGCCTTACGACTAAAAATATCAATTTTTGAGGAATCCAATAGTTATAAAGGTGATTCTTTCCAAAAGTAATAATTCTATAATATTATCTTAAGTGATTTGGGAAAGACGTTTTACAAAGAAAATGATAAAAGGGTCAAGGTTCAAAAACTCATATCCAACCATTAGTCGAACATTAAAGAAGAGATAAAATAGCAAACGAAAATGTTAGTAAATAAAGTTTTGCTTAACTCTTCCATATGGAGGGACACATCAACTTCAAACATCATTTCAATTTTAATGCTCATGCTTCCATTAGTCACACATATGGCAATATTTAATTAGTTACATGGTAAAAAGACGAGCGAAAACATATTTAAGACACTAACTTAATTCCAATCATGGGTCGCACCAAAATTTGATACTACTACAACTTGAAATCTTTGTAACAAAAGATTAACCCTAAGTTATCAAATCACACTGCCACAACTTCTTGTACCATCTTAATCCACCTTTTAAATCCTCATGTCAACATAGTTTGATAAACCACGATGTAAATCGTAGATTTATTTTATCCATTCAAACCAAAGGGTTGAACCTTTACATTTAAACCGTCACCACTTTATCTTTCAGGAGAGCTAAGAATTTAGATCGATCAAACTTTCAAACTAACTTGGTCTCGTCTAGCTACGTGTTTTTCCATATGACCTAAACAATACTCCCTATTGTAAGGCCCGGTCCTTACGCAAACCAAAACATATCTTTTTAATATTACTTTATATTATACATTAAAAGCGTGGTCCCAAAACATAATTACCGATTTACATAAGTTCAAAAAGTACCAACTTTTCAAAACATTTACACACATATATAAGTTTAGTTACAAACATTTACTAAACAACCGGGTGTTAAGAAAACTATTCAAAACCAAAAGTTAGATTCCCAAAATGTCAGAGTAGCGCGTGACAGTCAGCCATCCCATTAAGTATCTACAACCCGGTCCACACCTAATAAAAGCCTGCAAAAAGATTAACAACGAGGGATTAGCCAATGCTAAGTGAATGGAACCGTAACCGACGGTTCAATTCAGAAATAACAAGCTCACAACGAACAAACCAAACCAACAAGTAATGTTTACCGCCTAAAGCATCGTAACCAACAAGCACACAAATTATGATTACCGCCTAAAGCATCGCAATCATAAACACGTATCGTCAAAGAGGACCGGCGGCCCCTGGTTAGCCAACCAGCGAAAGCCTACAACCACTGCCGGCCCCAACAGTGGCTTACCGATAGTTTGAAAGCTATCTTCACTGACGAGGATTCATCCTTCAACTACATGTATCAGGAAACCCTGCCAGCCAAACAATAGTCTCAAACCCAACCAATGTTGACCTCTGAAATCACATATGCCCGAAGGCCCAAGCATCACATATAGCATAATCGTCATGCCAATATGTAGCATACCTAATCATACCGCATAATAATCATGCCAATCAATAATGATAACACCCAAATAATCCAAATACCATAACCAGGTAATCCAAAACGAAATAACCATAATCATCGCCTTATAATAATCATTACTAATCATTACCAATAACCAAGAGCTCATCCGTTGCAACCACACTCGTTACAACGGAATTGAACTGAGGAATACAATTCCACTCACCGATAGTCAAGATCTTCAACTCAGTGGTCTTATATTACTGAGTTGCCGCCCGCTTATCTGAATAAACAAATAATAACCAAGTCAGTATCTCGCCTATCAATGTATATCTTATACCAATACAAATTCATATATTTCAAAACATATATTTCTAAGCATAAAGTGCCACTAAAATGTCACGGAAGTGCCACTAAAGCAATATCATATACAATACCCAATTGACTTTAAACTCTTTCATTAAGCCCCGAAACCCCTTAAAATCGTTCACATTATTATGTATTTCTTTTAATAAAAAGTGTCACTAAATTACCGTTTAAGTGCCACAAAAGGAATGTCAACCATAAATGCCACTAAAAACACCATCTTCTAAACACTTATGCATTTTCAAAATTTACAAAATCCTTCAAAATAATTCATGCAAACGCGATCCGGGAAAATGTGGCTGGATCGCGTTCCTCTTTATAAAAACATTCTGTTACGATATTACACTAGGCAACGCGATCCGGGAAATGAGACGGGATCGTGTTCACAAGAACAAAACCAATTTGACTCAAAATACAAAGAGCAACGCGATCCGGAATAGAGGTTCAGGATCGCGTTCATCAGAACAAAACGACTCGACACCAAATATAACTAGGGAACGCGATCCGGCCGAGACCACCGGGATCGCGTTCGAGCGATTTTTAGCAAAGCCAGACCTGCAACTTGCATACTCGAACTCTAACTCATATTTTCACCAAAACCAATTTGCAACTCGAAATTATCAAGGAAAAGACCATAAACTTGAACTATAATCATATTACAACTACAAACAAGTAATTCTATCATGAATTTCTAACATGCATCATCATCAAAACCATAATTTGACTAAACCCTAACCTATAAACACAAACATGGAAGAACATATATAAACCCTAACATCAATCTGCATATTATCATCAAATCTCATCATGTAATCTGCAATTATCTATCATAATATCATTCTACAATCATGTTATAACCAAGTTCTAACTTCAATTTCACATAAGCCCTAATAATCAATTTAATCCTCAAGAACATCAAAATGAAGAGCACTTACAACATACTTCAACAAGATGAGATGATGAACAAGATGATTACTAGCTTCTTTCAAGTAATTCGAATCCACAAACACAAGCTTATGATTTGGTTCCTTTGATTTCTTTGAAAGAATTAGAGAGAGAGTTTTTAAAGAGATAAAGAAATTAGGTGGTGAAGAAATGAGTCGGTTCTCACCCACTGCCCCATCTTTTAATTAGAGTAAACTTATACCCCTTCCTAGCCTATTGTCTGGAACCCGAAAATACCCGTAAGTCAAAATACTTTTATTTTACCGTCAACTTCGTTTATTTAAAACAAACAATATTTCATTAGTCACAATAAAAACTGAGGCTCTTTTACTTGTTTATTCTTAAAATAAACCAATCAACTTATTAAAATACAATTTATTTCCAGGCCCAGAAACAGGATGTTACACCTATCAATTTTTAGAAACCAAAAAATATGCATCTAATTTTTTAAAAAATATCATGAACTCTGTAACGTCCCAGATTTCAGGAATTTAATTTCGTACTCGGATATAATTTTATAATAAAGTAATTCTGTGTAAATAATAAGATATAGTGTAAAACGTAAGACGGTTTCCCAGTTCCAAACTGTGTAGTTAAATGAAGTAAGCTTTTAATAGAGAAATACGTGAGATGCTTATGTTTATCTCATTTCTTTCCTGTAAGCTCCAGAACCAACACAGAGAGACTAGAAAACACGCAGGAACTTTTCTTCCTCATCTAATCTTCAAATTAAACCCTAAATCAAGCTAGAAATCTTCAAGTAATCATCTCTTTTCATCTCTAATCATTGTAAGTTCAATTCTTTTAAGATTTTAACCTAGTTTTTGGGGTTAGAGGGGTTTATCATGGGTTATGATTAATTAGTAAAATTAATACGAAATTAGGGTTTATAATTGTTAGAATTGTTGTTTATAAGTGTTATTGAGCTAATATATGATGAAATTACACCTTGAATATGATTAATTTGTGATAGATGTTCTTGAGTAAACATGGGGTTTTGGTTAAATATGTATGAAATAGTGTTAATTAGTTAAAAGTGTGATATATGATGCAATTAAAGTATGAAAAATATGATAGAACATGATTTAAGTGAAAGTGTTAATGAATCACTTAGGTTAACCAAAGTGGGTGAGGGTTTAAGAGTGATTAATGGTTTAGAGTTATGAATTCCTTGAATTTAAACATGTTGTTATGTGATATGTGTATAGGTGATAAGAAGTTGGAAGTGTTACCTTTGGTTGTGTATTGTGAATCATCATTTCAAGATTAAGGTGAGTTATATATGGACTTAATCAAGTAAATGATTGTGTGTGATCATACAATCATGTGGAGTTAATTATGATTAATTGTTTAGATTGTTACTTGTGAAATGATGACATGAATTGATTATACATGTTACCGGATAGCTTCTGAGCTAGAGGTGGGTACAATCAAGTGAAGATTAAGTGTATTACTTGTTATGATTATAGTGACATGAATTGTGGTTGTACATGTTACCGGATAGCTTCCGAGCTGAGGTGGGTACAATCATAAGTTAGTGATATGAAGCTTATGAAGTTTATGATATAGAGTTGCTAGTTTTACTAGCATAGTATTTATGTAGCTATGTTATGTATTATTTGGTTAAGTTGCTTATATGCTCACTAAGCAAAAGTGCTTATTGTTTAAGTGTTTCATGTTTTAGGTGGAAGTGGGCAAGGGAAGGGAAAAGCGGTTAAAGAGAATTAGCGTGGATTGCTTAAAGTTAGTGTATGGCAAGTATTCTCTTTTATGTCGTTTGGATATACTTGTGTAAATCGCCCGTTAAGACATGTTTTATAAGTAAGTCATGGTGAGCTATGACTTAAGCATTTTTGAAATAGGTTGACTTTGAAAGTCAACAACGATTGTATATGATGTAAATTATGGTTTTCAAGTTTTCAAGTTAGTGATTAAATATAATTTGTGTGTTTGAAATGAATTTATGGTTGAAAGTAGTCAAAGTGTGTTTTTATTAGATATGGAGTGTTGATATGTAGTCAAGCATTTCATTAGTCAATTATGGGTTGTGATTAGCTAGTCAATGGGTCAAAATAGTCTTTGTGGGTCAGCGGGTCAAAAAGGGTCGATATGGGTCATTAAATGCATTTGCGGTCTAAAATGAGTTAGAAAAGGGTTAAGGGTGTGATGAAGTGTCTTGCAACTTTGTTTTGATGTATATGACGAGTGGTCAAAAGTCCAATGTCTCAGCCTTCATGATTTGAGACTTGGTATGCTCACAAAATGGTCGTTTTTGGGTCAAAAAGAGTCATACGCCAAAATCCTGTGTCATTGTGAAATTTGAAAAAGTGCAAAAAGGGAAGTCTTCATTTTGGTCATATGAAGGTGCACGCAAAATTTCAGGTCAAACGGATGCACGAGTAAAAAGTTATGCGTGATTGAAGTTGGTTAAAAAAGTTGACTTTTGTTGACTTCTGGATTTACACTAAGGAACTCGATCCTGACACCATTTTCTGGATCGCGTTCGCAAGGCAAAAATGGTAACCGAAAGTTTATAACTAAGGAACGCGATCCCGCCCACTTTCCCGGATCGCGTTTGACATTGAAAAATGAAATTTTAAGTCTTAAAAAACTTGTTTTAACTAGTAATAACTATTAAGGTTAAACTATACATATGGGGTAGTCATGGGACATAATTAAGAGTGTAAAAAAAATGGTTCTGTTTTCGGGGCGTTTCAAACTCTCACTATGCTTGAAATAGAGAAAGATAATATAATGGAAGGCCACCAAGATCCGCTTAAGTAAGTGTTAAACGCCATCCGATTGACAAAGCATTTCATTTCTAATATGCATGTTTATTATGGAAACATTTTATAATTTCACTTCAACTATCTAGCTTGGTCATGTATTTTCTAATCAGGAGACCTAAGTCTATGAATGAAAGAAAATCATCATGTATATGTGGATTAAATTAGCGACTCTTTTGACTCGAAACCCTCTACCGATCACAATAAGACTACTTTTTGAGATGTCAAAATGTTGACTACTTGTTTAATGATGAATACTATACATGCTTACTTAGTAATTTTATCTCTATCATAAGTGAGGTTAATAATGGAATTTTTTATTTAGCCGATTATGATTATAAACCGTTTTAAACATAGATTTGTTATTTTTACCCGTTATTATTAGATTTTATCATCCAAATTTTAATTACAGATATTGAATTTGAATATTGTAAGAAGATTTTTAATTTTAATAATAAACATAGGGTGTGTTTGGCAAAACTAGCTGGAGATGTATCAGGAGATGGAGATGAAGTTGGAGCTAGAGATGGAGGTTAGAAGCTGGAGATGGAGCTTTTATTTGAGGCTGGAGATGGAGCTTTTATTTGAGGCTGGAGCTGAAGATTTTATTTTTTAATAAGTGTTTGGCAAACTAGCTGAGACTGGAACTTATTAATGTAAACTGACATAAAAGTACATGATATTATACAACTCTAAATTCTCGTAAATTAAAAGAAGGGTAATATTGTAATTTCATAATCAGGGATGGGGATTTTTTGAAGAAGCTAGTTTGAGGAGCTTCCAAATGAAGGGATTCTTTTTCAAAGAAACTCTATTATATTTTTAATGCCAAACAAGGATTGTGAAATTATAAGGGATTGAGATTCTTAAAATTAGAATCTCAAACTCTAGAATCCCCCAATAGTCCCCTAAAAAGTGGTTGCCAAACACACCCATAGTAATATACTAGCAGTGTGCCCGCGTAATGCAACGGGTTATTACTTATGTGTTGATGTTCGGTTCGGTTTTTTTGTTTGATTCGGGTTAAACAGTTCGCATTTAAAACTGTAGGAATCGAGCGTTAAGATAATTTGATTAAACAAAACAATAACTGTGAGATTAAAATTAATTAATTTATAGAGTTTAAATTTAAATAGATAGAATTGTATAATTTGAAAAAATATAGATTTTTTTTTTTTTTTGTCTAAGTAATTAAAATTTTGAATTAATGATCAGACAATTTAATATGTTTGACTTTTTTAAAATTTGAATTTTTAAGGATAAAATAAACAATAGTCTATAAAGTACAAAATTAAGATAAATATGAAGATACTTTACATGTAACTAGCAGATACCCGCGCAAAGCAGCGGGGTACTTCTTTTCATTCTCGTTTGTGTGTGTTATATAATACTTGATGTAAAATATATGAATGGATTGAGTTTTAAATCTATTTTCATTGATATTATTTTCATCATGTATCATATAACACAAACAAAAATATTTAAGGTCAAAGTTGAAAAAGAAAGATGACAAAAAGTCAAAAGTGCATACTTGTAATGGGACGGATGGAGTAAATAGTTTCTAAAATTACTTTTAGTCTATTTTGTTGAATATAGGGGCATTCATGTCATTTTGATTCTTTAAACAACTAAGGCATCAAAAAAAATGGTTAAACCCTTTATAAAGGTGTAAGATAAGATGCATATGTATTCTTAATTTAGATTTTTATTAAGACAAACAAGGATATAATAATAATAATAATAATTAATAATAATATAATAATAATAATAATAATAATAATAATAATAATAAATCAATATATTCGATAGTATTCCTTTTTGGATTCCATCAGTCATCTCAGCAAAAACACACCCCCCCAATCCCCGTATAGAAAAGTAACCAAGCTCTCACTTTCTTTATCTCCCACAGACCAAACCCAGGATTCTTCAACCTTTTTCTGCCGCCGATCGACGGCGATCACCTCCCGGAGCAAGATCCGATCGGATCCGACCCGATCTCACCTCAAAGTTACATCCTTTTTACCGTATCATCTATATGTCCGAACGCATTTCATCGATTTCCGTTACAAATTTCAAATTCGTTCAATTTCGTCAAATAAATTTGTTTAATTAATACAATGCGAATTTATATCTTTTTCCTAGGGTTTAGGTTAACCTAATCGTGCAATTAATTTGTATTTTTTCATATTCGCGTGCGAGATCTTAACCTAGGGTTTTTATAAATAATAAAATCAATAAAAGCCATATAATTTAGGGCTTTTTGTTTGTGCATGAAGATTTGGTGCTGTTTATGTTTCGGCGAAGAAAAAGAAGAAGAAGAAGAATATAAGCAGAGAGAAACGATGAGAGATAGAGAGGACATTTTGGGGGATTTAGTTGATTGTGATCAGGTTAAATTAGAAGAAATTGAAAATCTGGAAGAATTAGGGTTTCAATTGCAGGAAGGTGAGGGCACTTCTAAAAGTAGTACTGAAAATGTTAATTTCATTTTCAATTTAGGAGGTGATTCTTCATCTTCATCAGCTGTGCCCGTAGTCGAAAGAGACGATTTGGATCGCAATAATTACAGCAAACGTCCAAAAGTTCAGTCGTATTTGATGTGAGTCTTTTTCATCTTACAAAAAAAATTTAGTGTTAGGTACTTAATGACATTGTATTATAAGGAACTGGTCCAATTGGACACATAGGCGTCTTGTTATTGCGTTGGTCATTTTGTTCTTTTGGTTTGTATGTGAAAAGTGTGCGGTATGTTTTTATATCAGGCATTACGAAGCCTTTGCTCAGACCCGGAAAGAGTATGCGAGAATGAATAATAGCTCAGGACAATACGACTGTGCGGTATCCGATGGTGACGAGGAGAGTCCTTTTGTGTATAATAATTGGAGAATGGAGGAAGAAAATAATGTGTTGACAGAAATGGATGATCAAGAAATTCGAATGGATCTTACTGATGACTTGTTGCATATGGTACTGATTTGCTCTCTTCTTTACCTTCTCTTGATCTTTTGTTCTGTTGTTGGTACCATGAGCTGATGATTATTGTACTGGTTTGTAGGTTTTTTCTTTTTTGGACCACATTAATCTTTGCAGAGCTGCCAAGGTTTGCAGGCAGTGGCGAACTGCTAGCGCACATGAAGATTTCTGGAGGTTTTTAAATTTTGAGAATCGGAACATATCTCTACTACAATGTAAGATGGCTTCATTATATTTCGATTAATTTTATATCTGTATGTACTCAGGGTTTTGTATAAGCTAGAACCAACATAAAACCCAAAATCATGAAATGGAAACCGTCTTTTACAAGACACATGTCTTTATTGATTAAGTTAGGGGTGAGCATTCGTACCCGAATCCTGATCCCGTACCGGTACCGTACCGAACTGGTACCGTACCGCTTTAAACGGTCCGGTATTCGGTACTCACTTTAGGGCCAAAAATATATCCGGTACCGTACCGCATTAAAGTAGATGTCACGCTAAAATATTTGCTTGATCAAGTTAAGGGCATGGGGATTCCCCTATTTGGGTTTACCTTAATAGAATTTTCTGTTACTTTGCAACTCAACGGTAGCTGTTGTTAGTGTAGAATAAAGGTCTTTCTTGAACTGTTTCTTTTGCCTTAAATTAGGAGTGTGTGTATATATATATATATATATATATATATATACATACATATATATTGATAAAGTTAAATATGTGATTGTTACTTGTATATTACAATTGTCAAAGGATGTATAATAACTTCAAATGATAGGTGGTTGGGAAGTCTGATGTTAGCTTAGTTAATGATGTCAAATTGTGACTCAAAAGGAACCGCTGCTTCTGGTTATGTGAACCGTCTCAATGGATACAACACATTCTGTAAGGAATGTCAGATGTTGGGGGTAATTGTTACAAATATGTCACATGTAGGATATGTGTTCTCATATACTAATATTGAGTACTCATCAATACACATGTGACTGTCCTCTTATGGACAGTTCGGTACTTCAGAAGTGCAAGTAAAGCTCCTTGATAAGCATGTGACTATTTTTTAACTAATATTTGAAGGTTCGAAGTTAATGGCCATGTGTCTTTCATGTGGAAATATTTAGGTTCTAATCATAATTGTATGCAATATTGTTGTTGAAGTTATTCCCAATCTTATAATTACCTCTTGATATTAAACGTTGAGTTTCACTCCGTGTTTAACTATAACTAGCTACATGCTATTCTCATACTTTTGTGATGGTCATGTGGATTTTGTGTTAGGTTTATTGGTATTAACTGTTAGTCTTGTAAAGTGTAGACAACATTGAATTCCTAGCTCTCTGAATACTAAAGTGTGACATCATTTCTTTTGTTTTGTTTTCAGTGTGAGTAATTAATATTTCTGCTAGTTCGTTTGGACGACATTCTCTTTAGAATATACTGCAATAATATGTAATGCTAGGGTGTGACTTTGTTTTTGTTATTATTATTTTTTTAGATAATTCTTCAGCTTAGAGACCTCTGCCATAATGGAATTGGGGCTGTTCTCTTACGGTCCTAGTACTATTATCTTTAAGGAGATCTATTGTTATAATTATTCATATGAAAATCACAAGAAATCAACAATGGCATTTATGGATGACTATCTCATGGTGAATATTTGTATAAAAAGGAAATTCTTTCCAAAAATTTGGACGATGGAAGAACTTCTCCTTTGTAGTAGTCTGGATAATGATGATATATGTATGTTTTTTTTGCCATAAGCACTGAGAAAACTACTACTCCTATGATGAAGTAACTGTTTAAAAGTTACATAGAATATCACACAACGTATGGCATCCAAGATTTGGTTCCCAACTATGAGAGGGGTAGTTTGAGAAATCTTGAAGTCTGGAGCATAATCAAACTTATCGAGAATTTATTGACAAGAAATTCATACTGGACTCTACCATTTTGCAAAGATGATTATGAATATCATTGGGAAGTTAGGCATTAGGGAGTCCTTTGCTTAGCTTGGACTTTGGACTGGTATTGTACTATTGTCATTAATTAATCTGTTCTAATTTAAACCCAAGGAAATGATACCATTTTAAGAACCAGTCAACCAGGTGTCAACTCTGTAAATTGTGCGGCATGAGGGAGGATCTGAAAACTAAATTTGGTTGAAAGAGTTATGTGGTGGAATTATTGTTTGTGTTTTGAGATAAGTTTAGATGTTCTCTTCACGAGTTCAATTAATGAAGGTTTTGGACTCTTATGTATTATTATATTGGTAACGAGAGGATTCGTTCAGATAGATCTTAGGCACACTGTAGGTAGAGAATGTAAAGTGCTACTATTATTCTATTGGAACTAGTGGTTAGGTCATATGTGTTACAAGGAATTTGATTATACAATTTGATATTCTTTTGAGTACTGTTGTATTTTTCTCTGTTTTGTTACATACTATAATTCCTAAATCCTATTGGTGCAATTTTGCAAACTGGTTAACTAATCTATCTATAGGGTAGCACTTCAAGGTTATGTCTCAATCTATGAATCTATATCATGTATCAGAATCTTATTGTGATGAATCATGAATTGTGTCCAAGCAGAGGTTTTTTTAGAAAAAAGATTGAAGTTACAAATGTGCGGACAGATTACACAGTGCTACTAATATTATATATCTGACTACCCGGAATCAAGTTATATTGTCAAACATGTAGTCAGCGTCCTATATTTGATTTCCTAGTGGATTATGTAATCCTTACGGATATTTGGTTTTTCAGTTGAAGATATGTGTCAGCGGTATCCGAATGCGACTCAGGTAAACATTAATGGGGCGCCAGCGATTAACACACTTGTGATGCAAGCAATTTCTTCCTTGAGGTGATCACTATTCATTATTCAAAGAGTATCGCTTCTTCTAATGTTGTATTAACTGGATATTCATTTGTCTATTTTCAGGAACTTAGAGTTCCTAACTTTGGGCAAAGGACAGTTAGGGGAGACATTTTTCCAAGCTTTAACTGATTGCACTATGTTAAGAAGTTTGATTGTGACTGATGCCATTCTTGGTAATGGCATTCAGGAGATACCCATACATCATGATAGTTTGCGGCACATTCAAATTGTGAAATGTCGTGTGGTCCGTATCTCTGTCAGGTGATAGTTCTCTTGTAACTACTAAAAGAGTTGTATATGGGTGCATTATAAAGTTTTGCTGAGTTATTGTTATGTTGGCAGGTGTCCTCAACTTCAGACCTTGTCTTTGAAACGAAGCAGCATGGCACATGCGGTACTGAACTGTCCTCTTCTGCGTGATCTTGATATAGCATCTTGTCATAAGCTTCTAGATGCTGCAATTCGCTCAGCAGTGACATCATGTCCTCTTCTGGAGTCCTTGGACATGTCGAACTGTTCTTGTGTCAGTGATGAAACGCTACGTGAAATTTCCTTAACTTGTGGCAATCTCCATATTTTAAATGCATCATACTGTCCAAACATTTCTCTTGAGGTAATTTCTGTGGTTAGTGCTGGCATTGTAATGATTTTAATTGTCAATTTATGAAGGAAGTGACAAGCTATATGTTACATATAAATATACTGATCAGTGCATGGGATATTTATCACCCTAAAGTAACTTAGTTGTAATGATGGCGGTTAAATGTCTCAGGCTTTGCGTCTTTGGGAAGTCGGGAATCTAACTAAATTTTGTAAATAACAAAATCAAGTGCCCCAATAATGGTGTTATTAAAGATATAATTATTCTGTCCCGTTAGTTGTTCTTATTGCATATTACATCGAGTACCTGCAAATAGATGTTTATCATCCTTCCTGCCACATATAAATTATGATGATAGGCTTTGCCACATATAAATAAGTACGTTTTGCTGTACTTATAAATTTGTAAACAACTTGGTGAAACGTGTTTTGTGTGTTCTACAAGGGTACTAGGGACTAGGGAGATTACTTGATACGGTGGACAATAATTAGATATACGAGATTAGTATTGTTTTATTGTTTATCAACCAAACTGAATCATATATGATTTTAAGAAATATGCTGATGATATGATTTTGTCATGTTGATAATATACCGTTCTTTTCTTTTTTGAAGTCTGTGAGGTTGCCAATGCTGACGGTTCTCAAACTTCATAGCTGCGAAGGCATAACTTCTGCTTCTATGGCTGCCATATCTCATAGCTATATGTTGGAAGTGAGAACTTATTTCCTTCTTTCAATACTGAGAGCTAGTATCTGCAACTTTCGCGGTTTTTGTAACTTCTATCTGCACAGGTCTTGGAGCTTGATAATTGCAGTTTATTGACATCAGTCTTCTTGGATCTTCCTCGTTTGCAGAATATCAGACTTGTACATTGTCGCAAGTATAATACTCTATACCGAACTACAATCCTTAGGATAGACATCATTCTGTTAGCATTATTAGTTTGCATTGTTACTTGGTTGCATATTCGTTGACTTAATTTATATTGGCATCCTTTAGAGTCATTAATTTCCATCACTAATGTGGTTTCAGGTTTGTGGACTTGAGTTTAAGAAGCATGGGATTATCATCTATAAAAGTCTCTAATTGTCCTTCACTCCAGCGAATAAATATTGTATCAAACTCACTGCAAGTATGATTTATTTGTATTTTTTCTTTTGGATTCCCAGTTTCTTTATGTGATGGTATATTGAATGCTTGCATTCTCATTATTTCTACGCAGAAATTAGTTTTGCAAAAACAGGAAAGCTTAACTTCTTTAGAGCTGCAATGTCACTCTTTACTAGAAGTTGATCTCACTGACTGTGAATCGTTGACAAATTCGATCTGTGAGGTATTCAGTGATGGCAGTGGATGCCCCATGCTCAAATCGTTGATTCTTGATAACTGCGAGGTTTGGAGCTCACTTTCTAAGAATTTTTTTCATGTTAGTTTCATTTGACATTTTTATTCTATAAATATTGTTCAAATAACTTGAGGATGAATATGTGAGTATGGGCCCCACTTTCATATAATGAAATCAAATTCTAGCTTAAAATTCATCTACTTTATTATCTATTCAAAATAGATTTATCATTACATACTTTCATATCTTTAAACTGTTGGCTGGTTACTTCCTGGTATATTCATTTTTATGTGTGTTTAACAGCTTGTTGAATTATTGTAATTGAGATTTAGCTGATTGTGCATAAATATTGTAGTTGGATGTTGACGTTTTATGCTTTATTTGTCAATTGGATTGGATGGTAACGTTATTGTGAAATTTTAGATTAGTAATTCTGCAATTCATGTTCTGTGATGTTGGGTTTTTCCGAAATTGCCACCCCCCCTCTCCCCCAACACCCACCCACCCCACCCACCCACCCACCATGCTGCTTTAGCAGTTGTTTATTAATAATATACGTCTTTGTGTATATAATTATTTATTAGGAATTTGCTGCCATGTTGTTGCTTATTCTTTGCCGCATTCAGTTTGGTGGTTATTGCATTCTTGAATTTGTATGAAATTTTGCTAATTTATGTTATAGATTCTGACTTCGGTTATCTTTGTATGTTCAGAGCTTGACAGCAGTGGAATTCTCTAGCAATTCTTTAACTAGTCTTTCCCTTGCTGGTTGTCGCGCTGTTACTTCTCTTGAACTAACTTGCCCTTATCTCGAGCAAGTGTCTCTAGATGGATGTGATCATCTTGAACGAGCTACTTTTAGTCGAGTAAGTGAATTAATCACAAATAAATTTCTCAGATGCTTTATTCCGTGGCGAATCATAATAGATCTCTATCATATTTCTCAAAGTATATGACTTGGCTATTTTATGGTATGGTGAATTTATTGAAAAGCATGCTTTGCAACAATTTATCACATCTTAACACATTTGAAAACCATTATATATGCTAAGGTATAGGATTTTCCAATCTTAGGAGTATATTACTATTAGTTTACACTTTGTACTAAAACAATAATCTCATCATACTGATTGTAACAATCCTTCCCCCTCAAAAGAAACTGAAAAATAGAATGCTGTTTACCGTTTCTTATTGTATCATGCTATGGCATATAAATTGAATTTATACTGTGGTTGTGAAAACCATTTATTGTATGATGGTGTGTTAATGCTCAAAAGGCAACCAACTCTGTCTAACTTTAAATTTGGGTGCCTAAGTTTGAAAGTCACTAACAAAAAGCTTTTTCCTGCAATAGTTTCCATTTAGGATGTGTCTGAACTCTGAAGTTGGTTCATTAAAATAGTTTGGTCCTAATTAAACGTAAAGAAAGGCAATCAGCTTGGGTTATTTTACCATAGATGTTTCTTGAATATATAAGCCTTTTCTGATAATTTTTAGCTTTCGGTTCCCAATTTAGAACATGGATAAGACATGCATTCTTCGCGTTTGAATCTTGATTAGTTTAGATCAAACATTGAAACCGCGAGATATATCTCAATCCAAACAGTATTTATATCTGATGTGGTTCTCATTTTTCTATTGTTAGGTTGGCCTTCAATCTCTTAACTTGGGAATATGTCCAAAACTAAACGAGCTCAAGATTGAAGCACCTGCTATGGTGTTGCTTGAACTGAAGGGGTGTGGTGTCTTATCAGAAGCCTTAATAAATTGCCCATTGTTAACATCTCTGGATGCTTCCTTTTGCAGGTCATGTGAATTCACTGCTCCCTCCTTGTATCTATCGGTTTAAACTGTGTTCCTTATTTAATAAAATGCTAATGTTTTATGTTCTTTTCTGCAGCCAATTGAAGGATGCCTGCTTATCTGCAACTACTGCATCATGTCCCCTCATTGAATCACTAATATTGATGTCATGCCCATCAGTTGGTTCTGATGGACTCTTATCTCTGCGCCGGCTTCCAAATTTGACATCACTTGATCTTTCCTACACCTTTTTAACCAACTTGCAGCCTGTATTCGAGTCTTGTTTGCACTTAAAGGTGTGTGACATTTTGACATATGCTCTTTTATCTATTTTCCATCAAGTTATTACATTTCATGTATATATGTTTTTATTTTTTCTTCGTGTTTTTGGCTCACTGGCTTTCTGATTCTCTTGAAGGTTTTGAAGTTGCAAGCATGCAAATATCTCACTGACTCATCGCTTGAACCTCTTTACAAAGATGGTGCTCTCCCTACTCTCCGTGAACTGGATTTATCATATGGAAGCTTGTGTCAGGCCTCCATAGAGGAGCTTCTTGCTTGCTGTACTCACTTAACTCATGTCAGTTTGAATGGGTGTGTGAATATGCATGACTTGAATTGGAGTTTTAGTGTTAATCGTCTGTATCTATCAGAAGATGATGCATCCGTGCGTGCTGAGCAGCCTCAACGTTTTCTACAAAATCTTAACTGTGTCGGCTGTCCAAACATTAAGAAAGTACTCATCCCTTCAGTGGCTCATTTTTCTCACCTTTCATCATTAAATATTTCACTGTCTGCAAACTTGAAAGAAGTGGATGTGGCCTGCTCTAATTTGTGCTTTCTCAATCTAAGGTGTGACATCCTCCCTTGTACTAGTGGTATTATGTCATTTATTGTAATTAGGTGGCAATCTCGATCCTTTTACTTATGAATGGATTAGTTTCTCTTAATTTTACCTCAAACGCGTCAATTATATTTATTTCGCTAAAAAGCTAAAGGGCCAAAGACATTGCCCAAGGTCTATTTTTTATGCATTCAACCTTCTAAATTGTATTATTCAGAGATTTAGATTACTATTGTATTAATATTGGTTGTGTAACACAATAGTCTCCTAGGAAGTTATATAAAATGGGCAAAAAATGTGTGGGTCAATCAGACTCTACTGTTTGACCTGTACTAAAAAGGTCTGGTTTCCCTATTGAGCTGTTTTTGAACCTGCTGTTTTGCCATAACGGATGTAATGCTAAAATATTAAACTCGTGTTCCTATATTTGTGTTGCCATCTCAGCAATTGCAGCTCCTTGGAAATTTTGAAGCTCGACTGTCCAAGATTAACTAGCCTCTTTCTGCAGGTAAGCATGGTTTCATCCACATTAGTTATCATTTTCTAGCATCTGTTTATTTAAGTTATCTGGCCATATTGACCTCCTGCTTTTGATGTACAAGCAATATCTTTACTTGTATGTCTTGAGAGTAATAATCAAATACCTAACATTTCTTGTGATATAAGAAAATCGAGAAAACTTGTGCATCACAATAACGAATATGTTGTTATGCTATTTTTATTTTCACAGACAACATCAAGTAGAAACTGTCATGTTCATTCAGCAGTGTCAATATTGAAATTTAACTATATGCATTTCTAACTTTCAATTCTTTCCTTAACCAGTCTTGCATTATTAGTGAAGAAGAAGTTGAATCCGCCATATCACAGTGTAACATGCTGGAAACTCTAGATGTCCGCTTTTGTCAAAAAGTAAGTCATGGGTTAAAATGCTTTAACATATATGTTTGAAAATAGTTGTTTCATCTTTATGGAGTACTTATAATTAAATTGGTTTTTCTTTTGTGAAACTGAAATAGATAAGCCCAGCAAGCATGGGGAAATTACGGACCGCCTGCCCTAGCTTGAAACGCATATTCAGTAGCCTTGTGCCAGTCTGATCCGTGACATTATGTCTGGAAGGTGTTTCTCCAACTTATTTTTATTGTTCTGTGTTGTCATGCACCAACTCTTGTGGTATTGTTTGTTTCAACTCTGCTCTACTTTTTTTAGGCTGTATAAAAGCTTTGATGTGATGCATACCTGAGAGTGTTGTAATAACTAATAAACGGTCTTTGTGTTTATCATAATGAGTATTGATATAGTGAAACTTACTACTTCGAAGTATCAGATGAATCCTATGAACTCAAAAATCTCATGGCCTTCTTTTAGTTCACCAATGTAGCACATCTCAGATGAATTATAATATATATATGTTTTTATCAACACAAATGTTTCATAGTTACTCGGTATCTTGTCCTGCCTCAGAAAGAGGATTCACTCCGAAAATATTTTGAACATATGTTTACAAAACCAACCTAAACATTATATGGTATCAGTGTCTGCAGTTTTAAATGAGCAACTTCTGTCTAAATCATCAGCATTTGTAATCTGTTAACTTCACAAAATATAATGGCCTGCTACATTGGCATTTTATCATTCTACTCGACTATACCTTTCAAGCTCTCTCGTCCGTGTAACCTTTAGAGTTTGGTTGACGGCCCCACCTGATACAAACCAAAGCCAATGTAACCACTCAATCAACTTCAGGGTTTACCAACCGCCATTGTAACGGCAGTTTATTGCATGCACTGAGTGACAAGTCGGTAACTTTTTCTCTAATTGAATGAGCCGTATGCTCTATAATATGAGGTGTGATATGTGCCTCTAGAAAACACAAAGTTATTAGTTGTTAAGTAAGTCGATTATTGATACATATAAGTACAAATAACCATTTATTTACAGCCTTGGTTGCATGCAAGCTTGAGTATGAGCAATGCTGTAATGTGTGCATCTTTTTTGCTTTGAAATATAAATCTTAAAATTTTTAGTGACCTATAAACATATTCTGCGTTGCATAGAATATATAAAACATATAAAAATGCAATGATTGGAAATATTTATGATGATCATTCTTGTGACTTGGTTATTTACTTGCACAAGGTAAGTATGAATAAATGCATGTTATCATTGGTGTTGCATGGGAGTAGAATAATTTGAAGGGGACCAACTGCTACTATCCACACACATCTTTTTCTCACGTTTAATTGCATTAAAAAACAATACTTCTATTATTATTATATATATTGTATTATTAGGTGTGTATTAATGTATGTTATCATTGGTATAGCACTGAACTAAAATAACTTGAAGGGGACCAAAATGTACCATGCGCACATCTTTTATGAAAGTTAGATAGATCATAGATATATGGCTATGTTGGTGGGTATAGTATACTTGCTGTACATCGATCTTGTAGAATGTAAATATTTCATTTTTGTAAGAACGGCAATCCTACAATTTATCCCGCAATTTATCCAGTGTAGATACAGTTGTCTTCTAGTCGGACATGGAGAATGTAAACTTCTATTCATTATCACCTTTCATTTTGACAAAGAGAAAACAACATCGTACTTGGTTTAATGTTTACACAATGTGATATCTTTGATGGCAAAACACACAGAGGATTGTAGATGCCAATATTGTCTGGTTACGTTAGTAACCTTACCAAACCTTAAACCCTGTATGCTTGTTCGGGTAAAAGGGAGTTACCCTCGTAAACTTTATATGCTTGTTTTTCATAACGAGACAGTCTTTTTCTCCTGTAATCCTGTTACGTATAAACTGTAGTCCTGTTCATTACATTTGATGAAGCTAATAAAAATATAATTGGTTCTTGATTCAAATGCAGTTTAAATAAATAAAAGAATGTAGTTTTTTGTGGAGGGGTTTTAGGGGCCAATAAACCTTAAATAGGGACATTGAATGGGCACGTGACAGGGAACAATTGCCGTTGGGTAAGGCTGGGTGGGAGCAGCGACGCTGCTTCTATAGTTCTATACACGCCACGCACGTGATCAGCGGGTTCCACTAGTTTCCTAATGTTACAGTATTATTTTAATTAAAATAATTAGTTTTTTGGGTTTGTTTGCTTATTATTATTTGCTTTGAAACAAAATAAAAATCTAGTATTTTGTTTTAGACGATGACACCAAATCCTGCACAAAAAGATATCCTCGATGATGAATATTTGAATAATAGAGTAGAACGAGATTATTATTAAAATAATCAAATCACATCACTCACAAAAGATCAAAATATTCAAACATAACAGACTTTACCCTATTTTATCAACACAAATCACCACATTGAAAAATAAGATCTTGTCACACATCAAGGGTGCTAAAGATAAGAGCTTGCACCTTGTGTTTAGGATGAGATGTCAAAGTACTAATTATGTGTATCCAAAGGAGTACACATGAAAATAGTATCGAACTTTAATAAATAACAAGATTATACATTCTCGAAAGTAAATTGAATACTTTATCATCAAATGGTCATTATCTTATACCACTCCCAACAGTGAACATCTACAGAACACTTCAATTTGTGTCACATCAGTGTCACGTCAGTAGAACACAAAACTGAACAACTACTGAGCATTTCACTGCCAACGGTGAACACTTCAGTTTTTTCTGGACCCCACACATTATTTATTTTTTATTTAAATTACTAAATTAAATAAAACACTTATATATTTAAAACTAAAAACATTACATTAACTAAAATTTAAACATTACATTAACTAAAAATAAAACATTACATTAACTAAAAATTAAAAACATTACAATAATTTAACAAGTACATTTATTGAAAACTACTAAATTAAACTAGTCGTCTACTCCTCGTCTTCGTCTTCGTTCTCGCGTTCCTCCTCGTCTTCGTCCGAATCAATGTTTTGGATCGAACCCGACGCCTGACCGAAAACCTTTTGGTAATCCGACTCGTAGTTATTAACCACGGTTTTTCGCACCTCTTGGAGAATATTTTTTCTCCTTTTTGGGAATACCTTTGAGTATTTTTTGAAAAAGAAGTTTTCAAGTTTTAAGAATGGTCTTTTTTCGGAATTTTTATCGATCGTACTCATTGTTTGTTGTTGCATTTCGGCGGCTTTGATATTAGCCAAACGTTCTTGCTCCTTCAAACTTCTTGATGAAGTAGTTGCATCACTCGAACCCGAACTTTTTGACTTTTCCTTGAACTTGCACGACCGGGCGGACGACGAATGTGGTCGTTTTGGAACAACCTTTCCATGGTCATGTTAAGAGGTTCGTTTGAAGGGGTGTCATCATCAAGATTGATAGGGCCTTAATCGGGTTGGTGTGTACGCCGATTATCTATGACCCCAATATTCGAAGGGTGGTGATATTTCCACTATGGAAATTGATAAATCCATCACAACAATGCATTAAATGGTTGTACTGTACACACAGTTGATGCACTATTGTGGTGGATTTATCAATTTCCATGGTGGAAATATCATCAGCCATATCTGAATAGAACTTCGGAACGTCTCTTAGAACGTATCAACATTTTTCGTAAATGAATTTGTATTGTTGTTGGGACTTAAACATTTCATGACATGCGTCAATAATGTTTTTTTCGTTTGCACCGCTTGGCAGGGGGGTTGGTGAAATTTTTGTGGATTGCGATGAAAGTTTTACAATCTTTGCGGATTTTATTCCACTTTCCTTGTAATTGAGACAACCTACTTTTTTCGGTTGCCAAACTATTATAGTCGGCAAGCACTTTTGACCAAAAAGTCTCGAGGGCTTGTGAACAACCTTCTTTACTTTTTTCCGAAACATGTACCCATCATTCGGACAACATAACCGCCTCGTCGTCCGACCACTTAACTTGTACCCTTTTTCCTCTCTCTTTTTCCCTTTTCTTTTTCGGGTTGAGTTTCAGGTTCGGGTGAAGCAACGTTTCCAAATTGTGGATAGTTAATTGGGGTTGGTGGAAATGGAGAGGAAGCCGATGGTGCGGTTTGTTGTTGGTAAACTTGGTTGATATGGTGAGAAATGTTGGTAAGGTGGATAATGTTGATAATTTTGGAATGGTGGTGGTGATTGTTGGTATGGTAGTGGTTGTTGGTATGGTGGTTGTTGTTGCGCGTATGATGCAAACCCGAGTGGTTGACTAGGTGAAGAGTTTGAAGATTGAGCCGAAGACGAGTGCGTTGGTGAAAAAGGTGGTGGTGGTATTAGATTATTTATTAAGTTTGCCCACATATCGTTTTCGGTTGATGTTGGTGGTAGTGTACTTTTCCTTTGATTTCTTGACATTTTTGGATTGTAAGTTGTAGTGAAAGAAAGTTGATAGATTGTAGAGAAATTGGTGGAAAGAAAGTGTTGACCGTAGTAAATTTGGTTGAAAGAAAGGGTTGTATATATAGTGTAAAAAGGTAAGTTTTTGAAGGGAAAAAAAAAACCGTTGGCCCCAACGGATAGTCTTTAAATTATAAATATATTTTTAAATTTCGTATTTTATTTAAAGTAATTTAAATTTAAAAAAAATATATAAACGTTGGCCCCAAACGGTTATATTTTTAAAATAATATTTTTTTTATATTCGTATTTAATTAAAAAATAAAATAAAATAATGAATGTGGGTCCCACCCCCTTCGGTTCCCTTTGCTTATCCGACGCCAAAACCGACGGCCCACCAATCGACGGTGAACCGACGACCGATGGCACCGTCGGTTGCCTCACCGACGTCCCGTTGGTACTCGTCTTAATAGTATTGAAGTTACAATCTACTCATTAAATCGTGGATTCAAGTTTCTAGAATAAACACTCACTTTGTGGTAACTCGATTTAGGTCACCTCGGAGCACACATGATCCTTCATCTTCGAAAGAAAAATGTGTGAACTTTAAAACAAAATCATCTAGCAACTTTGTGCCGAAGTGTATTCCTTTTTTGTGAAACTGTACGATGAAAAATTTCACAGATATTTTTCAAGTAAAAGGTTTATATACAAGTATAAATTTTAAAAGGTGCAATCTACAACTAAGAATTATGCAAGAATGTACCTTTACATTTTCATTATAAGATGTTGCACTTAAAAAAAAAAACAAAAACAAAAACAAAAAAGAATTTAAAAATAATAATAATCACCTCTCTTTTTAAGCGGAATCTTTTGGAGTGTTTGGTAATCTAGTATAGTAGTGTCTCTACTAGGATCTTGATTCTCTTCTCTTTGGTAATCTAGTATAGTAGTGTCTCTACTAGGATCTTGATTCTCTTCTCTTTGACACGAGTCGTTTTCTAACTTTTGACTTTGATCGTTATATGTCAAACATAACAAGCTCCTTTAGTATTTACATTATCTACAACATATTGCCATATCATAGTGTTTTTGACTTCTTCTTCATGTATATTTAATCAAGAATATTGTTTTTTATATATTTGATAGCGACATACCTTACAACGATCAATAATCTCTTAAGAGTGTCATTAACAATACTTTCTTTTTTTGTCATGACTAACAAAAAACCACACCTATAATCAACATAAGTTCTTATATCAAATCAAAATACATTCTCCGTCTGTATTCAACTTAATTATCATATAAAGTACGGAGTATAACTTTAGATTTATCATTTCCATATAAGATTGTACAAGCATTCCTAGCTTTTGCTAACGAATTTAAAGCGACATTTTATAGGCTATAAAAGGGGGAATGACTTATACATCACATTATATATATATACCATATTACCCGCGCAAAGCAGCGGCGACAAAAATTGTATATATATATGATAATATGTTTGTTCAAAAGAACGTTGATTTTAATGAAAATTGAGAAAACAATCTTGACCTGCCAATAAGAAAACAATCTTGACTTTTTTTTCCTAAAAAAGTTCAAAATCATCATCCGTCAAATTTAACCCGTTTCATATAAAAGTATACGCCACGGGGTTATATAAGGCTTGAATCCGGGTTGGTTACTTTTAACCCGTTAAACACGTTTGTAAATTAGTTAACTTCTATTATTTGAGGTAAAAATTGCAGTTTTAAAAAATTAAACAATGAGATATCAATAAAGTTTAGTGCTTCAACATTTTTACATTCTAAATTACATATAGTAATGAATATATTAATCTATTTAACTCCGTATTACTTATAGCTTTTACTATTATTTGATTGAAATCATATAATATAATGTTTGAAATTGATTGTGTTACCAAATTTATTTATGGTCGACTTTTTCACAGATCCTTTAAGAATGTGTATTACTACGGTTATTATTTTTATTATTGTAGAAAATAATAGTAGGGGTAAAATAGAGATTTCCTAGAGTTTAATAGAATTTAAGACATGTCAAATGCATTATATATATATATATATATATATATATATATATATATATATATATATATATATATATATATATATGTGTGTGTGTGTGTGTGTATGTATATATATATGGGAGGGTTCAAGAGGGAAGCATTTTTTGGGGTAGGAGGGAAGTGTAATATTCATCACGGAGCATCTTAACTTTGCAAATACAAATATCAAAGATAAAATTAATTTTACTCGTATATAGTAATCAAAATCGATGCTATAAAGAATATATTCACATATTAAATTCAATTTTAAGTCTTAACATTAGTTAATAATTATTTATTTAATAAAACATTAATATCCATTGTGGTGAATGTTAACTTAACATTCATCATGATGAATGTTAAAAAATAACATTAATTCTATTTTAACATTCATCATGATAAACGTTAAGTTAACATTCACCACGACGAATATTAACGATTTTGGATATATAATTCATCAATTGATGTTATAGCAATATAGCCTACAAAAAGAATTTATCAAGGAAGCTTAACATTCATAGCATCGTTTCTGATAAACAATTATTAATTTTATCTTTAATATTTGACAAATGTATTGACGAAGTTAATATGTTTCGTGATGAATATTACACTTCCCTCTTCCTCCAAAAAAGAGCTTCCCTTTGGACTATATATATAACACCCCTCATTCTTTGCAATAATCTACTATTATTTTACTCGGAAGCGTATGAATTTAAAACATATTTATATATTGTACATTAGGATAATGTACATAAACAGTTACATGTTCCAAACCACACCAATTTCAAACTGTTTTAAAACTACACAAGTCGGGGCATTATGTATTACAAAACAAGGTTTATAACAAAACCATATCAGAGTTATCCAGCTGCCAAACTTTCCCGCAAAAGCATTCCCTTCCTGATCACCCACTTATCAAACATAATCTGCAGGAAGTTAAAATGAGGGATTAGCACGAAGCTAAGTGAATGAATTCATCACACACGCTTCAATTTAGCATAACAATCTGTTTACAGCAATTAAACGTAAACACATTTCAGTTTCAATTTCAATGAGGATCGGTGGCTCTGGAGGAACCAAAATACCCGGGGATTCTCCAGTAACACTTAACGTCAATCTGTATGGCCATTACAGAATAGACCGATAACTATTGGTTATTAAACTCATACACAGATCTCAAACACAACAGATGAATCAAAACCTGTGTAATTCACATAATAACCAACAAGTCCAACTATACGTTGACCTCAATAGTCTGATACACGCATAGTCACATATCACATAGATTCATAATCAATAACACAGACTAAACAGTCTATAAACAATCTACGATTACTTGTTGCAACCAAACAGTTACAACTAAATCAAAGGTGAGCTCTAAATCCACTCACCGATACCTTGGTCTTCACAAACTCAGATTCCAAGTATCACTTATCTTTTGGAGGATCTGAGAATCAAGAATCAAATATAAGTTAGTAATCAGAATTATCAATACATGACTTATATTAATATTTCACATAAAGATATTAACTTTATTCATATTGATATCATAAATCCTTAACTATCTATTATTAATCACAATAGATACTCATTTTTTTTAGATATTATATCTTAAGACCTCAAGTTATACACATATACAACATTTAAATTGAAATTGCTGGATACAGAATAGGACACGCCGCGTCCTCCATGGACGCACCGCGTGCAACAATTAAACATTAAGACGCGCCGCGTTCTTACACTACACGCCGCGTACACATTTAAGGATAACTTCTGTTAACTAAACTACAAAAGAACGCGCCGCGTGCCACAAGGACGCACCGCATCCTATTAAGCAAGAAGTACGCGCCGCGTACTTAGGGTACACGCCGCATCCTACCGAAACCCAGCAACCCTGGTTCGTTCATGGCATAGCTCAGCAGATATAAACCACAAATTCGACCACAGCAACTGTTTACAGCTTATTTAACATCACAAATAGATACTATAACATGTTTATTGCACCAAGTTCACATCAATTCAAACCAAAGCTTCAAGTAATCACATTAATGAATTTAAACATAATCATAGCTTACCACTTTATGATGATGATGATATATGATCCAAATCTCAGCTCAAGATCTAAATTCCAGTGTTTAGTTTGAGTTTATGATTTCTTAGGGTTTTAGGTTTAAGTTTCTTGAATATTTCTAAAAGAGGAAAGTGAAAGAGAACTTTCCTAAAAAGGAAAGATATATAAGTCGGCCTAACTTTTTAACACCGACCCGTATCCACTTAAAACTAGTCCCCTTTTTAATCTATTGTCTGGAACCTAAAACCATTTTGCGAGAAACTTATTTTATTTTACCGTGAACTATAGTAAATTAAAACAAACCATAATTCACTACACACAATAAGTCCTGGGACCTATTTAGCTAAGTTTCTCAATTAAACAAATAATATCAAGTAATTTCTAAAACAATTAAATAATCAATTTAAATAAGAAATTACCAGTCTGCAGGAGAGGATGTTACAAATCTCCCCCCCCCCCCCCCCCCCCTTAAGAAGATTTCGTCCCCGAAATCTCAACATGATCAAACAATCCAGGATATATGGATTTCATAGACTCCTCGGTCTCCCAGGTTAAATTTGAACCTAAACTATGTCTCCATTTATAACACCCCTCATTTCATAATAATAATATTATATAAAGTACGGAAGCGAAGATGAATAAAACACATTACTTCATTACATATTTTTTCAAAATCCCAAAACAGTTTAGATGGTTAAGTTACTACCACTTAAAACTTGTTCAAAAGATTAGCATGTCGGGGTATTATATAAACTAAACTGAGTTACAACAAAATAATCAGAGTAGCTTGAATATCAAACATTCCATACTTCCAAGGTTTGACCTTCCTGCTACCCACCCGCATGCTCGAAATCAAAAGTCTGCAGGAAGTAACAACGAGGGATTAGCACAAAGCTAAGTGAGTGAGTTCATAACACAACATCTAACTTAGCATAATCATATAATTGCTTCAAACAACCGCAATACGATATTCAATAAATCAACAACAACTTAACGAGGATCGGTGGCTCTGGGGATAACCATAATGCCCGGGTGGCTCCCCAAGAACACTTACCCAACCATATCCGTATGGCCATACGGACGAGACCGATAACTAGTGGTAGTTGAACTCAAATACAGAATCAAACACACAACAAATGAAGTACGACTCTGTATCATTCATTCAACCCCTGCCTAGTTCAACCAACCATTTAACAACCTGTTGACCTCGTTAACAACTGATGCCCGAAGGCCAAACACATAGCACAAAGGTTCACAGTCAACAAGGTATATCAACTAATCAACAAAACATATTCACGTTTATTCGTTGCAATCAAGTGATCACAACTAAATTAAATGGTGAGCTCTGAATCCACTCACCGATACCTTTGCAGTCAACACACCCAGCTACTAATCACTGAGTCTTTGGGGTATCTGAAACATCACGCAACAACACAAGTTAGAACTTGTCATTAATAAGTGGTACTTAAGCAACTAACGACTTTACGCTAATACTTATACTATTAAACAATCAGTAATATAATTAGATCGTAACATAATTATCTTGTATATTTGGTGTCCAAATACACCTATACATTGCGATTACAATTCAAAGAATTTAACTATTTTATTTCTGTATTTAGTCTTAGCCGTTCAGCTTCAACTGTCATAGCCGATCGGCTTAGTTCACATAACCGATCGGCTCAGCCATAGCCGATCGGCTTCCCCTGTTTATTTTCAGACTTTAATTCGAGGTCCAAGTTCTGATGTGTTTTTGAACTAACAAAGCCTATCGGCTACACTAAGCCGTTCGGCTTTTAAAGCATAACCGATCGGCTTTGGCATAGCCGATCGGCTTCCACATGAAAACCCAGCAAATCCAGTTCGATCATGGCACATCACAAAATTTCAAATCACAAACATCAATTACGAATCAATCATGCAGAACACATATATAACAAGCCTCTAACTCCATCACAACATGTTTCTAATGATATCCTAACATCTATTAACAACAATAACATCAAATCATTTAAACAATTACTCATTCATTTTTGCATATGAACTTTATGGAATATATATGCTTACCATAGATAGATGATCAAGAAGGTAGTAACTAGATAGTGAAGATGATGATGCTAGAAAGAAATCACACTTCGATTTGATGATATCACTTGATTTGTACTAGTTAGGGTTTATGTTTGAGAGATAGATTAGGAAAGGAATTGGTAAAGTAAACCAAAAAAAAGGGGTCGGTCCCTATTTAAGCCGACCTCACTAAATGGGTATTTTATACCCGCTCTAACTCTATTGTCTGGCACTTAATTACTAAATGCGGGAAATTTATTTTATTGTTCCGTCAACTTCAATAAATTAAAACAAGCAACATTTTACTAAACACAATAAGTCCTGAGACCTATTTCACAAACTTTCTCAATTAAACAATTATATTACAAACTTATTTAAAACAATTAAATACGCAATTATAAATAGAAAATACCAGGCTATCGGAGAGGATGTTACAAATCTCCCCTCCTTAAGGAGATTTCGTCCCCGAAATCTCAACATCATCAAACAATCCAGGATATCTGGACTTCATCGACTCCTCGGACTCCCAAGTCAAGTTGGACCCTAAACTATGTTTCCACTTTACAAGTACCATAGGAATTTGTTTCTTCCTAAGTTTGGTAATTTTCCTATCTAGGATTTCTACCGGTTCTTCAACTAACTTTTGAGTTCTATCAACTTTTAAATCCTTCAAAGGAAGTATCTGCGACTGGTCTTCGATGTTACACCTCCTCAAATAACACACATTGAACGTACTATGAATACCCGAAAGCTCCGGAGGAAGATCCAATGTCACTGACTGGTCATTAACCACATGTCGAATTTTGAATGGACCAATGTATCTAGGTGCCAACTTTCCCCGTTTCCCAAAACGAATCACACCCTTCCACGGAGAAACTTTAAGGTAGACTAGCTCACCTTCGGAAAATACAACCGGTCGCCTTTTCGGATCCGCATACTTTTTCTGTCTATCGCGCGCGGCTTTCAACTTCTCACGTGCAATTGCTACCTTATCCGCGGTCATTTGCACAATGTCGGGTCCAGCAAACTGTTTCTCACCGGCTTCCAACCAACATGTCGGTGTTCTACAACGACGACCATACAACATCTCATACGGAGGCATACCGATACTGGAGTGATACGAATTGTTATAAGCAAATTCGACCAATGGAAGATGTGAATCCCATGAACCTCCATATTCCAACACACAGGCACGAAGCATGTCCTCTAATGTTTGAATCGTTCGTTCTGATTGACCATCTGTTTGAGGATGATACGCTGTACTTAGATTTACACGGGTACCCAATTCTTGTTGAAGACTTTGCCAAAAATGCGAAACAAAACGGGAATCTCGATCTGACACAATCGACACAGGAATACCATGTCTTGATACAATTTCATTGAGATACAAATGGGCGAGCTTAGTAAAAGAAGTGGTCTCACTCGCAGCAAGAAAATGCGCACTTTTTGTCAACCGATCAACGATAACCCAAACCATGTCATTACCTCGAACGGTACGCGGCAGTTTAGTTACAAAATCCATGGTTATATGTTCCCATTTCCACTCGGGAATTTCCAACTGTTTCAGTGATCCGTACGGCTTTTGATGTTCAGCTTTAACTTGCGCGCAGATATGACAATTACCAACAAACCGTGCAATGTCAGTCTTCATAGTGGGCCACCAATACAAAGGTTTTAAGTCGTTATACATTCGAGTACTACCGGGATGAACAGTTAACTTAGACTTATGAGCTTCATTCAAAATCGTATCCCGAATTCCACCCAGTAAAGGAATCCACACCCGAGACTTAAAAGTTTTCAATCCTCTTGAATCGTCCACTAACTCATCTTTTCTTTTCAACATAATTTCGGACTTTAAATTGTGATCCAACAAAGCTTCTAATTGTACAATTTTGATTCGATCAATCAAGTCAGAGGAAACATTTACTTTCAAATAGAAGATTCGATCAGAAGCACCCTTTCGACTTAGAGCATCCGCAACCACATTAGCTTTGCCCGGATGATATCTAATTTCACAGTCATAATCTTTGATCAATTCAAGCCATCGTCTCTGACGCATGTTCAACTCTTTTTGGGAAAACACATACTGCAAACTTTTATGATCCGTACAAACTACACATCGAGTTCCATACAAGTAGTGTCTCCAAAGTTTTAGGGCAAATACAACCGCTGCAAGTTCTAAATCGTGAGTGGGATAATTCTTTTCATGCGGTTTTAACTGACGAGAAGCATAGGCAATAACTCTATCCCTTTGCATAAGAACACAGCCCAAGCCTGAAAAAGAAGCATCACAATAAACAATGAAATCATCGGAACCCTCCGGTAATGCTAACACCGGTGCCTGACACAACATTTGTCTTAATGTTTGGAAAGCATACTCCTGACGATCAGTCCATACGAATTTCTCATCCTTACGGGTTAATTTGGTTAACGGACCAGCAATCTTAGAAAAGTCCTTTATAAACTTCCGATAATAACCCGCTAATCCAAGGAAGCTCTTTATTTCCGAAGCAGTCTTTGGAGCGTTCCATTTCATCACAGCCTCAACTTTCAATGGATCGACTTTCACCCCATCCTTACAAATTACGTGACCCAAAAACTGAACCTCCCGAATCCAAAATTCGCACTTAGAAAACTTGGCATACAACTGTTCTCGTTTCAACGTATCAAGAACCAATCTTAAATGCAAAGCATGCTCATCTTCAGATTTCGAATACACGAGAATATCGTCAATGAAAACAATAACAAATTTATCCAAGAAAGGTCTACAAACCCGGTTCATTAAATCCATAAACACAGCTGGAGCATTCGTCAGACCAAAAGGCATAACCAAAAATTCGTAATGACCGTACCTAGTACGAAATGCCGTCTTTGGAATATCCTCCTCACGAACACGGACCTGATGATAACCCGATCTCAGATCAATTTTAGAATACACTGAAGAACCCTGCAACTGATCAAATAAGTCATCTATTCTAGGAAGAGGGTACTTATTCTTTACAGTTCTCTTGTTCAATTCTCTATAATCGATACACATGCGCATCGACCCGTCTTTCTTTTTCACAAATAATACTGGTGCACCCCACGGCGAAGAACTAGGTCTAATAAAATCCTTATCTAACAGTTCCTGTATCTGATTCATCATTTCACGAATCTCAGAAGGCGCTAACCTATAAGGGGCTTTAGCTACAGGCGACGAACCCGGCACAAGATCAATACGGTACTCAACTTCCCTGACTGGTGGCAACCCAGGTAACTCATCTGGAAATACCTCAGAGTATTCACACACAACCGGTACATCGGAAATAACTTTTCTTTCAAGCTTAGCATCAACTACATAAGCTAGGTAGGACTCGCAACCTTTGGATAGTGACTTCCTAGCCTTCATCATCGAAATCAGGGGAATAGACATACCATCCCGTTCTCCTCGAGCCACAACGTATGACCCGTCGGAGATTGGGATCCTAATCAACTTTTGGTGGCAATCAATGCTAGCCCTATTCTGACTTAACCAATCCATACCAATTATTACATCAAAACTAGGGATTGGCATCAACAAGAATGAAATAGGGAAAGTTCGGTCATCAATCACAATATTAGCTCCAGTCACCGAGGTGGTAACAGGAACTAATTTACCACTAACAATTTCTACTTCTACGGGTTTGGTTATCACTGTAGGCACTAATTTCAACTTGTCGCAGAAGCATACAGATATAAAAGTACAAGTAGCACCAGAATCAAATAAAACACGAGCCGGTACAGAGTTTATAAAGAATGTACCAGTGATAACATCTTCTGTATGCACAGCCTCATTGACTGTCATTTGAAAAGCCCGACTGGTTGCTGGTGGAGGATTCTTCCTTTTCTGACCGGAAGATGCCGAACTCCCGACCGAACCAGTCCCCGATTTCCCCGCCTCTGGACATTGCCCCACTCGATGTCCCTCCTTCTTACAAGTCCAACACACGAAATTCGGATAACGACAATTTCTTATCTCATGACCAAGTTCACCACATTTCAGACACTTATTTGTTTGCGGAGTACACGGCCCCGAATGTCTAGATTTGCATGTACTACACCAATTCGAACTTCCAGACGAACTACTCTTACTAACATACTTCTTAGTCTGACGATTACCTTGCCAATTTGATTTCCCTTTACTAGAGGAATCCGCTCTAGACTTTGAAGAATTATCTCTAAATCGAGTTTCACGAGAGCCTCTAATATCACTATCCACCGATCGTGCAAGATTGAAAGCCTGAGATAAACTAGTGGCTAGTCTCACGGTAGTACGATAGTTATGGGGTAAAGTATCCACAAACTGCTCTATCTTTGTCTTCTCCTCCGGAACCCATTGTTGTACAAATCGAAGTTTTTCGGTAAATTGAGCTATCAACTCCTCCATGGTCATATTATCCGTTAATTGAAGATTTACAAAATCTCTCCTAATTTGTGCCATATGGAAATCAGAACAATATTGATTACGCACCACTTGATGAAATTCATTCCATCGTATAGATTCCTTTTGTTGTGAAGTTAAATGCCCCGTTATTGAATCCCACCAAACCATCGCATCATCCTTCATGCATTGCACAGCAAACTTGACCTTGGATTCTTCCTCACAACCAATCACATCAAACTTGCGTTCAATATCCCTTAACCAATTTAAAGCCACAGTTGGACTGGTACTCCCATGGAACTCCGGTGGTTTGCAAGACATAAAAGTTTTGAATGTACACATCTTATTGGTTTGAGAAGATGGACTAGCACCAAATACTGAAGATTGTTGTTGCAAAAGTTGCCTAGCTGCGGCTTCCTCCGCTTTCCTTTTAAACTCTCTAAGAAATATCAATTCATCTTCTATCTCATGTATATACTCATCCCTATTGGTTTCTTCACCTCCTTGATGAGATGTACCTTCCCGAACATTTGTCACTACAGGAGGAACGACATACCGAGAGGCATTATTGGGGTTGGTGGTCGGTTGCTCGTCATCTGCCATTTCTGAAATCAACACAACACTTGAAACTTGTTAATCGTTAGCACCTATCTACTAACAATTTCACAACCAATGCTAAATCCCATACCCAGGAATGTTTGACATACCACGCTACAGTTTTGGGATTGAACATTCTACAATGCTCAATTACCCCAAAACCATGCTCTGATACCAACTTATAACACCCCTCATTTCATAATAATAATATTATATAAAGTACGGAAGCGAAGATGAATAAAACACATTACTTCATTACATATTTTTTCAAAATCCCAAAACAGTTTAGATGGTTAAGTTACTACCACTTAAAACTTGTTCAAAAGATTAGCATGTCGGGGTATTATATAAACTAAACTGAGTTACAACAAAATAATCAGAGTAGCTTGAATATCAAACATTCCATACTTCCAAGGTTTGACCTTCCTGCTACCCACCCGCATGCTCGAAATCAAAAGTCTGCAGGAAGTAACAACGAGGGATTAGCACAAAGCTAAGTGAGTGAGTTCATAACACAACATCTAACTTAGCATAATCATATAATTGCTTCAAACAACCGCAATACGATATTCAATAAATCAACAACAACTTAACGAGGATCGGTGGCTCTGGGGATAACCATAATGCCCGGGTGGCTCCCCAAGAACACTTACCCAACCATATCCGTATGGCCATACGGACGAGACCGATAACTAGTGGTAGTTGAACTCAAATACAGAATCAAACACACAACAAATGAAGTACGACTCTGTATCATTCATTCAACCCCTGCCTAGTTCAACCAACCATTTAACAACCTGTTGACCTCGTTAACAACTGATGCCCGAAGGCCAAACACATAGCACAAAGGTTCACAGTCAACAAGGTATATCAACTAATCAACAAAACATATTCACGTTTATTCGTTGCAATCAAGTGATCACAACTAAATTAAATGGTGAGCTCTGAATCCACTCACCGATACCTTTGCAGTCAACACACCCAGCTACTAATCACTGAGTCTTTGGGGTATCTGAAACATCACGCAACAACACAAGTTAGAACTTGTCATTAATAAGTGGTACTTAAGCAACTAACGACTTTACGCTAATACTTATACTATTAAACAATCAGTAATATAATTAGATCGTAACATAATTATCTTGTATATTTGGTGTCCAAATACACCTATACATTGCGATTACAATTCAAAGAATTTAACTATTTTATTTCTGTATTTAGTCTTAGCCGTTCAGCTTCAACTGTCATAGCCGATCGGCTTAGTTCACATAACCGATCGGCTCAGCCATAGCCGATCGGCTTCCCCTGTTTATTTTCAGACTTTAATTCGAGGTCCAAGTTCTGATGTGTTTTTGAACTAACAAAGCCTATCGGCTACACTAAGCCGTTCGGCTTTTAAAGCATAACCGATCGGCTTTGGCATAGCCGATCGGCTTCCACATGAAAACCCAGCAAATCCAGTTCGATCATGGCACAGCACAAAATTTCAAATCACAAACATCAATTACGAATCAATCATGCAGAACACATATATAACAAGCCTCTAACTCCATCACAACATGTTTCTAATGATATCCTAACATCTATTAACAACAATAACATCAAATCATTTAAACAATTACTCATTCATTTTTGCATATGAACTTTATGGAATATATATGCTTACCATAGATAGATGATCAAGAAGGTAGTAACTAGATAGTGAAGATGATGATGCTAGAAAGAAATCACACTTCGATTTGATGATATCACTTGATTTGTACTAGTTAGGGTTTATGTTTGAGAGATAGATTAGGAAAGGAATTGGTAAAGTAAACCAAAAAAAAGGGGTCGGTCCCTATTTAAGCCGACCTCACTAAATGGGTATTTTATACCCGCTCTAACTCTATTGTCTGGCACTTAATTACTAAATGCGGGAAATTTATTTTATTGTTCCGTCAACTTCAATAAATTAAAACAAGCAACATTTTACTAAACACAATAAGTCCTGAGACCTATTTCACAAACTTTCTCAATTAAACAATTATATTACAAACTTATTTAAAACAATTAAATACGCAATTATAAATAGAAAATACCAGGCTATCGGAGAGGATGTTACACCATTTCACTAAAACCATAGGGATGTGTTTCTTCCTAAGTTTAGTAATCTTTCGATCGACAATTTCAATAGGTTCTTCAACTAATTTCTGGTTCTGGTCGACTTTCAAGTCTTGCAAAGGGAGAATCTGTGACTGATCTTCAACGTTGCACTTTCTTAAATAACAGATATTGAACGTGTTATGAATACCAGCAAGTTCAGGAGGAAGATCAAGCATAACCGACTGATCATTAACAACTTGACTGATTCTGAACGGTCCTATGTATCGTGGAGCCAATTTACCTCGTTTCCCAAATCTGATAACACCTTTCCACGGAGAAACTTTAAGATAAACTAACTCTCCAGCAGAAAACAAAACTGGTCGTCTACGCGGATCAGCATACTGTTTCTGTCGGTCACGTGCAGCTTTTAACTTTTCTCGTGCAACTGTCACTTTCTCAGCCGTTATCTGAATAATGTCTGGACCCGCAAACTATTTCTCACCAACTTCTAGCCAACAAGTAGGCGTTCTACAACGTCTACCATATAACATCTCATAGGGAGGCATACCGATACTAGAATGATAGGAATTGTTATAAGCAAATTCCATCAACGGTAAATGAAAATCCCAAGAACCCCCATATTCCAACACGCAAGCCAGTAACATATCCTCTAGCGTCTGAATCGTACGCTCTGACTGACCGTCTGTCTGAGGATGATAAGCTGTACTGAGATTTACACGTGTACCTAATTCTTGATGTAAACTCTGCCAGAAATGAGAAATAAACCGAGGATCTCTATCTGACACAATCGACAAAGGAATTCCATGTCTCGAGACAATTTCGTTCATATATAACTGTGCAAGCTTACTCAGAGATGCAGTCTCACTAGTAGCCAGAAAATGTGCACTTTTTGTCAATCGATCAACAATGACCCAAATCATGTCATTACCTCGAGCTGTACGCGGAAGTTTAGTCACAAAATCCATAGTGATATTTTCCCACTTCCACTCTGGAATTTCTAACTATTTCAATGACCCATACGGTTTCTGGTGTTCAGCCTTGACCTGAGCACAAATATGACAAGCACTAACAAACTGTGCAATATCGGTTTTCATTGTGGGCCACCAATATAAGGGTTTCAAATCATTATACATTCGGGTACTGCCGGGATGAACAGATAAACGTGACTTATGGGCTTCAGTCAAAATCATATCCCGAATACCACCAATCAGAGGAATCCAAACACGAGACTGAAAAGTCTTCAATCCTCTAGAATCATCAACTAACAAGTCTTTTCTTTTCAACATAACCTCTGACTTTAGATTAGGATCTAATAAAGCTTCTAACTGTGCATCTTTAATTTTATCCACTAAGTCAGAAGAAACATCAACTTTCAAATAATAAGTGCGATCAGAAGTACCTTTTCGGCTTAACGCATCGGCAACCACGTTTGCCTTTCCTGGATGGTAACGAATTTCACAATCATAATCTTTGATTAGTTCTAACCACCGTCTCTGACGCATATTCAGTTCTTTCTGAGAAAACATATACTGAAGACTCTTGTGATCTGTACAAATAATACACTTTATACCATAGAGATAATGTCTCCAGATTTTCAATGCAAACACAACAGCTGCCAGTTCCAAATCATGAGTAGGGTAATTTCGTTCATGCTGTTTCAATTGCCGAGAAGCATAAGCAATTACTCTGTCTCTTTGCATAAGAACACCACCCAAACCAGCATACGATGCATCACAATAAACAATAAAATCATCTGAGCCATCTGGCAAAGCCAACACAGGTGCCTGACACAATAACTGCTTTAAGGTCTGAAAAGCTGTCTCCTGTGACTCATCCCACTGAAACTTAACATATTTTCTTGTCAATTTGGTTAACGGACCAGCAATCTTTGAAAAGTCTCTAATGAATTTTCTGTAATATCCAGCTAGCCCAAGAAAGCTTTTGATTTCAGAAGGGTTCTTTGGAACATTCCAATTCATAACAGCTTCAATTTTAACAGGATCAACTTTAACACCATCATTACAAATAATATGACCCATAAACTGTACTTCCCGAATCCAGAACTCACATTTAAAAAATTTAGCATACAAGTGTTCTCTTTTCAATGTCTCTAACACTATTCTCAAATGCAATTCATGTTCTGATTCAGATTTAGAGTATACCAGAATATCATCGATAAATACTATAACAAATTTATCGAGAAAAGGGCGACAAACACGGTTCATCAGATCCATAAAAACTGCTGGAGCATTAGTCAAACCAAAAGGCATAACCAGGAATTCAAAATGACCATACCTGGTACGAAAAGCAGTTTTAGGAATATCCTGTTCACGAACACGAACTTGATGATAACCTGATCTCAAGTCAATTTTAGAATAGAATGAAGATCCCTGCAACTGATCAAACAAATCGTCTATGCGAGGCAGTGGATATTTATTCTTTACTGTTCGTTTATTCAGTTCCCTATAATCAATACACATACGAAAAGACCCATCCTTCTTTTTCACAAACAAAACTGGTGCACCCCAAGGGGAAGAACTAGGTCTAATGAATCCTTTATCCAATAACTCCTGTATCTGATTCATCATTTCACGTATCTCAGAAGGAGCTAATCTATAGGGAGCTTTAGCTACAGGCGACGAGCCAGGAACAAGATTAATCTGATATTCAACTTCTCTAACCAGTGGTAAACCAGGCAGTTCATCGGGAAACACTTCCGGATATTCAGAAACAACCGGAACACCAGAAATAGATTTCTTTTCTAATTTCACATCAATCACATAAGCCAGGTAAGACTCACAGCCTTTAGACAACGACTTCCTAGCTTTCATCATAGAAATCAGAGGTATACACACACCATCCCTTTCTCCTCGAGCCACAACATATGACTCTTCAGAAATCGGGATTCTAATCAGCTTATGGTGGCAATCTATACTAGCTTTAAACTGACTCAACCAATCCATGCCAACAATCACATCAAAGCTAGGAATCGGCATTAACAGAAACGAAATTGGAAAAGTCTGGCCATCTATCACAATATTAGCTCCAGTCACCGAGGTGGTAACAGGAACTAACTTGCCACTAACAATCTCTACTTCTAAGTGCTTAGTAATCACAGTAGGGATCAATTTCAACTTATCACAGAAACACACAGATATAAAAGAGCAGTTTGCTCCAGAATCAAATAAAACACGTGCTGGTACAGAGTTTATAAGAAAAGTACCAGTAATTACATCATCCGTGTGGACAGCCTCATCGACTGTCATCTGAAAAGCCCTACTAGTAGCTGACGGAGGATTCTTCCGCTTTTGCCCGGAAGATGCCGAACTCCCGACCGAAACCGAACCCTGTCTCCCCGCCTCTGGACACTGACCAACACGATGCCCTTCTTTCTTACAATGCCAGCACACATAATTCGGAAACTTACAGTCTTTAAACTCATGACCAAGTTCCCCACACTTAACACATTTGTTTGTCTGAGGTGTACACGGCCCAGTGTGTTTAGACCTGCAAGTACTACACCAATTGGAACTACCAGACGAAACACTTTTACTACCACTTTTCTGGCCCTGTCGGTTACCCTGCCACCTTTGTTTTCCTTTTCCAGAGGATTCACTTCTAGATTTCTGATCAGATCTATCCTTAGCTGGAAAAACTGTACCTCTCATATCACTATCAACAGATTTAGCGAGGTTAAAAGCTTGCGATAAAGTACCTGCCAATCTCACAGTGGTACGGTAATTAGAAGGTAAAGTATCAACAAACTGTTCTATCTTTGTTTTCTCATCAGGGACCCATTTCTGAACAAACCTCAGCTTCTCAGTAAACTGATTTATCAAATCATCCATTGTCATTTTATAGGTCAATTGTAGATTAACAAACTCCCGTCTGATCCGAGCCATCTCAAAGTCTGAACAATACTGATTGCAAACCGCTTGATGAAATTCGGACCACTGAATAGTTTCCTTTTGTTGTTGGGTCAAATGGCCGGTAATAGAATCCCACCAGACCATTGCATCATCCTTAAGACACTGTACTGCATATGGAACTTTAAACTTTTCCTCACAACAAGTCACTTCAAACTTTCTTTCAATGTTTCTCAACCAATTTAAAGTAACAGTTGGATTAGGACTACCAGAATATTCAGGAGGTTTACTGGCCATAAAGGTCTTGAAGGAACAAGTCTTTCTAGTCTCAGGTGAGGGAATTGTACCAAATGGAAACGTTTGTTGTTGAAACCTTTGCTGAGCTGCAGCTTCAGTTTGTTTCTTGAATTCTCTAAGGAAAATCAACTCATCTTCCATTTCATGCATATATTCATCCTGATTAGTTTCTTCACCAACACGAGCAGGAGTACCATCTTGACCTTGTGGTTCACTCTGAATATTCAAAGGAGGAACATCGGGTCTTGAGGCATTGTTAGGGTTGGCGGTCGTTTGCTCGTTATCTGCCATATCTGTTTTCACCACAATAACTCAATAATTGTTAATCGTTAGCACCTAACTAATAACAAATCATAACCAATGCTAAATCCCATACTCATGAATGTTTGACAAAACATGCTTCAGAATTGGGGTTGAACACCTTACAATGCTCAATTGGCCCAAAACATTGCTCTGATACCAACTTATAACACCCCTCATTCTTTGCAATAATCTACTATTATTTTACTCGGAAGCGTATGAATTTAAAACATATTTATATATTGTACATTAGGATAATGTACATAAACAGTTACATGTTCCAAACCACACCAATTTCAAACTGTTTTAAAACTACACAAGTCGGGGCATTATGTATTACAAAACAAGGTTTATAACAAAACCATATCAGAGTTATCCAGCTGCCAAACTTTCCCGCAAAAGCATTCCCTTCCTGATCACCCACTTATCAAACATAATCTGCAGGAAGTTAAAATGAGGGATTAGCACGAAGCTAAGTGAATGAATTCATCACACACGCTTCAATTTAGCATAACAATCTGTTTACAGCAATTAAACGTAAACACATTTCAGTTTCAATTTCAATGAGGATCGGTGGCTCTGGAGGAACCATAATACCCGGGGATTCTCCAGTAACACTTAACGTCAATCTGTATGGCCATTACAGAATAGACTGATAACTATTGGTTATTAAACTCATACACATATCTCAAACACAACAGATGAATCAAAACCTGTGTAATTCACATAATAACCAACAAGTCCAACTATACGTTGACCTCAATAGTCTGATACACGCATAGTCACATATCACATAGATTCATAATCAATAACACAGACTAAACAGTCTATAAACAATCTACGATTACTTGTTGCAACCAAACAGTTACAACTAAATCAAAGGTGAGCTCTAAATCCACTCACCGATACCTTGGTCTTCACAAACTCAGATTCCAAGTATCACTTATCTTTTGGAGGATCTGAGAATCAAGAATCAAATATAAGTTAGTAATCAGAATTATCAATACATGACTTATATTAATATTTCACATAAAGATATTAACTTTATTCATATTGATATCATAAATCCTTAACTATCTATTATTAATCACAATAGATACTCATTTTTTTTAGATATTATATCTTAAGACCTCAAGTTATACACATATACAACATTTAAATTGAAATTGCTGGATACAGAATAGGACACGCCGCGTCCTCCATGGACGCACCGCGTGCAACAATTAAACATTAAGACGCGCCGCGTTCTTACACTACACGCCGCGTACACATTTAAGGATAACTTCTGTTAACTAAACTACAAAAGAACGCGCCGCGTGCCACAAGGACGCACCGCATCCTATTAAGCAAGAAGTACGCGCCGCGTACTTAGGGTACACGCCGCATCCTACCGAAACCCAGCAACCCTGGTTCGTTCATGGCATAGCTCAGCAGATATAAACCACAAATTCGACCACAGCAACTGTTTACAGCTTATTTAACATCACAAATAGATACTATAACATGTTTATTGCACCAAGTTCACATCAATTCAAACCAAAGCTTCAAGTAATCACATTAATGAATTTAAACATAATCATAGCTTACCACTTTATGATGATGATGATATATGATCCAAATCTCAGCTCAAGATCTAAATTCCAGTGTTTAGTTTGAGTTTATGATTTCTTAGGGTTTTAGGTTTAAGTTTCTTGAATATTTCTAAAAGAGGAAAGTGAAAGAGAACTTTCCTAAAAAGGAAAGATATATAAGTCGGCCTAACTTTTTAACACCGACCCGTATCCACTTAAAACTAGTCCCCTTTTTAATCTATTGTCTGGAACCTAAAACCATTTTGCGAGAAACTTATTTTATTTTACCGTGAACTATAGTAAATTAAAACAAACCATAATTCACTACACACAATAAGTCCTGGGACCTATTTAGCTAAGTTTCTCAATTAAACAAATAATACCAAGTAATTTCTAAAACAATTAAATAATCAATTTAAATAAGAAATTACCAGTCTGCAGGAGAGGATGTTACAAATCTCCCCCCCCCCCCCCCCCTTAAGAAGATTTCGTCCCCGAAATCTCAACATGATCAAACAATCCAGGATATATGGATTTCATAGACTCCTCGGTCTCCCAGGTTAAATTTGAACCTAAACTATGTCTCCATTTATAACACCCCTCATTTCATAATAATAATATTATATAAAGTACGGAAGCGAAGATGAATAAAACACATTACTTCATTACATATTTTTTCAAAATCCCAAAACAGTTTAGATGGTTAAGTTACTACCACTTAAAACTTGTTCAAAAGATTAGCATGTCGGGGTATTATATAAACTAAACTGAGTTACAACAAAATAATCAGAGTAGCTTGAATATCAAACATTCCATACTTCCAAGGTTTGACCTTCCTGCTACCCACCCGCATGCTCGAAATCAAAAGTCTGCAGGAAGTAACAACGAGGGATTAGCACAAAGCTAAGTGAGTGAGTTCATAACACAACATCTAACTTAGCATAATCATATAATTGCTTCAAACAACCGCAATACGATATTCAATAAATCAACAACAACTTAACGAGGATCGGTGGCTCTGGGGATAACCATAATGCCCGGGTGGCTCCCCAAGAACACTTACCCAACCATATCCGTATGGCCATACGGACGAGACCGATAACTAGTGGTAGTTGAACTCAAATACAGAATCAAACACACAACAAATGAAGTACGACTCTGTATCATTCATTCAACCCCTGCCTAGTTCAACCAACCATTTAACAACCTGTTGACCTCGTTAACAACTGATGCCCGAAGGCCAAACACATAGCACAAAGGTTCACAGTCAACAAGGTATATCAACTAATCAACAAAACATATTCACGTTTATTCGTTGCAATCAAGTGATCACAACTAAATTAAATGGTGAGCTCTGAATCCACTCACCGATACCTTTGCAGTCAACACACCCAGCTACTAATCACTGAGTCTTTGGGGTATCTGAAACATCACGCAACAACACAAGTTAGAACTTGTCATTAATAAGTGGTACTTAAGCAACTAACGACTTTACGCTAATACTTATACTATTAAACAATCAGTAATATAATTAGATCGTAACATAATTATCTTGTATATTTGGTGTCCAAATACACCTATACATTGCGATTACAATTCAAAGAATTTAACTATTTTATTTCTGTATTTAGTCTTAGCCGTTCAGCTTCAACTGTCATAGCCGATCGGCTTAGTTCACATAACCGATCGGCTCAGCCATAGCCGATCGGCTTCCCCTGTTTATTTTCAGACTTTAATTCGAGGTCCAAGTTCTGATGTGTTTTTGAACTAACAAAGCCTATCGGCTACACTAAGCCGTTCGGCTTTTAAAGCATAACCGATCGGCTTTGGCATAGCCGATCGGCTTCCACATGAAAACCCAGCAAATCCAGTTCGATCATGGCACAGCACAAAATTTCAAATCACAAACATCAATTACGAATCAATCATGCAGAACACATATATAACAAGCCTCTAACTCCATCACAACATGTTTCTAATGATATCCTAACATCTATTAACAACAATAACATCAAATCATTTAAACAATTACTCATTCATTTTTGCATATGAACTTTATGGAATATATATGCTTACCATAGATAGATGATCAAGAAGGTAGTAACTAGATAGTGAAGATGATGATGCTAGAAAGAAATCACACTTCGATTTGATGATATCACTTGATTTGTACTAGTTAGTGTTTATGTTTGAGAGATAGATTAGGAAAGGAATTGGTAAAGTAAACCAAAAAAAAGGGGTCGGTCCCTATTTAAGCCGACCTCACTAAATGGGTATTTTATACCCGCTCTAACTCTATTGTCTGGCACTTAATTACTAAATGCGGGAAATTTATTTTATTGTTCCGTCAACTTCAATAAATTAAAACAAGCAACATTTTACTAAACACAATAAGTCCTGAGACCTATTTCACAAACTTTCTCAATTAAACAATTATATTACAAACTTATTTAAAACAATTAAATACGCAATTATAAATAGAAAATACCAGGCTATCGGAGAGGATGTTACAAATCTCCCCTCCTTAAGGAGATTTCGTCCCCGAAATCTCAACATCATCAAACAATCCAGGATATCTGGACTTCATCGACTCCTCGGACTCCCAAGTCAAGTTGGACCCTAAACTATGTTTCCACTTTACAAGTACCATAGGAATTTGTTTCTTCCTAAGTTTGGTAATTTTCCTATCTAGGATTTCTACCGGTTCTTCAACTAACTTTTGAGTTCTATCAACTTTTAAATCCTTCAAAGGAAGTATCTGCGACTGGTCTTCGATGTTACACCTCCTCAAATAACACACATTGAACGTACTATGAATACCCGAAAGCTCCGGAGGAAGATCCAATGTCACTGACTGGTCATTAACCACATGTCGAATTTTGAATGGACCAATGTATCTAGGTGCCAACTTTCCCCGTTTCCCAAAACGAATCACACCCTTCCACGGAGAAACTTTAAGGTAGACTAGCTCACCTTCGGAAAATACAACCGGTCGCCTTTTCGGATCCGCATACTTTTTCTGTCTATCGCGCGCGGCTTTCAACTTCTCACGTGCAATTGCTACCTTATCCGCGGTCATTTGCACAATGTCGGGTCCAGCAAACTGTTTCTCACCGGCTTCCAACCAACATGTCGGTGTTCTACAACGACGACCATACAACATCTCATACGGAGGCATACCGATACTGGAGTGATACGAATTGTTATAAGCAAATTCGACCAATGGAAGATGTGAATCCCATGAACCTCCATATTCCAACACACAGGCACGAAGCATGTCCTCTAATGTTTGAATCGTTCGTTCTGATTGACCATCTGTTTGAGGATGATACGCTGTACTTAGATTTACACGGGTACCCAATTCTTGTTGAAGACTTTGCCAAAAATGCGAAACAAAACGGGAATCTCGATCTGACACAATCGACACAGGAATACCATGTCTTGATACAATTTCATTGAGATACAAATGGGCGAGCTTAGTAAAAGAAGTGGTCTCACTCGCAGCAAGAAAATGCGCACTTTTTGTCAACCGATCAACGATAACCCAAACCATGTCATTACCTCGAACGGTACGCGGCAGTTTAGTTACAAAATCCATGGTTATATGTTCCCATTTCCACTCGGGAATTTCCAACTGTTTCAGTGATCCGTACGGCTTTTGATGTTCAGCTTTAACTTGCGCGCAGATATGACAATTACCAACAAACCGTGCAATGTCAGTCTTCATAGTGGGCCACCAATACAAAGGTTTTAAGTCGTTATACATTCGAGTACTACCGGGATGAACAGTTAACTTAGACTTATGAGCTTCATTCAAAATCGTATCCCGAATTCCACCCAGTAAAGGAATCCACACCCGAGACTTAAAAGTTTTCAATCCTCTTGAATCGTCCACTAACTCATCTTTTCTTTTCAACATAATTTCGGACTTTAAATTGTGATCCAACAAAGCTTCTAATTGTACAATTTTGATTCGATCAATCAAGTCAGAGGAAACATTTACTTTCAAATAGAAGATTCGATCAGAAGCACCCTTTCGACTTAGAGCATCCGCAACCACATTAGCTTTGCCCGGATGATATCTAATTTCACAGTCATAATCTTTGATCAATTCAAGCCATCGTCTCTGACGCATGTTCAACTCTTTTTGGGAAAACACATACTGCAAACTTTTATGATCCGTACAAACTACACATCGAGTTCCATACAAGTAGTGTCTCCAAAGTTTTAGGGCAAATACAACCGCTGCAAGTTCTAAATCGTGAGTGGGATAATTCTTTTCATGCGGTTTTAACTGACGAGAAGCATAGGCAATAACTCTATCCCTTTGCATAAGAACACAGCCCAAGCCTGAAAAAGAAGCATCACAATAAACAATGAAATCATCGGAACCCTCCGGTAATGCTAACACCGGTGCCTGACACAACATTTGTCTTAATGTTTGGAAAGCATACTCCTGACGATCAGTCCATACGAATTTCTCATCCTTACGGGTTAATTTGGTTAACGGACCAGCAATCTTAGAAAAGTCCTTTATAAACTTCCGATAATAACCCGCTAATCCAAGGAAGCTCTTTATTTCCGAAGCAGTCTTTGGAGCGTTCCATTTCATCACAGCCTCAACTTTCAATGGATCGACTTTCACCCCATCCTTACAAATTACGTGACCCAAAAACTGAACCTCCCGAATCCAAAATTCGCACTTAGAAAACTTGGCATACAACTGTTCTCGTTTCAACGTATCAAGAACCAATCTTAAATGCAAAGCATGCTCATCTTCAGATTTCGAATACACGAGAATATCGTCAATGAAAACAATAACAAATTTATCCAAGAAAGGTCTACAAACCCGGTTCATTAAATCCATAAACACAGCTGGAGCATTCGTCAGACCAAAAGGCATAACCAAAAATTCGTAATGACCGTACCTAGTACGAAATGCCGTCTTTGGAATATCCTCCTCACGAACACGGACCTGATGATAACCCGATCTCAGATCAATTTTAGAATACACTGAAGAACCCTGCAACTGATCAAATAAGTCATCTATTCTAGGAAGAGGGTACTTATTCTTTACAGTTCTCTTGTTCAATTCTCTATAATCGATACACATGCGCATCGACCCGTCTTTCTTTTTCACAAATAATACTGGTGCACCCCACGGCGAAGAACTAGGTCTAATAAAATCCTTATCTAACAGTTCCTGTATCTGATTCATCATTTCACGAATCTCAGAAGGCGCTAACCTATAAGGGGCTTTAGCTACAGGCGACGAACCCGGCACAAGATCAATACGGTACTCAACTTCCCTGACTGGTGGCAACCCAGGTAACTCATCTGGAAATACCTCAGAGTATTCACACACAACCGGTACATCGGAAATAACTTTTCTTTCAAGCTTAGCATCAACTACATAAGCTAGGTAGGACTCGCAACCTTTGGATAGTGACTTCCTAGCCTTCATCATCGAAATCAGGGGAATAGACATACCATCCCGTTCTCCTCGAGCCACAACGTATGACCCGTCGGAGATTGGGATCCTAATCAACTTTTGGTGGCAATCAATGCTAGCCCTATTCTGACTTAACCAATCCATACCAATTATTACATCAAAACTAGGGATTGGCATCAACAAGAATGAAATAGGGAAAGTTCGGTCATCAATCACAATATTAGCTCCAGTCACCGAGGTGGTAACAGGAACTAATTTACCACTAACAATTTCTACTTCTACGGGTTTGGTTATCACTGTAGGCACTAATTTCAACTTGTCGCAGAAGCATACAGATATAAAAGTACAAGTAGCACCAGAATCAAATAAAACACGAGCCGGTACAGAGTTTATAAAGAATGTACCAGTGATAACATCTTCTGTATGCACAGCCTCATTGACTGTCATTTGAAAAGCCCGACTGGTTGCTGGTGGAGGATTCTTCCTTTTCTGACCGGAAGATGCCGAACTCCCGACCGAACCAGTCCCCGATTTCCCCGCCTCTGGACATTGCCCCACTCGATGTCCCTCCTTCTTACAAGTCCAACACACGAAATTCGGATAACGACAATTTCTTATCTCATGACCAAGTTCACCACATTTCAGACACTTATTTGTTTGCGGAGTACACGGCCCCGAATGTCTAGATTTGCATGTACTACACCAATTCGAACTTCCAGACGAACTACTCTTACTAACATACTTCTTAGTCTGACGATTACCTTGCCAATTTGATTTCCCTTTACTAGAGGAATCCGCTCTAGACTTTGAAGAATTATCTCTAAATCGAGTTTCACGAGAGCCTCTAATATCACTATCCACCGATCGTGCAAGATTGAAAGCCTGAGATAAACTAGTGGCTAGTCTCACGGTAGTACGATAGTTATGGGGTAAAGTATCCACAAACTGCTCTATCTTTGTCTTCTCCTCCGGAACCCATTGTTGTACAAATCGAAGTTTTTCGGTAAATTGAGCTATCAACTCCTCCATGGTCATATTATCCGTTAATTGAAGATTTACAAAATCTCTCCTAATTTGTGCCATATGGAAATCAGAACAATATTGATTACGCACCACTTGATGAAATTCATTCCATCGTATAGATTCCTTTTGTTGTGAAGTTAAATGCCCCGTTATTGAATCCCACCAAACCATCGCATCATCCTTCATGCATTGCACAGCAAACTTGACCTTGGATTCTTCCTCACAACCAATCACATCAAACTTGCGTTCAATATCCCTTAACCAATTTAAAGCCACAGTTGGACTGGTACTCCCATGGAACTCCGGTGGTTTGCAAGACATAAAAGTTTTGAATGTACACATCTTATTGGTTTGAGAAGATGGACTAGCACCAAATACTGAAGATTGTTGTTGCAAAAGTTGCCTAGCTGCGGCTTCCTCCGCTTTCCTTTTAAACTCTCTAAGAAATATCAATTCATCTTCTATCTCATGTATATACTCATCCCTATTGGTTTCTTCACCTCCTTGATGAGATGTACCTTCCCGAACATTTGTCACTACAGGAGGAACGACATACCGAGAGGCATTATTGGGGTTGGTGGTCGGTTGCTCGTCATCTGCCATTTCTGAAATCAACACAACACTTGAAACTTGTTAATCGTTAGCACCTATCTACTAACAATTTCACAACCAATGCTAAATCCCATACCCAGGAATGTTTGACATACCACGCTACAGTTTTGGGATTGAACATTCTACAATGCTCAATTACCCCAAAACCATGCTCTGATACCAACTTATAACACCCCTCATTTCATAATAATAATATTATATAAAGTACGGAAGCGAAGATGAATAAAACACATTACTTCATTACATATTTTTTCAAAATCCCAAAACAGTTTAGATGGTTAAGTTACTACCACTTAAAACTTGTTCAAAAGATTAGCATGTCGGGGTATTATATAAACTAAACTGAGTTACAACAAAATAATCAGAGTAGCTTGAATATCAAACATTCCATACTTCCAAGGTTTGACCTTCCTGCTACCCACCCGCATGCTCGAAATCAAAAGTCTGCAGGAAGTAACAACGAGGGATTAGCACAAAGCTAAGTGAGTGAGTTCATAACACAACATCTAACTTAGCATAATCATATAATTGCTTCAAACAACCGCAATACGATATTCAATAAATCAACAACAACTTAACGAGGATCGGTGGCTCTGGGGATAACCATAATGCCCGGGTGGCTCCCCAAGAACACTTACCCAACCATATCCGTATGGCCATACGGACGAGACCGATAACTAGTGGTAGTTGAACTCAAATACAGAATCAAACACACAACAAATGAAGTACGACTCTGTATCATTCATTCAACCCCTGCCTAGTACGGAGTATAACTTTAGATTTATCATTTCCATATAAGATTGTACAAGCATTCCTAGCTTTTGCTAACGAATTTAAAGCGACATTTTATAGGCTATAAAAGGGGGAATGACTTATACATCACATTATATATATATACCATATTACCCGCGCAAAGCAGCGGCGACAAAAATTGTATATATATATGATAATATGTTTGTTCAAAAGAACGTTGATTTTAATGAAAATTGAGAAAACAATCTTGACCTGCCAATAAGAAAACAATCTTGACTTTTTTTTCCTAAAAAAGTTCAAAATCATCATCCGTCAAATTTAACCCGTTTCATATAAAAGTATACGCCACGGGGTTATATAAGGCTTGAATCCGGGTTGGTTACTTTTAACCCGTTAAACACGTTTGTAAATTAGTTAACTTCTATTATTTGAGGTAAAAATTGCAGTTTTAAAAAATTAAACAATGAGATATCAATAAAGTTTAGTGCTTCAACATTTTTACATTCTAAATTACATATAGTAATGAATATATTAATCTATTTAACTCCGTATTACTTATAGCTTTTACTATTATTTGATTGAAATCATATAATATAATGTTTGAAATTGATTGTGTTACCAAATTTATTTATGGTCGACTTTTTCACAGATCCTTTAAGAATGTGTATTACTACGGTTATTATTTTTATTATTGTAGAAAATAATAGTAGGGGTAAAATAGAGATTTCCTAGAGTTTAATAGAATTTAAGACATGTCAAATGCATTATATATATATATATATATATATATATATATATATATATATATATATATATATATATGTGTGTGTGTATGTATATATATATGGGAGGGTTCAAGAGGGAAGCATTTTTTGGGGTAGGAGGGAAGTGTAATATTCATCACGGAGCATCTTAACTTTGCAAATACAAATATCAAAGATAAAATTAATTTTACTCGTATATAGTAATCAAAATCGATGCTATAAAGAATATATTCACATATTAAATTCAATTTTAAGTCTTAACATTAGTTAATAATTATTTATTTAATAAAACATTAATATCCATTGTGGTGAATGTTAACTTAACATTCATCATGATGAATGTTAAAAAATAACATTAATTCTATTTTAACATTCATCATGATAAACGTTAAGTTAACATTCACCACGACGAATATTAACGATTTTGGATATATAATTCATCAATTGATGTTATAGCAATATAGCCTACAAAAAGAATTTATCAAGGAAGCTTAACATTCATAGCATCGTTTCTGATAAACAATTATTAATTTTATCTTTAATATTTGACAAATGTATTGACGAAGTTAATATGTTTCGTGATGAATATTACACTTCCCTCTTCCTCCAAAAAAGAGCTTCCCTTTGGACTATATATATAACACCCCTCATTCTTTGCAATAATCTACTATTATTTTACTCGGAAGCGTATGAATTTAAAACATATTTATATATTGTACATTAGGATAATGTACATAAACAGTTACATGTTCCAAACCACACCAATTTCAAACTGTTTTAAAACTACACAAGTCGGGGCATTATGTATTACAAAACAAGGTTTATAACAAAACCATATCAGAGTTATCCAGCTGCCAAACTTTCCCGCAAAAGCATTCCCTTCCTGATCACCCACTTATCAAACATAATCTGCAGGAAGTTAAAATGAGGGATTAGCACGAAGCTAAGTGAATGAATTCATCACACACGCTTCAATTTAGCATAACAATCTGTTTACAGCAATTAAACGTAAACACATTTCAGTTTCAATTTCAATGAGGATCGGTGGCTCTGGAGGAACCAAAATACCCGGGGATTCTCCAGTAACACTTAACGTCAATCTGTATGGCCATTACAGAATAGACCGATAACTATTGGTTATTAAACTCATACACAGATCTCAAACACAACAGATGAATCAAAACCTGTGTAATTCACATAATAACCAACAAGTCCAACTATACGTTGACCTCAATAGTCTGATACACGCATAGTCACATATCACATAGATTCATAATCAATAACACAGACTAAACAGTCTATAAACAATCTACGATTACTTGTTGCAACCAAACAGTTACAACTAAATCAAAGGTGAGCTCTAAATCCACTCACCGATACCTTGGTCTTCACAAACTCAGATTCCAAGTATCACTTATCTTTTGGAGGATCTGAGAATCAAGAATCAAATATAAGTTAGTAATCAGAATTATCAATACATGACTTATATTAATATTTCACATAAAGATATTAACTTTATTCATATTGATATCATAAATCCTTAACTATCTATTATTAATCACAATAGATACTCATTTTTTTTAGATATTATATCTTAAGACCTCAAGTTATACACATATACAACATTTAAATTGAAATTGCTGGACACAGAATAGGACACGCCGCGTCCTCCATGGACGCACCGCGTGCAACAATTAAACATTAAGACGCGCCGCGTTCTTACACTACACGCCGCGTACTCATTTAAGGATAACTTCTGTTAACTAAACTACAAAAGAACGCGCCGCGTGCCACAAGGACGCACCGCATCCGATTAAGCAAGAAGTACGCGCCGCGTACTTAGGGTACACGCCGCGTCCTACCGAAACCCAGCAACCCTGGTTCGTTCATGGCATAGCTCAGCAGCTATAAACCACAAATTCGACCACAGCAACTGTTTACAGCTTATTTAACATCACAAATAGATACTATAACATGTTTATTGCACCAAGTTCACATCAATTCAAACCAAAGCTTCAAGTAATCACATTAATGAATTTAAACATAATCATAGCTTACCACTTTATGATGATGATGATATATGATCCAAATCTCAGCTCAAGATCTAAATTCCAGTGTTTAGTTTGAGTTTATGATTTCTTAGGGTTTTAGGTTTAAGTTTCTTGAATATTTCTAAAAGAGGAAAGTGAAAGAGAACTTTCCTAAAAAGGAAAGATATATAAGTCGGCCTAACTTTTTAACACCGACCCGTATCCACTTAAAACTAGTCCCCTTTTTAATCTATTGTCTGGAACCTAAAACCATTTTGCGAGAAACTTATTTTATTTTACCGTGAACTATAGTAAATTAAAACAAACCATAATTCACTACACACAATAAGTCATGGGACCTATTTAGCTAAGTTTCTCAATTAAACAAATAATACCAAGTAATTTCTAAAACAATTAAATAATCAATTTAAATAAGAAATTACCAGTCTGCAGGAGAGGATGTTACAATATATATATATATATATATATATATATTGTATTTTATAGTGTTGTATATTATAACATCATAAAATATAGTTAGAGCGAGGTGTACGGAGGAAAAATGACGATATAGGAATCATCACTATTACCTGGACACCACATAACTTCAGTCGCAGATACAAGTTGCTTTTGAGTTTATAGATCATCATAGTTTATCGATTCATTTGAACCACGTACTTATCACGCTTTCTAGGTCGAGTTTGAGCTCTCACTACTACACATCATCACATAAATAAAACACATAATTATATAAGAAGAAAAAAATAATGTTCAACCAAAAAATAAATAAAAACCAAAATCTTATACGGAGTATATAAGTTGCTTTGTCATTTTATCAAACCTAACCACGCACGGTATATATTTAATCTTTTTTTTTAATCACATAATAAATAAATTATAACGAGCATAAGCTTTTGTCGGTTGACTAACATCGTACTTTCATATTTTCATTTGTCTGTATATAAATGATCATGATATGCTAAAACGACACACCTCATAATATTTTAAACTATAATGGGTGATGATTCGTACACCACCAAGAATTATTCATACACCACTAACTGTACGTGTTTCATAACACTGTAAATCACAGTTAGTGGTGTACGAATCACTTCTCAAAGTAAAATCATATTCATTTGTAGTTTTGTACGTTTCATTAATTTATTTATTAATAATAAAAATCACTATTGCCGTAATTTTCATTCCTTGTCGTGAACTAAATACTACTGTAATTATATATGAATAATTCTATACTTTGTCATTTTAATGTGTTGAATTATAACATGTAACAAACTCACACATCCTAATCAAATTTACGTTGAAAACTGACGATAACTTTCTCATATCATTAGTGTTATCAGTTACTCCGTATAAGTTATAACCCAATTTCATCAAATAGTAACAAAAATAATCTCAATGTATAAACAGATAGCTAGAAACCAAGATTCGTTACATAATAACAAATAATGTTAAAAGAGTTTGTACTATACGCATAAACAATACACAATTTCGTGTATTTATGAAAAAATAATGGTGTAAATATTACTAACCTTGTGTTTAAAGCGTACTTCTATCTAAAAATTAATAAATAATGAAATAAGTAGTCTCTTTGAAATTCTTTTTATCAGGGATATGTGATTCACTTTGTATCCACTTATCACCCCTAAACCCCTGACTAGCGGGTTATTGATCTCCGATTCAACGATTGTAAGTATGACTCCGATTAGATACAATCAATTTTATTCCCGAGACACATCGTTTGACTACTCATAGATCAACAAGACTTCTGATATAACCATTTTGATCTTAGGTCAAAAATCGACAGCACCATTCACATCAAAATCGAGTTAAACCGTAGATATGATAGTGATTAGTTTCCTTGCCTAGCTTAAATTTCATCAAATTCAATTCATAACACTAGTACATTACCATTGGAATATTTTTTTAAACCAAACGTTGGTTTCAGTTTGTATCCACTAACAAATTTGTCAACCCTGATTACGGTCCAACAAGCTAATTAATTAGTTTTTATTTTTATTTTTTTGCGAAAAATGTAAAGTGTTTCGTTTATATATTGAAGAAGACCTTAGAAGATAGAAATGCAAGACTTTTGGAAAAATACCTAAACCGAATGCGCTAACAACAAATGGAGTAATCATTTGGTCAATGTACTCACTATTGAAGGTTGAAACACAAAACATGGCTTAGACTACAACCCATTTAGGTGGACCATGGATTTGGTCATAGCCGATTCAACCCAAATCTTTATCCATTATTGCATGCACTCACCCTAGCCGTTTGCACCCTTCACAGGTATCACAATTCACAACTAGGATAACTAGTTAACAAACCACCTAGCTCCTCTCTACAATGATGATGAGAAAAACAAAACTAAGACTCGTCCCAGTGGTTAACTCCGGTTTCTGTCGGTTCCAGCCGACAGAATCGACACCGATGGCATCGGCCCGTCGGTTGGTGGCCGTCGGATATCCGACGAGTCGCTTGTGTTTTTTTTCTTTGTGTGTAAAAACTAAAGGTAAATTGGTAAATGTGAGACCCAAAAATTAAAATGACGGATCACTAATGGCAGGAGTCCGTCAGTTTTTGAAAAAATTGATATGACGCTGACGTAGCCCAGACAATTTCAGTCAGTTTTACTCACGGATGGAAGTGGTCTAATACGGAGCACCTTCTTTTTTTTTTTTTAATAATTTAACTATCCGGTTTTTTATGCTTGTATACTTTGCACATGAAATATAACTTTCATTGAGGGTATCTTGTCACCTTTTTTAAAATCATGTTGACAACTTTGACATATATGACACTAATCAAAGTATAATAACTTTTTTTTCTCAACCCTTTTATGGTCATACCATATTTTACAACATTTTTTTATGCATTTTGATAATGTATTTACAACTTATTATTTTTAAATTCTAAACACCACCAAACTAAAATCTTACATAAAGCCCCCTAAATTATTGGAAAATTTATTTGAGGCACACAATTTCTAATTTTACGTAAAGCTCCCTAAAATATTAAATAATTTACTTGATGTCTTTTGTATTAGGAATATTTGCAAGAAGTACATTTAAATGCTAAAATTTTTGTGACAAACTTAAAATATATATATATTTTTAAAATAATTCTAAAATTATTCTGAAAAGATGTACAATACAATGTAGATATATTGTATAGAGATAGTAAGTGTATGTACTTAGGAAGTTGTAAAGAGTAATATTTTTGTCATAAAGTAATATTCGGGTTCATACGCATTATTATTTTTATCTTTCACTCTATAAAATTTTGTAATCTATGATTGCATTAATTATTGATAAATATAACTTCAAAGGTATTAACAACCGAAATCAATTTCATGCTTCCGTCGTATTTCTATTTAGTCTTTTAGTGATTTTTAATACTTTGTACAATCCTAAAACATATATCACATGATACACAATACAATGTAGACAGTATATAACGTTTTTGCCACATGACAATGTTCTACATATATGTACAATACAAAGTAGGTAAATAATATACAAATGATAAGTGATAAGTGTATATAGTAAGAAATTATGAAGACTCACTATTCCATTTATAGAGCAATGTTCTGGATCATATACATTTCTATTATATGTTCGTTTCTATAATTAGATTAATTAATGATCAATATAACTTAAAAGTATTAGCGAATGAAATAAGTTCAAAGCGTATGCATTATCTAATTATTATTATTATAGATCAATAAGACTCATAAGTATTAACGAACGAAACCAATTCATTTGATAAGATTTTTTGTTTTACTAAATAGAGATCGATTAGAAATTTAATTTATTTATAATAATGTAGGATTTTCAGTCACGCTCGGAAGCACGGGCCTAAATCCCTCGTTCACATCAAAATCGAGTTAAACCGTAGATATGATAGTTATTAGTTTCCTTGCTTAGCTTGAATTTCATCAAATTCAATTCATAACACCATAACACCAGTACATTACCATTGGGATATTCTCTTTTTACGAAATATTGGTTTCGATTTGTATCCACTAACAAATTTTGTCAACCTTGATCACGATCCAACAAGCTAATTAATTAGTTTTTGTATTATTTTATTTATTTTTATCTTCTTTTTTTTCTCCCGAAAAACATAAAGTATATTAAGGAGTAATAGATACTCCGTATTAGTTAACATCTTCATCTATATGTTGAAGAAGGCCATAAAAAATAGAGAGTTAATTGCATGAACGGTCCATGTGGCTTACACTCATTATCACCGTTAGTCCCTATACCTTCTTTGTTGCGTGGACAGTCCAAAAATTCAAAAGTTGTTGCACGCTCACTCCCCCTTCTACCTAAAATAACTAAATTACCCTTCTCTGGCTACCACCAAGGGTATTTTAGTCATTTTAGGTGGATGAAGGAATAATCGTGTAACAACTTTTAAGTTTTTTGACTATTGCAACAAACAAAATACAAAGATTAACGATGAGAATGTGTGTAAACCACATGGACCATTCATGCAATTTACTCAATATAGAAGTACAATACTTTGAGAGAGTATCTAAACCAAATGAGCCAACAACAAATAATCAATTGGTCAATGTAGATTACAACCCATTTAGGTGGACCATGGATTTGGTCATAGCCGATTCAACCTAAATCTTTATCCATTGACCATTATTGCACGCACTCACCCTAGCCTTGTGCACCCTTCATACCCGGTTAACAAACCACCTAGCTCCTCTCTACAATGATGATGAGAAAAATAAAACTAATACGGAGTACTTTTTTTTTTTTTTTTACTTTTTAATAATTTAACTATCCGTTTTTTATGCTTTGTGTACTTTGCCTATGAAATATAACTTTTATTTAGGGTATCTCTCGTCACCTTTTTCAAAATCATGTTGACAACTTTGACATATATGACACTAATCAAAGTATAATTACTTTTTTTCTTCCACCCTTTTATGGTCATACACTCATACTATCTTTTACAACATCTTTTATGCATTTTGATGATATGTATTCACATATTATTATGTTTTAATTATAAACACCACCAAACTAAATTCTACTTGTACACATTATTAAAAAATAACATATCCACTTATCAAAGAGGACAAGGGTTAGTAGTACATTAATAACTCCAACAAAACTACAAATGGTGCATTCAATTGTTATACTCTATCAAATACACTATTTAATATCACATGGGAGAGCTATAAAATGTTTCTAGGTTAAAAGGATGTTTTCTCTATACCAAAGAATAAAGTGTACACTGTTACTTCTGCCTGCCTGCCTGCTGCTGCCACTGCCACTGCCCACTGCTACTCTTTTATCACTCATTTACTCACATCCATCTTCTCTCTTAAGCCTAGTCATTGTCAAACCCAAAACATTACATTTATTTACATTTCAACCCCCTCAAGTCCTCTTCAAAACCCAACCCAAACCACAATATTGAGTGATGAGTCTGCAAAAGGCTCTCTCTCTCCTACTGCAAATATTTCAGAAAAACCAAATCTTGATAGTGACTAATGATAAAGACTCAATTCTGTATATAACCCCACTATACTTTCTTCTTCTTGTTTATACAAATGGAAATACCTTTAGACCCAACAAAGTAGGTATTCAAGAAAATGTAAGTTTTTAAATTTTAGTATAATGTTTTTATAAAATATATATATATATATATATATATATATATATATATATATATATATATATATATATATATATTTTTTATTTTTTACAGAATTGACCCACATGTTGTAGGGTAAAGAATTGGAAATATCCTTTATTCTGAAAGTGATAATAGTTTAAATGAATGTAATAAAAATACAAACTTGATGCAGAAATGGGTCTCCTTTCATCTCTCTTATCCTGAAAAAGCTGTCAGCAGAGAGAGAGAAAAAACTGAAAAAATGGAGTAAAAGTTAACAAAGATAGGGGAAAATAGCTGTAAAATTGTGCAGGGTTTTTATAACACAGTTGCAGCTCACCTCTGCTAATCAGCTATAGCCTTGGCTCTACTATTTTTGTACTATTTCAATTTCTTAACTTTATTATAGGTGCTACCATAACATAATCTTTTCATATAGATACTACTCCATGGTATGATTATTACACTGTTATCAAGAAGAAAGAGAGACATTTAAATGCTCTGTTACAAATGATGTGCCTCAACAAAAAAAAAAAAAATAATCTTGAATAGAAGTTCAAGATTTTGTTTCTTTCTCTGAATGTGGGTGGAGCTTGCCGGAGATTTAGTGAGGTGACGCCGGAGGGTGGTTGATGCTTGTGGGTTTAATGGAGTGTTTGACAAGAAAGTTTGAAGCTTTGAGAATGATGGGGTTTGTTATGTTTCTTTTGGGTTCTTCAAGTTTGTTCCTTTTGGTTAACTCTGATGATGGTGAGTTTTTTTCTTTATCAAATCTTAACCCATTTTCTACAACTTCTCATTCATAATCATAATGTACATGTTATTATTAATTTGGGAAATGGATATATTTTGTTTTTAGTTTTATAATATTGTTTTTTGATGTATTTATTAACTAAGATTTGTAAGAATTTAGCAACCATTATTATAATACTACTATTAAATAAATATTCCCTTTTGACTTGCATTATATATTCAAGTAATGACATGAGTTTATTGTTATTTATATCATTGTTTATTTTAGCCTGATTTTATAAGATAAACAGGTGTTCTATCTTAATTATTATACAAGTCAAATTGAGGCATGTGCTTTGAGTTAATATTGTAATTAATTAATCTGATCTTATATTTTAATGGTGAAGGAGGGGCATTGTTGGAGATAAAAAAGTCATTTAGAGATGTGAATAATGTGCTGTATGACTGGACTGATTCACCTTCTTCAGACTACTGTATGTGGAGAGGTGTATCCTGTGATAATGTCACCTTCAATGTGGTTGCCCTGTGAGTGTATTATTATATATATCCCATTATATTCATGAAAGATTTTGACCTTTTGGGTCAAAGTCATGACTTTTATGTGTCAAAATGATGACTTTTTGGATACCCTTTTAGAAATCTTTCAGGTTTGAATCTTGATGGTGAACTGTCACCAAGTATTGGAGAGCTCAAAGGTTTACTCTCCATGTACAGTTTCTTCCCTTTCAAACCCATTTGAGTTACTAAATCATAATATTTGCATAAATATATATTATTGGGTCATCATTTTTTAATCTGGTTTTGGATCATGTATAAACAGTGATCTACGTGGGAATCGATTATCTGGTCAAATTCCAGATGAGATTGGTGATTGTAATAATCTTAAGAACTTGTAAGTTATCATCTTTAATAATTCAATTTTTTGTAATGCCTTTTAGGATATATATTTGATAAAATTTCATTTGATTGCGTATGTAGGGATTTATCATTCAATATGTTAACTGGAGACATTCCGTTTTCCATATCGAAGTTAAAACAGCTCGAGCTCTTGTAAGTTTAACCTCCAGCTGTACTCTTTCCAGTATGCCGTTAGTATTTGTATGTTAATATAGTCACATTTGAGGACACTATTCATTGGTGTTACAGAATCTTGAAAAACAATCAATTAATTGGCCCGATCCCTTCCACCTTATCTCAGATTCCAAATTTGAAGATTTTGTAAGTATCATTAACTCATTTCAACCCATAAAATTCAGATAATAGGTTAATAAAAAAATCATATAATATGATGGCTTTCCCAGGGATTTAGCACAAAATCGGCTCAGTGGGGATATCCCAAGGCTTATATATTGGAATGAAGTGTTACAGTACCTGTAAGTTTCTAAAGCTCAATTCTTTTAAATATCATTACTCTTAATGTTTTGATCAAGATATATGATGTTCTCACTAGAGGATTGAGGAGCAACAATTTGGTAGGAGAACTCTCTCCCGATATTTGTCAGTTAACAGGCCTATGGTACTTGTAAGTTGTTTTGATGTTTCTACTTTTTTTTTGCACTTGGTTTTTTGTTATACAATAAATTTTTTACTTACTTCCCATTATTTATACAGTGACGTGAGAAACAATAGTTTAAGTGGCATGATTCCCTCAAATATTGGCAATTGCACCGGCTTCCAGGTTTTGTATGTACCTGACTTAAACTATATGTATAATAATATATAATAATAATAATATAATTATCAGAATTATACAGTATGGTTCGTTTTAGTTAAATTTTCTCTATCATTAGGGACTTATCCTACAACCACTTGACTGGAGAGATACCGTTTAACATCGGGTTCCTACAAGTAGCGACATTGTAAGTCTATAACGCTGCCTACCATTAAAATGATATTAATGTGTATTATTTTAATAATCACTTGTTTTGGGCACATTTAGATCACTTCAAGGGAACCAGTTATCTGGGGAAATTCCGTCTGTGATTGGACTCATGCAGGCACTTGCGGTTTTGTAAGTACATTCATACTATATTACTACTCGCTATTCAATCCCCGAAGTTTATACTATTATATGTCTCGATATGATTCTTAAGGGAGCTGTCATTGCAGGGACTTGAGTTGCAATAATTTGAGCGGTCAAATCCCTCCAATCCTTGGAAACTTGACGTACACTGAGAAATTGTAAGAACATATTCTTGTTGTAATATTGCAAAGCAAATCATTCAACAATGTTTTAACTATTTGACAAATCACACTGTGGTTCTCATGTAGGTATCTCCACAACAACAAATTGATGGGTTCCATTCCTCCAGAGCTCGGGAATATGTCGAAACTCCACTACTTGTAAGGGACAACCCTTGTGCTTTTATTTTATTTCCATCTTCAGGTGATTTCAAAGTCTTCTATTTTCTGTATACAGGGAACTTAACGATAATCAGCTTACGGGTCGTATTCCTCCGGAGCTTGGAAAGCTAACCGACTTATTTGATCTGTAAACTTTGCAATTTCGCTTTGGTATCTTATTCTGGTTTAGTTTTCTCGTTCAGTAGCTAATTATACTTTGTAATTGTAGTAATGTTGCTGGTAATAAACTCGAGGGACGTATACCTGATAATCTAAGCTCTTGCACAAATCTCAACAGCCTGTAAGTTTTCTCTCTTCTTCGTTAACTTCCCATTTATAATTATATGTTTTAGTCAGCTAAATAATCTTTTGACTTGGCAGCAATGTGCATGGAAACCAATTGAAGGGTACCATCCCTGCTGAACTACAGAGACTTGAAAGCATGACATATTTGTAAGTTTGACCATTCTTAATTATTTGATGTTTAAAAACCTGCTTATTAAAGTTATGTATTCATCAATGGGATCACGATTTTTCTTGATTTATTAGGAATCTTTCTTCAAATAATCTCACGGGTCCGATCCCTATCGAGCTCTCTCGGATTGGGAATTTAGATACATTGTAAGTATTTTTTTAGCATCTGTCAACTTCAACTTAATCTTTTTTTTTGGTAAATAGATACCGATTGTTGGTATGTATTATTGGCACAGGGACCTCTCGAACAACAAGATTAGTGGTCCAATTCCATCTCCACTTGGTGATTTGGAACATCTTCTAAAATTGTAAGTTGTTGCCTAAAGTTTTTGTTTTTATAGGGCTTTTGCTACACTTGTTCATACTTTGTTCTTGAACAACGATAGGAATCTGAGCCGGAACGAGTTGACAGGATATCTACCAGCTGAGTTTGGCAACTTAAGAAGTGTCATGGATATGTAAGCAATCATATTCTTTATTAGGTTTGTTTCAACATTTTGATAACATAAAGCATCTTTCTTGTAGAGATCTTTCCTATAATCATATCTCTGGTGTATTGCCTCAAGAGCTCGGTCAACTTCAGAACTTATTCATGCTGTATGTTCCCACAAGACTTGTATTTTAAAACTTCTCGTGAATCATATTTTTGTTTTAAAAGGGTGTGATGAAATGACATTTGTCTCTTTGAGTTATGTTTTGCAGAAAGTTAGAAAGTAACAACTTAACAGGAGGTTTGATATCCTTGGTCAATTGCCTTAGCCTTACAGTTCTGTAAGTTTGTCATAATATTGACATATATAACTACATATATTGTGTATTATCTTTTTCATCTAAAGGATGTGGAACTTATTATTTTCTAATTTATACAGAAACGTGTCATATAATAATCTGGCTGGGGATATTCCTACTGGCAATAATTTTTCTAAATTTTCACCTGATAGGTATGAACTATGAAACTGACACATCATTTACGATGTTTAATTGTTTGAAAAGTCGACTTACGGAATGCAAATTCCAAATGCAGCTTTCTTGCCAACCCTGGTCTTTGCAGTTCTCTAAGTTCTCCGTGCCACGCTTCTCGTTCTACTGAGCGAGGTAAGTCTAACTAATAGGACGCTAGTTTCACATTCTACAAGGCCACCATAAATAAAAGCTAAAGATAGCGACTTTCATATGTGTAGTGACAATTTCTAAAGCGGCTATATTAGGAATTGCTCTTGGCGCCTTGGTTCTTCTTCTTATGATCCTTGTGGCAGTATGTCGACCTCACAATTCAAAACCTTTCATGGATGGTTCGTTTGACAAACCTGTTCATTACTCGTCACCTAAGCTTGTGATACTTCACATGAACATGGCGCTTCATGTGTACGATGATATAATGAGAATGACCGAGAACTTGAGTGAGAAGTATATAATTGGCTATGGAGCATCAAGCACAGTCTACAAATGTGTTCTGAAAAACTGTCGTCCTGTGGCTATCAAGAAGTTGTATACTCATTATCCTCAGTACCTGAAGGAGTTCGAGACAGAGCTCGAAACTGTTGGGAGCATCAAACATCGAAATCTCGTTAGTCTACAGGGTTACTCTTTATCACCTTCAGGGAACCTCTTGTTTTATGATTACATGGAAAATGGCAGCCTTTGGGACCTCCTTCACGGTGAGTATATTACTAATGTGTTTTTTGGTTATGTGCATTTTGGTTGGATTTCGACTCGTTCACCAATTTAGCCCTTTTTTATTACAATGTATACATTTGGCACGTTGGAGATAAAACATAACTTCTCCCGTTGTGTAGCAAGACTTGACCCGTTTGGAGTGGTTTGCTTGTACTTATGGAAATTTTGTGCATTTTAGGCCCATTGAAGAAGAAAAAGCTTGATTGGGAGACAAGGATTCAGATAGCACTTGGAGCTGCCCAAGGGCTTGCGTATCTTCACCATGACTGTAGTCCTCGTATAATCCATAGAGACGTGAAATCATCGAATATATTACTTGATAAGGATTTTGAAGCACATCTTACTGATTTTGGGATTGCCAAGAGTTTGTGCACATCGAAAACATTCACGTCAACTTACATCATGGGGACAATTGGTTATATCGATCCAGAATATGCACGTACTTCTCGTCTCACCGAGAAATCTGATGTTTACAGCTATGGCATTGTTCTACTTGAATTGCTTACTGGAAGGAAAGCTGTTGACAATGAATCAAACCTCCATCATTTGGTTAGTCTTCTTTCTTATAGCTTTTCTATTTTTTGTAATTTGTAGTTAGTTCAATCTTTAGTACCCGACCTGACCATATTAAACTTAAGAGCATGATTTTAGTTCGTTTATTTTAGCTGAGTCGATAGATCGATGAAAGTAAACGATTTGGCTAACAAGAAAACATTTTGAACAGTTAATAGTAGCACGAGGAGTGTTATGAACAGAAAGGTTTAACTGTTTCATTCAATATGTAGAAATGAAATGAAGATTCCTTAACCCATCTTAAGTTTATTTTGTACAGTTTTTTATGTTACCATAATTCCATTGATTGTGATATATTTGATAACTTGAAAATTTTTTGTTAGCTCCTATTAAAATAAAAATGAAAAGTATTCTAAATTGTCTTTTCAGTTATTCCATGTTTATGATAGTTCCAAACATAAAATGATGAATAAATATTTTCGTACGGTACCTTTCACACATTTCCAATTTTCCATCACATTTTTTCCCTAACATTATTTATACCTTCTCTATTGCTTTATTGAATAATAAAATAATGGTGAGGTCAACACTATAAGGTCCGTTTTCAAAGTTAACCCGGCTTGGCTCATTTTGCACGTATAATGTGTAACATACCTCTCCTCTTTGTTTGCTAGGGTCTAAAAGGTTTACATAATACTACTATTAATTTGGGAGTGCATTCTCTCACTACTCATTATATCTTAATCTCTTGCATCATCGCATGCATAATTATATCTAATGGTTCCTAAACCACGAATCATCGGTGTATCAGATATTGTCAAAGACAGCAAGTAATGCAGTCATGGAAACCGTTGATCCTGAAATATCAGCAACATGCAAGGACCTTGGTGAAGTAAAAAAGATTTTCCAACTAGCCCTCTTGTGCACCAAACGACAACCATCCGAAAGACCAACAATGCATGAAGTGGTTCGAGTCCTTGCGAGCATAATCCCACAACCAAAACAAAACCCCATGGGTCTACCAACAACGTTACTCCCGTCATCAAAAGTCTCAAGCTACATGGATGAATACGCCAACCTCAAGACTCCACATTTGGTCAATTGTTCATCCATGAGCACCTCAGATGCCCAATTGTTTCTCAAATTTGGTGAGGTTATATCTCAAAACAGTGATTAAAGTAAAATGTCTATATTGCCCTTGTTATGGAGTGAACCCATATCAAGATCTTAGTAGTATTTTGTAGTAGGGAGATTTTTGGAATTGCTAAAACTGTTGTAAGCATGTGCAGGTCTGTTGTACTTTTATGAAATTATGATGGGTAGTAGTACTAGTAAGGCTTTATAGTAGCAAGTTTTATAGAGGAAAAAGGGACCCATGAAAATGGGTGGGCCTGGAACTTGGTTAGGGTGGTGGGTGCACACCTGCAGTTAATGGGCTCCATAGGCAGATGGGGTGTGTTAATATTTCTGGTGCCATGTCACAAGTTCCAATGAAACATAGCCTTTTCTCTTTGCATATACTCCGTATTACACATGGATGTGGCAGATCAGTAAGCTTTGGGTGATGTTGATATTATGATATAGATGTAGAATGGTCCTAAAGAAATGGACAAAGTTTTTATTGCCTTAGGGTAAGGTGGGGGCCAAGATACTTGTATCTTGTTTTACTATATATGATGATACAGTTAACTTCATAATTACCTTGTAATTAATTTTTAAAGTTAAGGGTTAAAAAATGTGATGGCTAACCTTAATTAACTACAAAATTATCTTGTTAGTATAAGGGTAATTTGGAGGGTATCTATTACCCCTGTACCATATTTCAATGGTACGCGTTTCCACCTTAAGGAGTATCAACGCTGAGCAAATCACATGTTCACAAATCAACATGTGTTAGAGAACGGATTCGAACCCTTGACCTGTTGGTTACACATGTGAGTCTGTGCATTTGCGGTGGCCTGTGTCAATTGAGCTATTTCAATGGTACGCGTCTTCACCTCAAGGAGCATCAAAGCCGAGCAAATCATCTGTCCACAAATCAACAACATGTGCTAGAGAACATATTCGAACCCTTGACCTGTTGGTGACACATGTAGAGTCTGTGCATTTGCGGTGACTGTGTCACTTGAGCTATGCTCGATTGGTATCTTATCTTATAATAGTATATTATACAATTAACTTCAATTTGGCTAACTTGGACACGCGTAAGACTAACTTCTTAAATAAATATGTCTGGGTTTTAGCAAGGGTTTGGGTGGCTCAGGGAATGATACACAAAATAGTTTGTTTGGTATGGAAGCTTACATATGAAAAATCCAAAATGAAACGTAAAGAAATAAGGAGATGTGAAACCCATGTTTGGGCTTGGGATTGAGAAGTGAAAGTGAATATCATTACCATAGTAGGTCTGGTTCCATCCAATTAACCAAACAGCCTCTTTGTCACTTGACTAAATTAAAAAAAACTAAGCATGAAAACATTTGTGGCCTTGTGGGTCTAAATAATAGTTTGATACAAGTCATACAACCCATTTGAACTTCAGTTTATATATTTGATTATTTTCACCTCTTGTTTGTTAATCAGTGAGACCTTCGAATCTTCAGTGATAAGTTTAGTAATCTTGGTCTTATATTTCCAAAAAGTGAGATGATATAGACTTCATTTTTTAAAAAAATAAAAATAAATAAAAGATAGACTAGATCAAAGGCCTATATTTGGATGTCCTCTAGCCATCCTTTTTGGGTTTGTTAAGTGCGAGTACATTCTGCTTTCTAATTTTAATATTCTCTTTTAAAAATTAGTACACGTACTACTCATTCCGTTTTTATTATAAGTGTCCACTTTACTATTTACATTTGTGTCAAACAACTGTCCAATTCAAAAAATAACTATAAAAAATCAATAAACTCTCAAATTTACACTTATTTATTACTCTCAGTAACCCATTTCTTTTATATTTTCAGTCACATTTGTCTTTTAACATAAAGGTAAAATTGACATTTTATAGTTAGTTTTGTTTTTGACTAGCTATTGTCCATCAAAGAGAGTGATTAACTTTGTTAACTAAATTGTGTTGATGCTTCTTTTAGATCAGCTCGATTTTCTATTTTTTTTTTCCGTCTTTCTAAGTACGATCATCTTTGTATTCAATAGGTCAATAAATCGTTTAGCAAAATACTTGTATAACCGTACGCGATACTATTGCTAGAAATACACTATTAGTAACTGTGAATGGCTGATTGTTCAATACAGTTGATGGATGATGTATGATATAAAAACCAAGATTTGTGAGGTCACATGTTCATATATAAAGGATGCATAACAACCCACCAATGTTGTATCACTTCTATTATTTATGGTTCATATGGTGCTGCTTAATGCTGCTTAACAATGTTTGACAACCCACATTTAACATATGAAAAGACACAACTTTGAGAGAACATAGGTAACATGTTCTTGAGATAAAGGTTTACTTACCGTTATTTGGGCGACCTGTTAGCTAAAATATTTGGGTTCAAGTTTCAATCAAGACATAAGTGTGTTAACAGGTTTACTGAAACAAAACAAGCTTATCAGTTATCACTCAATGTATGTTACATCACGCGAGAGAATCGTGAATAAACCAATTAAAATGTGAGCAGTTTAACAATACTGTAATAGTCTAAACTTGTATACTATTAAGCCATTAACTACATCTAGTACGTATTTGCATCCGATACAATGATATATATATGTGCTATCAACAGCAAGTATAATATGCCTAGCGCTAAGCAAAAAACTTTTATATGAGTTTCTTATTCAAATTGTCCACTCGATAAAAATTTCTAGCTCTGCCCCGTATATATACGTACTACATCCATATGTAAACATGCATATACCCACATAGAAACACAGTCCAGATAGATTAAAATCAACATGTCGTAATTTAAATCGTAAATTACTATATAATAATAATAAAAAAACTTTACCTTGTGTACCAAACATAATAGTATGGTCATATCGTGTTTTCCATTAACAAAGTTAACCTTACAAACTCATGTATGATCGCTTTTTTCTTAGAGCATGCATATTGCATGATGCATAACATGGTATTGTTTATATGTGTCTAGTTACTCATGTTATGTGTTGTTCAATCCAAGTTAAAATGACTAAATGAGTCTTCAGGGCGGGGCAGCGTAAGCAGCCGTCCCCACAAGATATTATAAATTACGTAAAAAAGAAATTCTTTTAAGGTATTAATGACATTTTAAAATTTTTGCCCCTACGAACTTATAGAAGAAATAAAAATGATTTCTTTTTGCCCCATTCGAATTTCCTGATTCCACCCCTGCTAAGAGGTACACAAATTATTTTTTCCCTCCATAAAATTAAACTAACATTATCCGCCAGTTTTCAAAAAGGTTATTACTCCGTAGAATTTAGTCTTTATATGTATTCTCGTATAAATGTCCTTCATTTATATTATCTGAATCTACAGGGAAAACAAATTGTGCCAGAACTTTAAGAATTTGGAGTTGCTCCGAGACCTAACATCTAACACTATTGTATGAGTAATGCTACATAGACCTAATTACGTAGACCTAAAAGTAGACCTACTTATCTGATTGGTTGCTTTTTTTATCTCTCCTAATCTCATCTAATCATTTTTTCACATCCACCAATCACATTTTTAGGCAAACATTTAGGCCTACAAAATTAGGTTCACCAATCATTTTCCTATATTTTAATACGAAGTAAATAAAGTGTGAAAATATAAATCCATTTAATTAATAGATTCTTATAATATAAAGAGTAAATTACATTCCCTATCCATGTGGTATGTTAGAATCTTTTCATTTCACTCCCGGTTTCTAAAAGGGCAAAAGAGTTTTAAAATCTTAAGGGTATTTTTGTCATTTCATGAGGGATTGAGTACAAGGAGCAAAATGAAAATTCGAATCAAGAGAACGAAATCACCAAAATTCCGATCAAGAAACTGAAAATGAAATGAAAAACATACACAAAGAACTACAAAAGACCCACAAATTAAAGACCCGAAGTATAATTTACTGACCACAAAGACCCGGAATATAATTTAATCTACTATCAATTACACCTTTAACAACTCGAGTAAATTCAAGTAATAAAAATCAGTAAAACACGTGATAGTTTTGCATATGATTCACCTACCCCTTTGCGTGTTTGCCACAAGAAGAGTAGGGGCTGACTGCTAACTGAGGAATGTGCCACGTATCAACAAATTTTACACATATATACTTGCATCTACATATGTATGAGTGTATGGCTTAACAAAAGGTCAATAGTACATACATACATACATATCTTATCTTAAATTATATATAAGAAACAGTTGATGATGTCATTAAAAATCTAATCAACCAATAGAATTACTCAATTTTGTCCAATTAACTAAATTATAGGATTTAGTGACATCATAAATCATTAATTATTTATTATATAAAGAAAAATAATTATGATAACTTTATCCAAATAGATATTCGTAATACATTAAGACTATTATCATATCACAATAAGTATTCGTAATATATTAGGACTATTATTATATCACAATTTGATTTGATGATGTGTTGATGAGATTTAATCCTACATATCAACAACTTTTAAAACCTATTTGCTTTCGTCTAACCCCGTGTAATACACGGGTATAGAGTCTAGTAGTAACTATAATAATAAAATAACATATTTGCTTCATATTCATAACTTCGAATGATAACAAATTAACCATACAAAGTATCGTTGGAAACTAATCCGTTATACTTGTAGCATCGAGTAGTTGATATTTAACTACTCCATATTTGTTATATTTTTGTAACAAAATCGAGTAATTGTTATATAGGTTGTTTGTGTAGTTAAGTTACATTGGGCTCAGTGAAGTATTTGCTTCATATAATGGCCCAATAGTGAGACGCGAAGTATCATATATCAAGGTTGTAAAACTCGGCCAACTCGACCGATTACTCAGGGAGTACTCGTGACTCGGACATACTTAGAGGCAAGTCGGTCTGACTCGGACTAAAAACTCGGTCAACGGAAAAAATTCGGTGAAACTTGGAAAAATTCAAGATTACTTAGTCAAAGTCAAATAGATCAACATTTTAATACTAGTATTATGTTTTAAAATTATAGTTTTAGTCTAAGTAAATGTTTGGGTCGCTTTCTTTTCCTCCACTCACTTTTTAGTATCGTTTACAAATGGTCTTAACTTTATACTCCTAATATATATTCAAACGTAAACATATAAGTTTCAAATTTATTATTTAAATGAAAAAAAAGTCAATTCGAATACTCTCCGAATACTCCCCGCATCGGCCGAGTACTCACTAAGTCACTATAAACTCTAGACCAAAGATACTCCCCGGCTAACGAATTATTCAACCTTGTCATATATTGCTAAATACTCAAAATACTGAAAAGTCTAGACATAATAAATTACCTAGGTACATATTCAACCACAATTTTTATAAATGATAACATAAATAAAGTCCAATTAAACTAAACTAGAGTGGTAACCACACAATGTTGCGGTACGACTAGTGTTACATTAGAGTTGATGTAGTGCAATTATTTCTAATGTTTTTTTAAAAAAAATTCTTTTGTAAAATAGTACTCCGTAATTAGGTTTGACTTATTGAACGATGAAATGAATTGTAATACCTATACATATGGCTAGTGATTCAAAGAGTTGCTATTTACCATTTAACGAGTATTAGACAGTAAACGAATAGTTAATAATCATATAAAGTTAATAAAAGTTTCTATGTTTATTTAAAGGACAAAAAATTGATTTAAGCCACTTGGGCAAATGGTTTACAATAGGGAAAATGATTGGTGGACCTAATTTTATAGGCCTAAATGTTTGCCTAAAAATGTGATTGGTGGATGTGAAAAAATGATTGGATGAAATTAGGAGAGAGAAAAAAAGCAATCAATCAGATAAGTAGGTCTACTTTTAGGTCTATGTAGCATTACTCATTTTACAAACTCGATCATCATGCGCCGTTAAAACGTTGAACATCATAGCCCGTTTTTAATATCAAATCATCAGTCGATCATACGATTTTACCTCATTAAAAGAGTCAAGACTATGGATTAAAGTTTATGCATAGTAATAGTATCGAATCGCTTAACAATCTTACGTAAAATTTACGAGATATTTTCTTGTAGTTATCACGAATATAACAAGTTTGCTTCAAGGTATTTAAATTCACTATAAAACGAATAAATATATACGTTAATATTTGATTACACTAGCTCATGATGCAAATAATGGAAGTAAAAGGTGAAGGGAGCGCCCTTTTCCTTGCGAGGTTATCGTAGCTTATGAAAGTTTAAGATTATTTTTTTCATAAGTTTAAGCTTTTAGCTTTATTTGGTAGATAAAACTTTAAGAAATTATTGAAAAAAGAATCTATGGGAAAAAAAAATACTTGAAGTAGCTTATGGGTGTGTTTGGTAAAACTAACTTGTAGTGGAAGCTGGCAGCTTATAGTTGGAGCTCGTAGCTGGAGCTTATTTTTTAATGCGTAAGCTGGAGCATATTGTTGACAAACTAGTTGGAGCTTAAAGAAGTGAATTGACATAAATGGACATAAAAATATATGCTAAATAATTTATAGGACGTATTTAAGTAGTTTTCCATTTCATAAGCTATGGGCTTATTTATAAAAGTTACTGCCAGTAGCTTATTTTTCGAGAGCTTATTTTTTCAAATAACCTCTTAATTTTTGTTAACCAAACAATGCTATAAGTTTGAACTTAGTAAAAAAAGATAAGCTTAACCACCCATAAACTCTTATAAGCTAGTATGCCAAACACTATAAAAATAAGTTCAAAGCTTATGAAAAGTGAATTACATTATATCTATTTATCATATAACTTTTGTCCTTATATATCAATTTACGTCAATAAGCTTCGGCTACTTTATCAAACAATTATAAATAAATAACAGCGTCCACACTAGAATTTTATTGTAAAGTATAAAAAAAAATAAAATTACTTCAAAAGGTTTCTATAATTGTAAACTATTAGGCGAGAGATAATGAAATACTCAATTCTTATAAACCTTTTAATCATATTTTACACCATCTTTCTTATTAGCAGTGGCGGATCCAGGAATTTTTTTTAGGGGGGGCATTTGGCAACAAAGGCAATCACGAAGGTTGGATCACTTATTAAAACGGGTCGAGTCAAAACAAGTCATGTACAAACAACATATATAAAAATGAATCTAGTTAATGTGAGCAATCCAAGTTGAGTTTTTTTTAAATAAAATGTATTTAATAACATAATTTAGTATGTACTATGTAGATAAATTATATTAAAGAAAGAAAATGAATAAAAACGAATAAAAAAAGGAGGAGAATTACGTGTTTGAAATGCTTTTGGGTAGGGGGTCACTGATTTTTTTACTGGACTAATATGTGGGCTTAATATAAATACATACATGTTGGACCAACTTGAGTGGGGGCCCAGGACCCCCCTATTTTGTCTTTGGATCCGCCCCTGCTTATTAGTTAAACTATTACGGAGTATATTATAAAAAAACTTTTTAAAAGCTTTTTTCACCATTATAGTTAATAACTCAATGTAAAAAAACTCCTACACAAAACTAGTACGTAACCCGCATAATGAAACGATACTTTATATATTAGTAGCAGATTATCTTGCATAATGAGATGAGATAATAACTACAAGCCAAAAATTTCTAAATTCACCTCACCATTGTTTGTAAGACGCAATTCTAATTCACATTTAAAAATAATTATAGGTACGATGAAAGACCGAAAAGAAGTGGTGATAAGGTGTGGATATCGTTAAAATGAATTTGTATAACATGTGCTCAAACTGTTATGACAAACATGTTAAACTTCATTTAAAGTATTCATTATTATAAATTTAAATATAACAATATACTTGTTACAATTCATGAATTCAAGGGAATCAAAATTTAAACTTCAAAATTAAGGATTTTAATAATTTGATTAAAAAATTTGTAAAACTAAGTAACATAGTTTAATGGCGTGTGAATTATTTGTATTAATAAATAAATAGATTTCAACTATATATGGTAACTTTAAATGTTTATGTAGTTACTAGCAGAATATCCGCGCAAAGCAGCGGGTACATATTTTATTTGGTTTAATTTACATATCCGAACTGAAGAAATGGATTTCACGATTTTGGTTTACGTGTTTTAGACTTATTCGGTCCCGTATAACCCGGGTACTTAAAATGAGGAGAATTAGTATATTACTAGATTGTAATAACTTCACTCATTATATATAAGTGAAATATAACTTAATAATTATGGTGATTGATGTTGTAAAATACAGAGTATTATATAACTATGAGGTATGCTAAATGATTAAGTGTAATTAATGATACATTGTGTGTACATACTAGATAGACCAATTGAAATTTATTACACCTGTAGTTACTTTATTCGGAATTAGTAAATTAAATAAAATGATAATTTAGACACTTACTACTGTTGAGTTGTAACACCTCAAATTTTGTAAGTTTGCGTTTTAAAACTTATAAGAGGTAAATTATTAATTTTATTTAATATTGAGAAATTATATTCTTATTGAGTTAGGAATTTTAAATTTAATAAAACGAGCCTTACGGTTTTAAAATTTTAATACCGAGACTAGAGGGGTGTAATAGGGCAATAGTTAGGGGTGAGCTTGGTACCATACCGGTACCGAACCGGTACCGACCGGTTGGTACCATTTTTTTTTGTCTCAAATCAAAAACCGAATACCGTACCATTTGTATCGGTTGGTACCGGTTCGGTACCGGTCCGGTGCGGTTCCGGTTCGGTTTAGGTATTTTGGTGTGCATGGTACCAACCGGTACCAACCGGTACCGAACCGGTACCGACCGGTTGGTACCGGGTTTTTTTTGGCCCCAAATCAAAAACCGAATACCGTACCATTTGTAACTGTCGGTACCGGTTCGGTACCGGTCCGGTTCGGTACCGGTTCGGTTTCGGTATTTCGGTTTTTTTGCTCATCCCTAGCAATAGTCCAAGTCGGATACACCTAATTAAACCCCCACCTCAAATAATTGAGGGGTATGGTCTGGGTTCTCACCCCTGACTGTGAGAAACACACAGAGGAAAGAGAGAACGAGATGGAGGTGAAGAACAAGAAGAAATCACACAAAATTAAGGTTGAATCTTAGTGTTTCTAAACTTCTAAACTCGTTTCTATCATCTCCAAGGTAAAAACAACACCTTAATCCCTTCAATTTGATTATGTGTTGAGTTCTTGAGATGAACATCAAAATGGGTTTTTGTGAAATTGTTGAGTTTTTAGTGTATAATTGCTAGATAGTTTATATTGAGTATAAATGAGTGTGTTTATGTGTAAAGGGATTGTGATGTTGTTACTCTTGAGTTTTGTTAATTTTTGGTTAACTAGAGGATTTAGATGATGATGATGACAATGATCATAATTGTTGTTATTGTGTTGGAATGATGAAAAGAGAAGCTATTGTAGCTACGTATGATAATCCTTAAGAAAGATAGTGATAAATGCTAGTTAGTGGTTATTGTTCTTAAATTCTCATGAGTTGATTAATTAAAGAACATAAAGGATGATATTTGATATTGTATGAAGTTAGAGATGATTATTGTATGTAGATGAGCTTATTCGAGCATGAATATACTAATTATCGTTGTTGTTAGTATGTGACTAAACTAGCTAATTATGTGCTTACAATCATAATAAATGAGAGGTTGATCATTGTAAGAAATCACTTTGAGTAATGATTAACAATACATTGTTATGATGTGTTTAGGTGATTCAAAGAGTAGTTGTGAATGTGCTAGGGCTTGCGTAACCGACACTATTGCAAGGTAAGTAACGGTTCCTTTGAGTTTGATATATGCATTTGTAATATGTATGAGACTAAAGGATGAGTATAGTTGATTAATACTATTATGTAATGAGAATATAATAGCATTTAATAGTTGTGTAATGCCATTGAGACATGTGAGAGAGTCCGATGTGTACATCTTAAATGGTGGAATTCAAGGGTGACGTTGAGTCTTGAGAAACCTCAATGATTATGCCTTGACACCATGGGGTTGGACTCTTTGAGTCAATAAATGAGTGATTTAGCTAAGTTGTGCCAAAGAGAAATGGTGCACTAGCTCAAAGATGATGAGGTTGGAATGAGTGTTATAGAGTTGTTTATATAATTGTTATTAACGAGTTGGTAATAACATTGAGACATTGACATTGCTGAAAATTGTTGATATTATTGATGAGTGGTCATTGTTGTATTGTTTAACTTTGAGTAGTTACCATTCGATGTGATTGAATTATCATAATGTGATATGATAATATTATTGAGTATCTGATTAGTATTATTGATGATAAGTCATTATATCGATAGAGAGTTGATTTGATAGCAATTCAAGCATTGAAAAGAGTTAAATTGTGAAACGGGTAAAAAAAAGGGCTATATGGGTTGTATTTGGACACTTTGTGTACTTAGAGTTGAAATGGTGGTATGGTTGATATGACACTTGTCCAACACTTGATTTGAGTTGTTTGTGAGGCGGGTAAAATGTCCAAGCCTAATTGCATATGGTTTGCAAACTAGGACGTCGCCTAAAATGGTCCAAAAATGGCCGTTTTTAGTCATACGTCCAAATCCACGATCTTTGAGAAATTTGAATAATGTGAAAAGGAAAACCTTTATTTTAGTATAGTGGAGGTGTCCACCAAGTTTCGTGTCCTAACTATAAACGAGTAAAAAGTTATGCGCATTTCAAATCCGTTAAAAAATCTGGGCTGCTGTGCAGGGTTCCTACCCGACGGGTAATACCCACTATCCGGCGGGTACCCGGTTACCCGGGTGGATACCTGGCGGGTACCCGTGCCCCAAACGGGTAGTCCCTTTGTTATTGTGCTCATAACTTGGGTCCGTGTACTCTACCTGGCGGGTACCCATTGTACCCAGCGGGTACCCATATGAAAATGAGAAAAGTGATTTTTAATTTGATTTAAGGTTTCCAATTGCTCAGGAAGACTTACAATAAGTCTATATTAACACAATAGAGTTGCGGGGCGCTTTTCAAAGAGTTTATGTGTAACACCCCCAAATTTAACGAGTTGCGGAAGCATACTTTGGGTGTTACTAATCAATATACAAAGCACAAGATATATAGCAAACGACCTCTAAATGAGACGTTTGTAAAATAGTTACATTTCATAATTTGAATCGTTTGAAAACCGTAGGTTTTCGTACACAAAAATGTAGTTTCCTAGAGTCCGCGCGTATAGCGGAAGATTCTATTACATAATCATAGTTACAAAAGATAATGCCAAAGAATCTTCGTTAAATGCAGTTTGTAAATCATGCGACTCTAGCTAGCAATCCTGGAGTGAACCTACTCCGTAAGTGTACCTGAGATGCAAAGCTAGAAAGTGTCAACCAAAAAGGTTGGTGAATCTCACAGGTTTAGTAATAAGTAAGTGTTATGAACCACAAGTATGTACCCGTATTGCTATCAAGCAAAGTAAGTTAATCAGTATATCAGTACAGTGCCATGAGCTCATAAGTTGAAGCTTAACCGTGTAGTGTGAATATATCACGTACCCCCGTGAGTGCTATCCGCACACTCATATGTAACAAATACTAATATGTCTGTTTCTACGTGTAAATCAGTACGTGGTGGCGCTACCACCCCAGACAGGGATTGTCAGTCCCAAATGGATCCATTTACTAGTACTCGCGCTTAAGACCATAACTAACAACTTACGATAAGGAGGCTTTCAGTGGATAAAAGTAACTAATGCGTTTGTTTGTAATCAGTAATGTTTTCAGTAATGTTTTCAGTTCAGTACATTGTGTTCATGCGTAAAACAGTTGCTAAGTATCTCACCCCAAAGTATAAAACAGTAAAAGTGGGGCTGTAAGACTCACCTGAGTCGAGCAGTGGTAACTAGCAAGTAGTAGTAAAGCAAGTAGGTTCTCCGAACCCGTAACCTTCTAGTGCCTAAACACGTAAGGTTAAGTAAGTAGATGTCTCGCAAGACCATCTAGGCTAGTTGTTCATACAACCCGTTGTGTGTAATGTTGGTTCGTTCTCGTTTGTATCAAAGTAGACGGCCCGTTGGTGATTTGTTATAATTAAAGTTTATCATTTATAACGCAATTTAGTGTAATTGTAATAGAAAGTATGTTCTATGACGTTTGTTAAGTCGTATGACATAAGTATTTGAAGTTGTGTAAGTTCGACACTTAGTAAAATCTGACTTTTCAAGGTTCTGTCATGTGCGACGTAGCGTGCGACGTAGGGTGCGACGTCGGGTGCGACGTCAGGTGCGACGTCGGGTGCGACGTGGGCATGTACGTCGCATGATGCGACCTTCGCAAATCAATGCGACGTAGGAGGCAGCGTCGCTAATGCGACGTTGAGGTTTTTATGCGACGTAGGCCGCGACGTCGCAGAGGCCCCTGGCCAAATGCGACGTAGCGGTCTGATGGCCGGAATTTTTGTCGAAAACGAGTTTTCCGGTTTCCGTTGGGTCCAAATCTTTTACCCAACCCTTATATGAACATATTAAGCCTATTAAAACCGCAAACTAGCAAAAATGATCAAAAACGAGAGATGTCGGGATTTGTCGGAAACTTACAAAGTGTCGGATTGAAAATCCGAAAAGATAGGAATGTAGATCGTGTGATGGTGAACGTTTTCTTCCAAAGAGAGGCTATGATCCGAGTGCGTTTAATATGTTTATTTATTGATTTTGATGGTGGTGGTGTGTTGGTGAAATAGAGAGAAAAAGAAAGAAAGAGAGAGAAAGGAAAAATGAAGAATGAAAATAAAAATGAAAGAAGGAGGTGATTTAGGTGGGAGATCCCCACCGTTTTCAGTATACGCCCCGCGCTCCGTGCGGTGTTCGTTTTCTCCGTCATTTAGGCGTTACATTATTTATTTTACGCGTTTAATTATATTTATAAAATCTCAAATCTTGTTAAATAATTTACTTAAATTATTTCCTTAAATCTTTAGCAGATTAAATCAAATTTGATTACTTTTGTTATTAAATCGTGTAAGTTTTAATTATGTAATACGAGGCAATTACTAATTGTTATAAAATAGTATTTCGGTCATAGTTGCGTTATTTTAGTTTATAAACACTTGTTCACCAACGTCCGTATTAACCGAATAGAATTTCATTCTATTCAAGTTGCGTACGATTTAATCAAATCGCAAAGTTGTATATATTTACCAACATATAATCCGATACATAAATTAGCCTAACACAGAACTAATTGCATGTATTTACAAAGAATTAGGCGCTAATACTAGCCCTAATTTGGAGGTTGTTACATTATGAGTCGAGAATCTATATGAAGTGTTGTATTCTATATAAAGAGTATTAATCCTACATGAGTATTATTAATCGTGGTACGAGATTTACTAATACGAGTAGAGTCATAAATAAGATGAGTTACTTAATGATATGGTTTGTGGTTACTTAAGTATGATCAATGTTATGTAGTAGTTAAGTCACTTGAGTGTGAGCAACAAGTGTTGTGATTAATCTTTTGGGTAAGATTAATGTCTTGTGATTAGAGGTGATCATTTGAGCATGATCAATGATTTTGTTATTATTTAATAAATACGAGAATGAGGTTTTATACTTAATTGAGATTGTGATAGAGATCACCATTACTTACTAAGCATTATAGCTTACCCTACTACTGTTGTTGTTGTGATGTAGGTGATTGCGGGACAATGGAATCAAGTTATGATAGGGATCCAAGGACAACTTTTGGTGGAACTTACTGACATGTGAGTAAGTCAATCCCTTCCTTAATCATGCTCTATACAGAGAAAGCCCCATTTGTATAACTATGAATCATTTGAGTACGATTTACTTTTGTTATGAGATAAAGAGTAATACTTTTGTATTGAGTTATTGAACATGGTAAAAAAAAATAAAAATCATGGCGTTTCATGAGTTTAATTTTAAGACATTATTGGAAATGCTTTATAGATGGAAAGTTAAAAAGTGGAGTAGTATTTAATGTAATTGATCTGGTCATATATAGTTACCAAATAAATATCTTGAAGAAGAAGGATATTATATTAAAATCACATATTTCTCTAGTAAGGTATTAAGGTTGGAATGATAAATGAATTATAAGGGTTTATAGATGTATAAAAAACTTTTTAGAAAAACTCCATTTGGGATGCTCTAAGCTCTAGATTATAGTTTCAGCTATAAGCTTCGAGCTATATCTACCAGATAGTTTTGCCAAACGCTACCATATATTTAATTGATGAGAGTAAATTTGTGACGGATTAAGAAAGTGTAGGTCATCGAAGCTTGCATCGCTTTCGTACTTCTTTGTTGGGACAAAGTTTGAAATAAAACTTAACTGAAACTAGATAGAATTAATAATGTCGATTCCTTTAGACCTTTAGTTATTTAATTTTATTTTTATATATTAAATTTTTGGGTTAAGTACATAAAAATGTAATTATTTATGGTCCGATGTTCATTGTATGCAAGAAAGTATTTGGACCTCCATTGTGTGTAATAAACTTTCAATTCAGTGCCATTGTATGCAACTTTTGGTATTTTTACGTACGTGTCCACTGTATGAGTTACACGTGGCATCATTACACGTTCCCACGTCACCTAAATACATACAATATGAACAAATTGAAAGTTTGTTACACACAATGGAGGTCCAAATACTTTCTTGCATACAATGAACATCAGACCATAAATAATTACATTTTTATGTACTTAACCCTAATTTTTTTAATTATAAACAGGTTAAAGTTATAAAAACGATTTTTTATAAGAAATGCCCAAAGGACATGGCTTAAAATTACCGTAAATATAAACATGAGTCAATGAAATATTAACAAGGAACATCTGGATTATAATTATAAACTATGTTATTATTCTTATAAAATAGTGTATGGAAATTGTGACACTTACATTGTGTTATCGAGTTTAAAACTAAGTAGAAATAAAAAAAAATGAAAAATGAATTAAAATAGAAGGAAAATAAGTTAGTTATATGTGTTCAATAACACAAATTTTGTTTCTTCCCTTTTTACCTTATGACTACTATCTTGAGAACACAAATCATTTTAATGTATGGTAATCTTAACCATTACTTGTAAGACAATGATTAGTAAAATCTATATCAAAATCGTAGAATGTACGTTGATATAGGATTATACCAATTAATATTTACGGAAAACATTATCTAAGTATACCTTAAGGGATAAACAATAAAAGCTACTCCTAGTTTGCTAGGAAGTGGAACTTGAAAAAACAATATACTTCGTATTTGAGAACTTGTAATGACAAGATATTACACATTTAAATCCTCAAAAAATTACCATAAGTAAGCAAGTATTGAACCATCCACCTTCAATGTGAAGCTAAGTGTTCTGACTGACCAATTGAACTTATAGAAGTTTTTTCTTCAAAAACAATGAGTTGCATCACTTTGTAACGGACAAGTAGTACTTTTATACAACTGAAATTGTTCTAACGACCTTCAGATCACGCGTAGTAGTACGAGTAACTCCGACTACTATATAGGTCCACTATATACTATACAGGGGCGGAGGCAGCATAGGCAATCGCCCCCACAAGAATTTGTATATTACGTAAAAAAGAAATTTTTTTAAGGTATTAATGGCATTTTAAAATTTTCACCCCCCAAACTACAAAGAAATAAAAACAATTTTTTTCGCCTCCTCCACTTGAATTTTTTTGGCTTCGTCCCTGATACTATACTATACATTATTTAGTGTAAAATCATACTGTACTTTAACTTTTATTGTCATTGAAAAACTTTGATTAATTTGTGACTGTTGAGATATTGACTTTATCTACACTATACATAAGACCTCTAAATTAAGGACAATGTAATCTCACCTAGGAGCATTAAGTAGGCACAGCTAAAGGTAACCATCGAACACCAAGAGGTAGAGGTTTAGCACCAATTGTCATTAATACTTGAAGATATCATTGAACTTTTTTTTGAAAGGCATATCATTGAACTTTTCATTAACAATTTATCATGTATCCTGTTATATATTTTTATTTTTGTTTTTGCTCCTTTGTATGATCCAAACAAGATATATAATGCCCTCGCGTTGCGACGGGATATATCTAGCATGACTAAATTATACTTGTAAGTCGTATGTACGTATGTTAAAGAGATGACGATGATAATTGGTTATTTCATCGTCCGTGCTTACTATCGAGAAATACCTATCTTTTATATCTGATGTATTTAATTTTTTTTAACAATGTACATGCATGTTAGCTTATACTCCGTAGTAACCATACATTCATAAAAACTTATAATCTTTGCACCGGGTAGAAATTTACATGTATATATTTATATTTTTTAATTATGTCATACTCGATATCTTTTGTATTTCGTCAAGTACAAAAGAGCATTTTTTAAGGTTTTTTTGGTTATGCCATTTAACTATAATAAAATTAAAAATATTTGCTTTAAATATAACATTGAAATTGAAAATTCATACATCAATTTACTAACAAATTAAAACGGAGTTAATGGCAATATAATCTAACAAATTAATATGGAGCTAATGGAAATATAGAAATATAGAAATGTAATATTGATATATATACAAATATACAATAATAACAACTAAAAAATTAATTTAAACGGAGTTAATGGCAATATAATCTAACAAATTAATATGGACCTAGTGGAAATATAGATATATAATATTGATATATATACAAATATACAATAACAACAACTAAAAAATATTGAAGCGGGGAAAAAACCAAACATGGCCCAGAATTGAACATGTGTGGACTTCGAAGTAGGCATGACGTAGAAACCACCAACCTGTTAATGTTCATTTGATATTGTTTCTTATACTAAATATATATATTTATAGTTTAGTTTAATAAGACAAAATAAGTAATATTCATAGTAGGTTAAAATTGATATATCCGAATATTTTTTACCCGCGCTTTACGACGGGGTTAAAAAGTAAATTCTTAAACTACAATATGAATTTCATTTAAAAATTTAAGTTGATGAAGGTATAATCTCTTTATGGTTATTTTTTAATTGTATTTTTTTTGGAATGTTGTTTTTTTTATTATACTAATATGTATGTATAATTGAAAAATGTAACCTAATACAAATTTAATAGAATACTACATAAAAATATTAACTTAAATTATCGTTTGCAATTATTTGTATAATTTTATCGTAGTAAAATTAGTATAAAACTTTGTTGTAAGAAAAGAGAAAAAAATATATAAGTTGTTAGTTAAAAAAAAAGGGGGGGAAAAATAAATCTAAAATGTAAAGGAAGGAAATGAAATATGTTAAAAACTAAAGGGTATAAAATGGAGAAGTCATAATAGTTGAGACGAAGAAAATGAAAAGTACCTAAAATTTAAAGGGGGGAAAATGGAGAAACACTAAAACTTAAGGGGTGGTAATTTTAAAGTTAAAGGGTAGAAAATGAAAAAGTACTAAAAGTTAAGGATAAAAAGTTTAAAAACGTTGAAACATAAAGGGTAAAACATTAAAAAGTGCTACAACTTAAGGGGTATAAAATATAAAATTTTAAGGGATAGAAAATGTAAAATTTTTTGTTACTATTCATAGTACGATCAAATTGATAGAAAGGAGAAATGCTCAAAATATAAGCACTTGTGTTTCATTATCCTCCTTAATTTCTTCCTAACTTTGTTCACACACCCTTTTTGCCCCTAGAAAACGACCACACTACACAAACACAAAAAAACACCATCACTCACATGACTACGCATAGCTACTAATAATAACCTACATAAAAATTATTAATAATAATCTTAATAGTTTCATCACTTTGTTAACATCGGTATAATACGAGAAAACCATTCGTGCAACAAACAAAACGGATGATTACGTCCATCAAAACATAAACGAGAGATCAATTGTGTATATTTCAAAACCGTAGAGACAAAGATATTTAAATTATATTTCAAAACAGCTGAACATTGCTTGAGGTGTGGTCCTTAGGGAAGGGTCGTATGAGATCCAAAAGGATCCCGGGTTAGGGTTGCCCGTCAAAACAACTTTTTTTTGTGAATAAAATAATTTAAAATAAAATAAAATAAAATAAAATAAAATAAAATAACATCGTTGCATAAACCACTAAACAAAAAAATGGCATTTTTCTACATAAACCACCGACTAATAAATATAAAAAGAAAAAGAATTAAATTAAATTAATTAAAAAAAATAAAATCGGAAAGCGTTTAGAGTTTAGACTAGGCAACTCACAAGTCATAAAATCCCAACAGTTAAAAAAAAGAAAGTGTGGGTTTAAGAGAATTTAAATAGCACAGTAACTAAAAACACTAGCAGATGTCTATTTTACGTAACCGCAGAATTTATAATCCCAAATTTCCATCTCTCCATTAAAAATACTTTTCGATTACTGTATATCTATATCTACATGTTATATCTATATCCCTCACATGCTTGTAGGACCTTTTTTAGGGCGGGAACTACTCCAAATTCACTCTTTCTCCTAGGGTTTCTTTGAATTTCAAATTTTAGGGTTTTGGATTTTGAACACCTAATTTAAATGATTTGTTCGATATGATGATGAGTAATAGTAACGCAAGTATGAGTCTACGTAAGGGTTGTAAGGTGTGGATTGAAGATAGAGACACCGCTTGGATCGCCGGTGAAGTTACCGGTTTCACCGGGAAACAGGTTCAAGTTGTTACTGAATCTGGTAAACAGGTAATGACTTTGCTGATGTTGATTTTATGTTTATGCTGTTTTTGTATGTGATTTGTCAACTCGTGGGATTTGACTTGCTGTTTAAGTTACATCGATGAAAATTAACTTCATTTCTCAAAGAATGATGAATCAGAGTGGTTTTTGATGTTGAAGCTACTATATGTTCAATTTATAGTATCTTGGAACTTATGATTGCAATATGGTGATGTGAATTGGTATAAGTTTTGGATATAGTTCAGAATGAAATCTAAGCCTATAAGGTTCTTAATATTGGTAGTTACGGTAAACTTTGTACTAATATATGGTTGTTACAAGTTGAGTGGTATTGTTTCACATTTGGAAATATTACTTTGAATATGGGAAAATTGTTGTAGCGGTTAAATTGGGAGTTTGGAATATTTGATTTGTGCAATTATTTAATGATCTAATTAACGGTTACATTTGGAATACCATATTGAGACTTTAGGCTTAGATGTTAGGCTGGAGAAACTAGGTAATTGGGGAAGAAAACGGAAAAAGGAAGTGATTGAATGGTTAGAAAATAATGGATGATGAAGAAACCAAGTTCATTTTACTGTTGTATATATTGGACAAAAGGAAGTGATGTTGTGACGTTCATAGTTGATAACACTAACTTTCGGATTGTTGGAAAAGAAACAAAAGAATGGCAACCAACTTTAATTGATTAAATAACCCATTGTTTTAGAGTTATGCGAGAGAAGTATGTGGCAAAAGAAACTGTTTAGTTGATATTGATCACTCTATCCTTTCATGTATTGTGAAGGTTTCGACTTCTGCCGAAAAGCTGTTACTAAGAGATGCTGATGCAGACTATGGTGGGGTGGATGACATGACCAAATTGGCTTACTTGAATGAACCTGGAGTGCTGGATAATCTTAAGAAACGTTATGCTCTTAATGAGATATATGTAAGTGCCTTCTTTAAATTGATCTGGGTAATTTTTTAATGAATCATTTGGATCTTGAAAGACACGTATTAATGTATATTATCCATGTATGTATTTGTGCTCCATCTTGTTTGGTTAATGTGCATTTGGCTTTGTTCAATTTTGCATTGTTGGGTGTGGTGATTATGATTTTATATGATAAACCTGAAGGTGTTGGTCAATCTAGTGTGAATTGTTGTTACCATATTATTTGCCAACCTGAAAAGTCATGAATCAGCTCTTTTGTACCCTTTGTAGGTGAATTTGCGAATCGAATTATCAAAGTAGACAAATTTGTTGAGACCTTGGGAAGTGTAGTATAAGACACTAATATACACCTAGTTGAAGAGAAAAATTGGAAATGTTGTGGATGGACCTTGAAGCATGTTATGAACGGTTAAGATATTATTATAGAATGCAATCCAATGACTTTTATAGAAACATATTAATGAAAATTACTTAACTAGTACTTAGTGGTAGCTGGCTATACGATTTTCTACTAAGTTAAATAGGTTCTCATTCTTCTTTCATTACAGAGTAGGAGATTGTGGATGATTTTCTTCCATAAAGCTGATGTATAAGCAACTCACACAACTACTGCTTTATGGACCATTGAGTTACCCTATCTTAGAGCATCCAAAGAAACTGCAACCATTAATAAGGTCTTTATATTGTGTTGTGACGAAGGCGTAAGCAGATTGCCTTTTCTTAAGAAAATATTGGATTGTGTTTTATGTGGATGGTAATGTTATTACTTGAAGCAATGGAATCAGGGGTTTTAGTTGTGGAATTCATTCATCCGACTAGAATATGATAATCAAGATATAGGAAGCCTTAAGTATCTCTTTGACATTGTATTATGTTCATGATGATCTCCTTGTAGAGTGGGCTAAGAATGATCAAGTACTTGTAAGTTGACCTTGGTACACTGTTGATATCGAGGTTTGGGTTTTTAGTGGTTTTTATAGGAATAGCACTTTGTATCACTATCATACTACCTCAATGTTAGAAGTGTCAGTTGACTTGGTCAAAACCTTTTTCTGTGTGAGTCGGTTGGACTTGACCTGAAACATGTTTATTTCTTCAGGTTTAAATTAGTACCTAGTACATCAACTATGATTATGAAAATTCTATTATTCCAGTACGTGTATCATTTTTTTGACCAAATGGATTTACAAGGTTCTAAGCCCTCTCTCTTTTTATTCTATTTTGTATATATATTCACCTAGTTGACCTGTTAGAAATTTAGCATAACCTGAATTGGTCCATTTCTGATTAAATGGCTTGGAATTTCCTCCTTTACTCTCTTGATATTTTTTCAAAGAGTCAGAGCTTCGGTGACCTTTTTTTTGGAAGTGTAACATATAAGCAGAACTTTCGTTAAGCTTTTTTCCTTGTTATGAATTGTTCCCCCTCAATCTTGATGCTGTTAACCCTCTAAGCACTTGCTGTACTTCTCTTATTGTGTTTTTGTTTGTCATTCACGCTGTGTTATCCTTATTTTTGCATTGCTTAAAATTTTATTTTATTTGTCTTGAACCGGTTTTTGGTGTTCATGTTAGACATACACAGGAAGTATCTTAATTGCTGTGAACCCGTTCACAAAGCTTCCTCATCTTTACAATGTGCACATGATGGAGCAATATAAGGGAGCTCCATTTGGTGAGCTAAGCCCCCATGTCTTTGCTGTGGCAGACGCATCTTACAGGTTCCTTAAGTCTGGTGCTGTCAATTCGTGATTTTTTAGCTGTGATATGATGCATGACCCTCTTTTGTTCTTGTGAAAATGCAGAGCAATGATGGGTGATGCAAAAAGCCAGTCAATATTGGTTAGCGGAGAAAGTGGGGCTGGAAAAACTGAGACAACAAAATTGATTATGCAGTATCTTACTTATGTTGGTGGCCGTGCTGCTAGTGATGACAGAACTGTTGAACAACAGGTCCTAGAAGTAAGTGCTGCAGATCCCACATTGTCATTGACAATTTAACTCTAAATTACAGAGTAACAGTTTTATTGACTTGATTATCTGTCCCCTATGTTACAGAAAAGAAAATAAGTTTGTGATTCGTTTTGTCTATTTATTATTTCTGAGTTCAAAGTGTTGCATATCACTTAGATTAATATGAATATGTAGTATGGTGAGGGACATACACCCAGTCTTACATAATTGTTTTTTTCTGAACCTTCTTTCCTAGCTGGCCGAAATGACATTCTCCTCTTGTTCAATTTCACCATGATTGAGCAGAACTTAGGGTGAGACCACAGACAGCGAAACATTCATTGCAATCATTCTTTTTTATCCTGCACTCACCCAATCTCCATGATATTTATTTTAGCATTACACACACTCTCTTCTTTGGTTTTGTCCATTTCACGTTTATGTTGACTTAAGATACATTGATCTGCTCATCTATTTTGTGCATATAACAATACTACTTCATAAAAAAATATATTTGTTCAGTGTTTAGTTAAGTCAATCACATTAGGACCTTATATCTTGTCTATTTTACAGTCAAATCCTCTTTTGGAGGCATTTGGGAATGCACGGACTGTGAGAAATGACAATTCAAGGTTTGTGTTGGATTCTGTACATTATTTTAATAATTACATCTTCGCTTTGTTAGTCACCTGTGTGTAGATCAAGCTTTGCAGTATATTTTTTTTAGGTTTCATATGCTATCAGTCGTCTATTTAATATAAAGATTACATTTTCAGGCGATCTAATTAATTGGAATGACCATTTGTGAATTAATCAGAGCATGACACTGCTCTTGTTTATGACGGGAGTAATTTGTTCTATGAAGTAAGAAATTGCCTAATTGACCTCATAAGTGAAAGTATATCAAATGTTAGTTATGTGGTACGATAACTGTGTAGATGTTGAAACACATTAATATAATATCTATGCTTAGTTCCGTGGTTCATACATATAGACATTTGTATGTGCTAACTACATTGTAAGTAGTTATGATCTTGGATATACATAAATTTCTAGCCTTATGTTGTTGTGTTTTCGTCAATAAATTAACTAAAACCATACTTTTTAAAGGTACACTCTTTGACTATTAGCAATGTCTTAAATGCTAATATAACATAAATTTTTGGGCTTTAAATTGCAGTCGTTTTGGCAAGTTTGTGGAGATTCAGTTTGATGCAAATGGTAGAATTTCCGGTGCTGCAATTAGAACGTACCTACTTGAGCGATCTCGTGTAGTCCAGATTACGGATCCTGAAAGAAACTACCACTGCTTCTATCAGTTGTGTGCATCTGGAAGAGTACTCTCTCTCTCTCTCTCTCTCTCTCTAGACACATGCATATCTAACGCGTAGTTATAAATAAAATAAAATGTGAATTGTTTCTTTCATGTTAGCTTGTGGTATATAACGTCCTACTTACACGTTTGAGGAGCAGGCAAATCTAGATTTGATTAACCAATGCCATAAATTCCATGTGTGTAAATATATTATCATTTCTAGAAGAGACAATATAAGTGGGGTTAAAAAGAAGTAAATGAAACTATAATTTCTGTGCAGGCAGTGAGATAGTTATCTGAAATAACATGTGACTTTGCATTCCATTGGATCTTAGGGATGTAACATGAGATTGTGCCTTACCATTTTGTTTCATTGCTTCGTTATACAAGAAGACCGGATAACATTTGACATGTTGATCCTTTTACCTTTCTAGCAGTACCAGGAAATTTAACTGAATGTTTTACAGTAAATAGTTTTTGGTGGTTGTGTTAGAGGTGACAAGATGAGTTGGTTGAGGGGCAAGTTGTTGAAACAGGTTACTTTTCTAGTAAGGGTAAAAAATGGGCTGCGTCAGATTGGTCGACCTGCAGACATCTTTGTCCAGTTTTTAAATCTATATTTGAAGTAATTAGTGAGTTAATTATGATTAGAGACATCTAGTTACAATTATCATTTAGTTTTTTGGTTAATTATTTAGGAGGTTGTATGCTTTGATAATAGAATTCTGGCTGGCAAGTTTCAACTTTCAACTACTCCCAGTTTAGCTTTTTTTGTCTGATGACCTTTTTGAATATGTTGGGCGTGTATTTGATTTAGTTTGTTGCTTTCCTTTATAATTTTGAATGAACAATGTTTAGCTGGGTAGTCTCTTGTTTCTAGGACGCAGACGATTACAAGCTTGGTCATCCAAGCAACTTCCATTACTTAAATCAAAGCAAGGTATATGAGTTGGAGGGTGTGAGCAGTGCAGAGGAATATTTGAAGACCAGAAGGGCTATGGATATTGTTGGAATCAGTAATGATGAGCAGGTCTTCAACATCTCGACAAGCATAGTTTATCACTGTTGCATTGCTATAAAAGTTATTCTTTGCTGCTTTGCTCATATAGTCATATCAATTTCACATTATGTCAGGAAGCCATATTTCGTACATTGGCCTCCATTCTTCATTTGGGGAATATAGAGTTTTCTCCAGGGAAAGAGCATGATTCCTCTGTGGTGAAGGATGACAAATCTAGTTTTCATCTGCAGACCGCTGCTACACTTTTTATGTGGGTGTTATTCCCGATGTTTCTCACTAGTGTGCAGTTCATACTTTATACAATTGTTCTAGATTTGGTTTCTGTTTTGTGACGGTGGGTATCAGAAAATCTAATGATTTAATGGCTTTCTTTTAGGTGTGATGTTAAAAGCTTGCTGGCAACACTATGCACACGATCTATTCAAACTCGTGAAGGAATTATAATTAAAGCTCTTGATTGTGATGCTGCCGTTGCGAGTCGTGATGCTTTAGCAAAGACTGTTTATGCTCGGCTATTTGATTGGTCTGTGTGTATCTGCATTCTGCAAAATCCTCTCCCCCCACCTTCTCCTTTTTGCTTTCCTATTTAGTTGACTTTTTATGTCTTGTTTCAGGCTTGTTGAAACCATTAATAGGTCTGTTGGGCAAGATCATAGTTCTCGCATGCAAATTGGAGTACTTGATATATACGGGTTTGAATGCTTTAAGCATAATAGGTCAGCTCACCATCTTCTTAATTATACTAGTATAATATTTTCTGCTGTGTGTTGTTCCTTACATGAATTACATTTGGTGTTCAGATTTCATTAAAGTGATAATTTACGTTTTTCCATTTCGTTGATCAGTTTCGAGCAGTTTTGCATTAATTTTGCAAATGAAAAGCTTCAACAACATTTCAATGAGGTGAGCGCTGATGTTTAACTTTGAATATTGTGTTATTTTTGCTTATATAAATATACACGCACGTGCACACGTACACACACATACAATATACACATGTATATAAGCTGCCTTGGTGGCCGTGCATGGTTTATTTATTATTACAGTATATTTTAATACAAATTTTGTGTATCAAAACAATGAACGGAAAAGCTTAGGTTCTTCTATGTATGGGCTTCTTTGTTTGTCACTTAATTTATACAAGTCTTTCCAGCTTGTCATATACTTGCTTTTTATTTAGATTATCTAATTTCATCTTTGACACTGTACTTTTATGGATTGATGCAGCATGTCTTTAAGATGGAGCAGGAGGAGTACCGGAAAGAAGCAATTACTTGGAGCTACATTGAGTTTATAGATAATCAGGATGTTTTAGATCTCATTGAAAAGGTTATCTCTTATTCTGATAACATGTTTTTCTATTTCCATCTATGAAAGGCCTATGGTTCCAAGACATAAACAGCCTTCAAATTGACTATGGTTACCTTATGAATTTATCATAGCCTGTTTCTCACCTTTTTAGGTGAATTGTGCTAGGCTGTTGATTTGCTAGCGTGGAAGATATATATATATATATATATATATATATATATATATATATATATATATGGGTTCCAATGAAAACAAGGGGATAAAAATTGGTGAAAACACTTTCTGGCTGTCAGATCAAAAAATATATATAAAAGGGCATGGAGATAGACAAAAGTAAAAAATGGTGAAAACAATGGACCTTCACATTTGTATGAAGGGATGAAGCTTCGTTTTTAGGTTCACAGTTTAAAAATAAAGCTCTACTCCATAAATTATGTGAAGCAAAAAATAAAATATAAAAGGTTAACATGTTAAAATGAATTGCGAATGAAAACCCAAGGTGTTTTCACTAGAGCCCAACCCTATATATACACATATATTTTGCTACTTCTTTTGTGTGTGACAATTGACTTATAGCTTATGGTCATTACTGTTGTTAATGAAGTGTACATTTACTTCAGCGTGTTTTGCAAAGTGCAGTAACAACCTATGTGTTTGATATGAGATCTAATATATGGTTTTAATTCATGATAGTGATTTAATTACTAATGCAATGAACTATTTTGGATTTCAGAGTTGTAGTTCTGTCCGTGGCTAATGTTGTGTTTCAATTTCCGTATAATTTGATTTTTTAAATCATAAATGAACTAATCTTATTACATATACCTGGGTTTTATTATTGTTGATGTTGGTTCTAAAAATCGACGCCCATCATTTGAGACAGTGTTGTATCCATGAATATGACCTAGCTTGCATGTATTTTGCAATATACTGGTGTTTGATAATGTTGTATGAGATAGAATCACGGTGTCTGTTCGAATCACCCTTGGGAATTGGGATTATTTTCTCTTCAAAGTTGTCTTGGAAACATTGTAGTTATTTCATTCATTTGCTTGAAGATGTATAGTTTTGTGTATTGCGTCAAGTCTGAAAATTTGCATTATCATACTTTCATTTGTTTTAATGCATCATAGATAGATCTTGATTATCAACTTTCTGATCATACTTTTTGACATTGCAGAAGCCTATAGGAGTTATTGCTCTCTTGGATGAGGCTTGGTACAAAATGATTAATGGGATTTATTATTAATGCGCATTATTCCAGTTATTGTTTTTGCTCTAAATAATTGTTTTGATTTTGATTTTCTTGCAGCATGTTTCCCAAGTCAACACATGAAACATTCGCAAACAAGCTTTTCCAGAATTTGAGGGCTCACCCAAGGTTAGGGAAGGCGAAGTTCTCTGAGACAGATTTTACCGTTTCTCACTATGCTGGCAAGGCAAGTCAAAAACCATAGAATAGCGAGAGAGAGAGAGAATGCTGCTTCAACTAACATAATAACGTCATAATAGTCTTTCTGGATCTTTTCAACTGCAGGTCAATTATCAAACAGATTCTTTCTTGGACAAAAATCGTGATTATGTTGTCATTGATCACTGTAATCTGATGTCTTCCTCAAAGTGTTCTTTTATTGCTGGTCTTTTCCCGGCATTGCCAGAAGAATCTTCAAGATCATCATACAAATTTTCTTCTGTGGCATCTAGATTTAAGGTATGATCATCTATGTAGTCCACATTTCCGCAAAATGTTAATTTCTATCAATAAAAAGTTTGAGATGCCTATGTTTTGATAATGCTTGTGGACCTTATACACGTTCTTAGTTCACTGTTGAAGTAGATAATGGTTGGGCTATTCATGTTTTTGTTGTGGTATTGTCTATAGCAACAACTACAGGCTCTCATGGATACCCTCAGTTCAACAGAGCCTCATTATGTCCGCTGTGTTAAGCCGAACTCAGTGAATAGGCCTCAGACATTCGAGAATCAGAGCGTGTTACATCAATTACGTTGTGGGGTCAGTTGCGTCATTCATCTTCAATTTCCATCTTAGAAACAATATTCCTTTTGTTCCATTTAAAAATAGTCTGACGTAGCTGTAATGTGATCTTCCGTAGGGTGTTTTGGAGGCTGTCCGAATAAGTCTGGCAGGCTATCCTACTCGGAAAACCTATCACGAATTTGTAGATCGGTTTGGGCTTATCGCCATGGAAGTTATGAATGGAAGGTTAGTTATAAGCAGGATTGCCGAGTTGGAACATATTCAATATATGTCAAGTCACTTGTTGTAGCTTTCCTTGTCATTTCTTTTGAAGCTGCTTCTGTATTCTGTTTCCTGTCTTTTACAAAACTTGTAGTCATCACTTTTGTGTTTTTTTTTTTTTTTTTGAGTAAATTTATATTCCCATCCCTGTGGTATATCATCCATTTCACTCCCAGTCCCTGGACCAGGAGTGAAACGGATAACATACTAATTTACAATTTTTTTAAAATTTTAATTTTTATTATTATTATTTTCAGAGCCAGACTCTTACCCGCTTTACTTAAATATCTGTAAATAACATTATTAACTCTTGATCTGATGTACTTGCAGTTATGATGGACGAGGCATGACTGAAAAAATCCTGCAAAAACTAAAACTTGAGAATTACCAGGTCTGCATGCTTAAAGCTGTAATATAAGCTTGATTTTGCTCATTTCTGGTTATGGTACATTACTATAATGCAGAGGAGTTGCTAATGCTATGATTGCCAGCCTTTAATATCATCTGAGGTTTAACTTCTTCATATCCCTTGTATTATTGTTTTATATAGTTGGGGAAGACCAAAGTTTTCCTGAGGGCTGGTCAGATTGGTGTATTGGACTCTCAACGTGCTGGGGTCTTGGATTTTGCTGCCAAGTGCATCCAGCTTCGACTTCGAACTTTTATTGCACACAAGGATTTTACCTTGAAGCGAGCTGCTGCAATTTCTTTCCAAGCATGTTGCAGAGGTTCTTCGCTTCAAATTTACTTGTCCTTTATCATGCTTAATTGTTTACGTCTTGGGTTATGGTGGTTTCATTATGCTTAAAGTTTTAGGCGACTTGCAGTATTTTTCTTTATCAATCATTTTTCAGAGTCCTACAGCAGTTAGAGAGTTACATTTATTTATAGTGTGAGAATAGTCTATCTTTGCTCACTTTTATTTGGAAGTAGCAGTTGGGTTTTCATGTTACTTGGTGTGCTGAGAAAGAAAAGCAGCCCACCTTAATGAGTTTATTTGTTTATAGAATCTGACCTATAATTATGTAGGTTTTGTTCTGTAATTTTGAAAATTTACCTTTGAAACTAATGTTGCATTGTTATAAAGAACTGGTGAAAGGTTTATATTTCTGATAAATCCTAGACTGTCATCTAGTTGGTTGAAGTGACTTTCATTTTGTATAGATGTGAGTTGGATGATTTATCATTGTATATTTTAGTGGATTCCGGTGGAAAGTTTTTCTAGTAAGTTTTTAAAAACATGATTCTTGAGGATGAGTTCACTTAAGCACCTTTCATTGCACTTGCTGTGACCATCCAAATCATCACCTTTTTTCCATCAGAATTGTTTAGCATTCTCTTGCTCATGCTTTATCGTAACAGCTCTTTGCAATATCTCACTAAGAGTTCATATTATTGATGATATTTGTGCAGGCCATCTTGCTAGAGTTTTATATGCTGCAAAACGAGAAGCTGCAGCTGCCATTTTGATACAGAAGTATATTCGTGGATGGCTGTTGAGAAACGCATATACACAGCAATATTTTTCTGCTTTACTCTTGCAAGCAAGCATTCGTGGTTTCACTACTCGTCAAAGATTTCTATACATAAGGGAACATAGAGCTGCCACTGTAATTCAGGTAAAGTTGCCATGTGTAGATATTGGCAGGCAATATCTGTATGCGGAAACATTAAGCATCAAGATCATAATGTCATTGTCTACTTATTTCACAGGCTCGATGGAGGGTGTTTAAGGTTCGTTCTGCCTTTCGTCATCGTCAGCATGATATTACAAAAATACAGTGTCTTTGGAGAAGAAAGTTGGCAAAGAGAGAACTCAGGAAGCTTAAGAAGGTAAGGAAGCATTGGTTGTACTTTTTCTGTTTGTTTTATGGTCATGTTTTTGGATGTCTAACTAGTAGCACCATAATGTGAAACTAGAAAAGAGATTTAGGCTCCAAACATTAGCATGCGTTTGTATTTTAGAACTATTTGGTGCTTGTTTATATGCATAATAGTAGACTGTGACTTCATATCTTTAGCGAATAAGATTCAAAATTGTGGAAGCGTACCAAGAGGGAAGTTCAATTATGATATAAGCAGTTTGCAGTACTACATGTATTATATATAAAGCTAATACCTATGAAGCATTCATTATCTTCCTCTTTGTTTATTCATCATCTTATTTTTTCTAGTTATGTATGACATGTCATTTTCTAAAACGTATGGCAGGAGGCTAATGAGACAGGTGCCTTGCGCCTAGCAAAATCTAAGCTAGAAAAGCAGCTGGAGGATCTTACGTGGCGCTTGCAACTTGAGAAAAAATTAAGGGTACTGGTTTTGGGTTCAGTTTTGCTCTTTCATGAACATTTCGAGTAACTTTTTTTGATAATTTTAGATGACTATAATAATTTAATTTACCACATTATAATGCAGGGTTCAAATGATGAGTCTAAGTCTGTAGAAATTGCAAGACTCCAGAAAACAGTGCAATCGTTAGTTCTTGAGTTAGATGCAGCGAAATTGGCCACAGTGAATGAATGCAACAAGAATGCAGTGCTGCGAAACCAATTGGAAATGTCAGTAAAAGAAAAATCTTCGTTGGAAAGAGAAATTGTTGGAATGGCCGACCTGAGAAACGAAAATTCATATTTGAAGGTATGTTGAGATCCACCTACTTCTCTCTGTCCTTTTAAGTACATTTATCGTTGAATTATCATATACAAATATGGAACTTCAAAATTGTTTGTTTTGAGATATATATTTTGCTGAAAAGAGAGGAAGTCCATCCCATATACCCATCTCCGTATTTCTGATCCACTTATGTTCCACTAAGTAAGATTAGGGATGTGGTAATGTGTTATTATAATGTCAAGGAAAAGGTTCTGTTTAGAAATTTGTGTTTATTATCAAATTGAAGAGTACAGTCGTTCGAACACGTCAATCACTGTTTGTATAAGTTAATCACTTATGATGCTATCAAGAAGAAAAGATCAAAACAATTAAAAGTTGCACAACTTTGGTGGTAAACAGAAGCTTTCATGCAGTACAAGTAAAGCCTTATTTCTACCATGGGTACGATTGCACCATGTATCATAACAATGTTGGCTCATCTAGATTTTTAATATTTGTATAGGCATTGGAAATGCTATGTAGGGTGAGTTGTCTGCAAACACCTCTTAATATCTCATCTATGGGCACAAATGCTATGTTTTCCAACTTTGATGCCAAGATATGGTATTACTCCGTATTATTCTAATATGCAAATGGCAGAGCTGTATCTTAAATTTTTAATACAAGATGGCTGAGATCTTTCGGATAGTATATCACCTGAAAGTTAAAGACATATATCATCTATATCTGGGTATTTTATGTAACACCATATCAGCTACTTATCTTCTTTCCCTGTAGAGTTCATTGAGTACATTGGAAGAGAAGAATTTAGCGCTACAGAGCCAGCTTACCGATGCTAAAGAAGATGCATCCAATAACCTCAAAAAATTAAGGGAGGTTGAGAAAACATGCTCACAACTCCAGCAGAAGCTAAAAAGGTATTCAGATCCATATAATTTTTTAATACTATTATCTTCACTTGGAGCCTAGATATCTATATTTGTTTGTATCTGAAATGTTGCACTCTAATTTTAAAATGTGTGCTCATATGATATGTTTAATCTGATGAATTTGACGGATCTGTTTCAGCCTTTGCTTTTCAAATCCTATTGAAGGATTTGCTTAGTTGACCATGAGATTTTTGTTTTACATGTGCTTGATATTTGTATTTAGTTTTGAGGAGAAGCTCTCTAGTTTGGATAATGAAAACCACGTTCTAAGACAGAAGACATTTAGTACTCCTCTGAAAGGGAACTGGCCAAGTAACACCAAGCCGTTTATGGAGGTATGTTAATGGATCAGCTTAGCCTCTATGGTGAATCATTGCTGGAACCTAATCTTGTCTCAAAATTAAATGGCTTTGCGACTTGCTAGTTGATCCCGTATCTTTAGAACCCTTTTGCTATATATGTGTACACACACACACATTGTGTTTGTAGTTCTTTGAAGTAATTAAGCGGGTGTTTGGGATTCTGCTTATCTATAAGTGCTTATCTGCTTAAAAAATAATCCAGGACTAGGATGCTTATTTTTAAGTGCTTAATATCTTCTAAAATAAGCAGATAAGCTGTTTTTATAAGGGTGTTTGGATCTGCTTATCTGCTATCAAAATAAGCAATAAGTAGATTAAAAGCTACTCAAACACCCTCTAGTGCAAGGTAAAGTTATTTCATAAATCACACAGTTTTTTTCTATGTTTTTATTCTTCATCTTGGGTGGACCTAGTATCCTTTTACATGAAAGGGCAATCTGCAACGTATAGTTTTTTAAATGAAAAATGATAGATATGCCTGACATCCATGCCTAAAAATGAGATCAAGACAAGTGGCAAGATAAGTGGTAAGAATAAGAAAGAGAATATATGAAAGCCATGTGTCATGCAATGTATAATTTAGGTATAGCATTGCCTTTTTTTTTTAATAGAAAAAAAAACATGCTCCCAGTGTAATGTATCCAGATCGCGTAATTTAGTACTTTTGATGATTTACAAAACGTGAAATCAAGTGAAATAATGTTACCTTAGCTAGCTCTGTTTCCTTGAGATGGCTGGATACTTGGATAAGTATATAGATCTTTCAAATGGCTGTAATCTAATACGGAGTAGAACAAATTTTTTCAATAATAATTCTACTTAGCTCTTTAAAATTGCTTTAATTATGAAGCAATATGGCTTTATACAAATGTGAGCGGTAGTAGTCATGATATAAATACACACTGATTGTTCGGTCGAACGTCTTTCAGTAACTCCGCATTCAAATTTGGATATTGCATTAAACATTCAACACTTGATGTTTAAGAAAACAAATAGGGCAAGGTATTAATCCCTTAATTGGTGTACTGTGTACACGTAGCATCGAATATGTATGATTTAATATCACATATATTAGGATCCATTTATGATTGACATCTGGGAGGAAGTTCATGCTAATATTAGTAATTTCTCATTGTTGGCTATAAAGCTGTCTGAATCTCAAACATGTTCTATCGAGCCATTTATTCAAGCATTTCTGACTATCATTTGTTTTGTCTATGCAGAAATTCTCTGGTGCACTCGCTCTTCCCTTTTCAGAGCGCAAATCTATATATGTAAGAATTAAGATGAGTGTCTAGTTTTTAATCATATATGTTATCTTCCATTTTCTCATGGCACATTATAATTCGGTTGTAGGAGACACCTACTCCTACCAAAAGCGCAAATCCTGCTTCCCAAGGTTTGACTGATTCACGTCGGTCAAAATTGACTACTGAAAGGCACCAGGTTTGAATTCTCTTTACCCTTTGTGCCTAGTTGTTGTAATTGTCCACAGCAGAAGATATCTGTATTTTAAAGCTAGATTGTCCATTGATTTAGTTACACCTTACAATGTCTATAATCGTGATTTTGTGTAGGAGAACTCTGAAATCCTCTCACGGTGCATTAAGGAGAACTTAGGATTCAAGGATGGGAAACCTGTGGCAGCGGGTGTCATATATAAATGTCTTCTTCATTGGCATGCCTTTGAATCTGAAAGGACTGCTATATTTGATTTTATTATTGAGAATATCAACAATGTTCTTAAGGTAATTTATTCATTTTTGAGCTAGTTTCACCTCTATTTACAAGGGGTTTTTTTTTTTTTTTTTTTTTTTTTTATAACTTTTTCTTTGTTTCTTTCTATACAAATTGATGCTTTGAATAAGAAAATCCTTTAACTTTCAGCATCATTTTCCAGGTGGGGGATGAGGCTGTTACCTTGCCATACTGGTTATCTAATGCTTCAGCTCTTCTTTGCCTATTGCAAAGGAACTTTCGGTCCAATGGTTTCTTAACACCAATTTCTCAGCGTTCCGGTGCATCCACTTTGCCCAATGGGAGGGTTGCACAAGTAAGCCTAATATTTACAAGCTGTCATAGTTTCTACTATCTTCTTTTCTAGCATCTGCTTGACGCCTTGACTATACATCTGTAATCTTCTTGCTTTCACCTAGAAATATAAAAGTCACCACTTCTACGAAAATTAATTTGTCACCTGTGCATAAAGATCATTGTTTGGAGTTATTTTGTTTTTCATGGAATGTGCACTTGATTTGGTTTTCTGCCTTATCATCATCCATATCTGATATCTTCCCTGCTATCTTTCCCATGTACCAAATGTGAGCTGATGATAGTTGTATGCACTTTGCAGGGATACACTCCACATAAATACATTGGTTTTGATGATGGAATATCACCTATGGAAGCAAGGTATCCAGCTATATTGTTTAAACAACAGCTAACAGCTTGTGTGGAGAAGATATTCGGCTTGATAAGAGATAACTTAAAGAAGGAAATATCACCACTGTTGAATTCATGCATCCAGGTTAGGGTTCTTTCTTAGTGAAACTCAATTTATTATGTATATTCGTGTGTATTGTCTTATTGGTGCCACAAGTTAAGTCTTGCTTGACTATTTGTTGCATAAAAGCTCATTTTCCCGGCTTGTATATGCTAAAATTACAGATTTATGGTTAAAAATGAAAAATCTAACAGCTTGATTTCATGTGTTGCAATTATGTATAAAGGCTCCTAAAAACCAACGAGTACATGGTGCTAAATCTTCTAGATCACCTACCGGTATTCCTCAGCAGCCTGCTGGTAGCCAGTGGGAGAAGATCATAGAGTTTCTGGATTCTCTTATGGATCGTCTACGTGGAAATCATGTATGCTAGAATCTCTTACCCACTTCTACTTCCATTGGTTTTATGGTTGAAATTATGTTTGTGTGTTTGCAATTGGGTACATACTGGAGTCTTATAATTGGGTCGCATGTAAATACTTCATGCATACAGTTTTTTTTCCTTATTCTTATTTACTGTTAACTACCTTTTATGTCTTCTCGTATTGGTTCTTCAATAAGAAGACCTCATTTCAGCCTCTATCCTCTAGCCAATTTTTTGTTCTAGTTAGTAGATCGTCGCCGTCACAAAAAATGTATACTAACAAAATAGAAGTAGTGTATTGATTATTTTCCTGCTTATGTAAATTATAAATACCTCCATGCAGGTACCTTCTTTCTTTATTCGCAAGCTTATCACCCAGGTCTTCTCATTCCTCAACATCTCACTTTTCAACAGGTATTTGATTCTTATTTTTGAAGTGTGTTTGCTTTATGTTATACTAGTACTTAGACCCGTGTATACACACGGGTCATCTAAGTTTTAAATCTCAAGCTATTATTAAATTGTTGAACATGTAATCGTGTTGAAACATTAGTTAATTAGGATGTGAAGATAACAAATGTAATCACATGATAATCGACGTCTCTAATTTTAAAATAAAAGAAATATACATGGGTTATAAAAAGTATGCGAATATATAAAGTTTTAAATTATAATTGTATTTCAAAATTACATAGATTATTTTATATAATTTAGGTTTAGAATATAAATAATTAATTGGGGTTTTGTTTTCAAAATTAAGTAAAATATAGCGACTTAATTGTTCAATTGAACTTTAATTTTAAATGATGATGTCACAAAGATGTTTCCTATATATAATTTAAGATATGAGGTGATGCTATAGTGAGCTGTATTTTTTTAGTCTTTTGCTGCGGAGAGAATGCTGCACATTTTCCAATGGGGAGTATGTCAAATCTGGTCTAGCAGAACTTGAGAAATGGATAGCCAATGCAAAGGAAGAGGTATTTTATGTAGTATTTTACAGAACTTGTTCATTTCATATATGATTACCTTTCTTCCTCTTGAGGCTAACTGAATACTTAATGCAGTTTGCAGGAACTTCTTGGCACGAATTAAATTATATCAGACAAGCAGTTGGGTTTCTGGTAAATCACTGCCTGCTACAATGATCTTTAGTGGTGTAAACGTGTCTTTTAGTTTACTTATAATTCTTTCAATTCTTTAGGTAATACACCAGAAACGGAAGAAGTCTTTGGAAGAGATTAGACAGGATCTATGTCCGGTACATCTTATTTTAAAGCTCAATTATGACCAACCCTTTCAATGCTACCCTGTATCACTTTGAATTCTTCGATTTGAACAGGTGTTGACCGTTAGACAAATATATCGTATAAGTACAATGTACTGGGATGACAAATACGGAACCCAGAGTGTATCAAACGAGGCAAGTGTTCATCTAATGTTATTCGTATTCGTTTGTGCTAATAGTACATACATGGTTTATGAATGTCTGTTTTTTGTTTACTAGGTTGTTGCTGAGATGAGGGAAATGCTAAACAAGGACTCTCAGAATCTTACATCCAATTCCTTCTTGTTGGACGATGATCTGAGGTTTGTTGCGTTTATGATTAAAGTTACAGATTTTGCACAACTTACACAACATTTGGACTTACTTCCTTTCGAACTAAAATTATGCGTTTGAATATGAGAGATAACACATTGATCTTGATTATGGTTTTATGTATTACAGCATTCCATTCTCTACAGAAGATATCTACCTGGCGATTCCCGCCATCGATCCTACAGATATCGAGGCCCCTGCGTTTTTATCGGAATATCCTTCTGCACAGTTTTTACTTCAAAATCCAAAGTAAATTTGTCAAGATGCGTCAGACAAAAGCCAATGTCTCGAACAAAGAGCTGGCTATGTGTGTGGGCTTGTCTCTTGTGTGTATGTGTAGCGAATGGGGAAATATATCATTTCTGCGCTTGTAGTTTAGTGTAGGATATGCAAGATGGCAAGGCCAAGCTAATGTAAAGGGCCAAGCTATGAAATAGTAACCACTAGTAATGCATGATAGTAGTTGTGACAAATTCTTTTTTATTCTTTTGTAAAGCTTTGTATTCATCAGTTGTACATTGTTGTTAATTCTAGTGGATTGTTTCAATTATATACTGATCGGTGTCGCTTGTGTTCATTCTGTCAAATAACCTGCAAGAAGCGACTATTTTTACAATACGCTCCCACTCTTTATGTAATATGAATAATTAAATTTGCTGCACAAGAGTTCCGGAGTATTGGTCATTCGTATCGGTCTATATGTGTCAAGTTGAAGATTGCAGGTATGAGGAATCATTTCAAGTACTCAAGTATTCTTGTATAATTAAGAGCTGAAGTCGTAGAAGTTTTGATATATATTCTTAGTAAGGTTTACATTGCTTGTACAACCAGGGAATTATAACTTACCCTGTTGTAAAAGAGTCATGATAATACACTAAATGATATGAAGCTTAGTGTCAGTTCTACATAAACAACTATCCAGTTTCCAAGTTAAACGTTCGTATTAAATAATTTAGTACTGAAAGCTTCGGCTAACAATTTCCGATCTTAGTGGGATTGCATCGTAGCAAGTTAACCATCGAGAATGATCTCAATGGCAACGATCTGTTGATTTGAGATAGGGGAGCTTTCTTGTTAAAGGTGGGATTGTCTCTTTTCAAAGTAAAGTGCAACGTTGTGGTTTTGGGTTTCTTAGATATCCCACCCGTGTTTATGTTTGATAGATTGAAAGCACTAAGATTTCTTCGTTTTCTTGTGTACGCATTTTCTGGTTTTGCAATGTCTTGTATGGAAGATGTTGAGGAGGGCCACACATCGTTTAGGCTCGTGAACGATTTTGATTTGCCATTGTAGAACGTTGATATCCCTCTCCTGTAACAAAACCAACAAAAAATGTTATCATATGACCACAAAACATGTCACAACACTTTTTTGACTTTTGAACACAATCCAAGTTAAAAAAGGACTATCCCTTACAACCATTAAAGACATAGCTTTCACTATGGGTAATGATATATCCAACATTTTTTTTTGATAAATCCACCACACATATGCATTATTTATGTGTACTGTACAACCTATTAATGCACTGTTTTGGTGGAATTATCAAAAAGGATGGTGGATATATCACCTCCCTTTCACTATGTATGACCATCTTTTAGAATTGTGGTCCAAAATGGATCCCAAAACAATGCACCATCAATATGTACTTTTTATACTTGTTTCTAGCCTACACAACAGAAACTGCAGCTGTGCAAACACTAATTACTACAATTCCTAAACTACAACAGTTACTTATTATTTCTTATCTTGCCCAACTCCCCACATGAATATCACTATCATATCTTAATCTTTTTTCAACAACAAATTCCAAAGCTTATAGGTTAAACTCAAAACAATCATGTTACAAAGTTACATTTGCTTGTTATATGTAAAAATGCAAGTCGTGCAATGTTGACGTTTCTAACGCCTTTCTAATTTATCATCATATACCAACAGATATTAATAGAAGTAATAAACATCATTCCACAAACTTACAAACAATAATTATAACTTTAGAGGCAAAAATGAAAATTTTAGTGTTAACCACATTTATGATGGTGAATTAAGGATCAAATAAGAACTCAAATATAAGAACCGAAAAAGGTAATATGAATTAACCATTTTATGCATCTAAATTGTAACTGCTAGTCTCAAAATTACGCCTTGTGATCATGGTCTAAAAACTTCATACACTATGGCCATATTAAGCACTTTATTATCAACATAACCTAAGATACTAAATTCCAATTAACCAATTAAATTAAATACTCCGATACAAAAGTCCATTAAATCATCCCCCTAGCTAGGGTTACTCACTTACTTGTATGACAATCCTAATTCACAATTAAACAAACAATTAATGAAATTGAAATAAATTTAATGAGAAGAAATCAAACCTCATCGGTAACGCTTGTTCCAGAGCTTGAATTGCATCATCAAATGATCCATTATCATTATTATTGTTATAATGATGATCATAATTATAACTACTTTCAGCATCGGCATCATCGTCTTCTAGATCGCCATCGCTATCTTCACCGATCGAAGAACTACTTGACGAATTACATTCATTTTCGTGTATAATTTCCATCGATTTCGTTCCTCCGGCGACTTTGACGAACATACTTACATTTGTCTCCGGCAGCAACGTCCGGCAACCGCCGGTACTTTCACCGGTCTCGCAAATCGTTTCCATCTGATAGATCTAATGTAACAGAAGTTCGATTTTCTTGGAAATTTTAGAAATCACTGTTTGAGTTTTTATATGTATAGATGATGATTTATCATTATTATTTATCTATTGTGTTTATTATATAAAATAATAAGTTGGTGCAGAGATAAGGAAGGAAGTTATGATTGCTGAATAGGATCCTATTAGGATATTTGGATAACTCAAAACACTTACTAATTTTCACTAATTTTTTATTTTTCTTTTTATCAAGACAGATTTTGACTTGGTATTTAATATTGTTTCTTTTGATACAATCTACATTATGTTTATCACCGACATCCTATGGTGGCTGACATAATAATATCTTCAGAAAATGTCTCGGGTTCAAATCTCACTAATTATATATAGTGGGGTGTATAGGGAAGGACTCGGAAATGATCATGGAGATATCCAAGCTAGTGGGGTGTATAGGGAAGGACTCGAAAATGGTCATGAAGATATCCGAGCAAACCGTGTATATCTGAGGTAAAAATTTTCGCGAGTAAATTCCATAAATGATCCCTGTGGTTTACATTGATTTACGAAAATAGTCCCTGTACTTTTTTTTCAACGTTTACGGTCCAAAAACTTTGGATTTGCTCGCAAATTTTCCCTTAACTTTGGAATTTTGCTTGAAAATGGTCCCTCCGTCTAACTTTGGATTTGCTCGCAAATGGTCCTTTAAGGACCATTTGCGAGCATATCCAAAGTTATTGGACTGAAAACGTTGAAAAAAGAGTACATGGACTATTTTCGTAAATCAATGTAAACCACAGGGACCATTTATGGAATTTACTCAATTTTCGCCGTTCATTGATAACCTAAAAACGAATATATCATCCGTGTACTTGTTTATACTATATCACATTTATCGAATATTATTTGAATAAAGGGATTTATTGTTTGTTTCAATGTAAAAAGTGACTTTACTTGAATAATTAATCATATTAAAAAAGTCAATTTGTTGATACGATGATGTTTAGAAAGACGAGTGTTATGTATGTGTGTATTGTTTTACAAAATGAACTAGATTCCAAACTCGTATATACATATGAAGTGCTCATTGTTTAACTAAAATAGAAGTATTAAATTTTGATGTAATTAAAAATGAGGGACCCGATTGATTGAATCTGATTTTATAATTAAAATTTACATAATGAGTAAGGATCAAATGAGACTATGATTTTTGAGTGAAACTAAGGGAACCAATAACATGTACAAAAAGAATGTTCCATACTACAAAACCCATTTACCCCAAACATCAATTATCTCACAAACGACAAATCGAAAAATCATGAAACTTGCACCATAATTTTCAGCGTTTTATCCTCTTCGATTTGTCGTCCCTCAAGGCATACTTTCGATAAAAAAAATATTCGGTTTTTTTGTCGGTTTTATAAATTAGTAACACATGTGTTAGTGATTGATTGTACATTTTATTTAAGGTTATGGTTAGGGTTTAGGGTTAGAGTTTAGGGTTAGGATTTAGCAGGGTTCATGGTTTAGGGTTTAGGTTTAGGGTTTAGGGTTTAGAGTTTTATAAAGCGTTTAGGGTTTGGGGTTTAGGGGTTAGGGTTTAGGGTTTAGGTTTTGGGGTTTCGGGGAGAAACCCCAAAACCCAAACCCTAAACCCTAAACCCTAACCCATAAACCCCAAACCCTAAACGCAACACTGTAACACATGTGTTAGTAACATATGAAACCCACCAAAAAAATGAAAAAAAAATTACGTCGGAAGTATGCCTTGAGGGACGGCAAATCGAAGAGGATAAAACGCTGAAAATTATGGTGAAAGTTTCATGATTTTTCGATTTGTCGTTTGTGAGATAATTGATGTTTGGGGTAAATGGGTTTTGTAGTATGGAACATTCTCTTTGTATATGTGGCATGATATCATTGGTTCCCTTAGACCATTCCCAACCCAGAAACCAACTGACAGAAACTGACAGAGCCACGTCAGCGTTTCCACAAAACTGACTGAAACTGACTGAAACTGACAGACCACTCCCATCCTTGCTCCGTCACTTCCATTTTCTGGGCCCCGCGACTAATTAAAAAATCAACTAAAACACAACAACTTAAATAAAAACAATAATTTAAATTAAACACATTCCATTAAAATTAAAAATTACACCAATCCTAAAAATTAAAATTACTACAATTCCTAAAAATTAAAATTACAACAATTCCTAATAATTAAAATTACGAGAAATCCTAAAAATTAAAAAGTACGATAATTTAAAAAATACTAGAATTATAAAGAAATCTAATCGGAGCTTGACTCGTCGGTTTCGTTTGCGTTTTCTTGCTCGTCCTCGTCCGATTCGTCGTTGCCATATTTGTCTTGGTAAAGTGTCACGACTTCTTTCCTCGCTTTTTTTAGCATTGCTATTTCTTTTTTGGACGCCTTTTTCGGGAGTTTTTTACACAAAAAACTCAAAGCTTTGTAGGCGGCTTTTTTCATCGCGTTTTCCTTGATCAGTTTAATTGCTTCTTGTTGCGCGAGAGCGGTTTGCCTGACTGCTTCCAAAGTTTCCACTTTTTCAGATTGAACACTTCGTGAGGATGAACCGACGGAGCTTGAGGTGGTAGTTTTCGACGCCTTTCGGCCTGGAGGACGACGGATATAGTCATTTTGGAACAACCGCTTCATGTTCGTATCAAGAGCCGTTGCTGTCGGTTGTTCATCCGCGTCCAGATCGGTGACAACGTGTCGGAAAGAATCTTCATTGGCCATAACGCCCGGCTCAGCAAAGAATTTTGGGAAATGTCTAATAACATTCCAAGATGACTCGTAAATGAACGCACGACCAAGTTGGTGCCGGAATGCATTTCGGGTGGCAATCATGACGTCGTTTTCATCGGCACCGCTTTGTGGGCAAATTTCTTTGTAGTTTTTGTAGAGAGCTTGGAATGCTTTTGAGTCGTGAGAAATCTTGTTCCATTTGCCAGTAAGTTGATTAAGGTTACGTTTTGTTGAGACACAACTGTTGTAAGCTTCATTAACTTTAGCCCAAAATGACTCGTTTGTTTGATTTTTGCCCACCACACCGTTTTCGGAACAGTGTATCCACCGCTCCGCTAAAATCCTCGCCTCCTCGTCCGTCCAACGTGTTTGAGCCCGTTTGGGCCTTTTTTCCTTTTGAACCCGTTTACCCTTTTTCTTGTTCTTTTGGGTTTCGGGTTCAGATTCGGGCTCGGTTTCGGGATTCGGGTTCGCCTCGTCGGAGCTTTCTTCCAAAGTTTGTGGTACGGTGAAATTCATTTGTTGGTGACTGGGGTTGGATGAGCTTGGAGAAAAGTGTGGTTGTTGTGGTGACCATTGTGTGTTTTGCAACCACTGTGGTTGTGACCATTGTGTGAAATGTGGTTGTGGTGGTGAGGATTGTGTGTTTGTGTACCACCCTTGAAATGCATAATTATTCCTCGGGTCGTGCGGATCAAGGTTGAACGGGCTTGCAATTGGTGGAAAGTTGGCAATTGGTTGAGTGTTTGGTTGAGATGAAGAACCGGAAGCTTGAGTGTTTGGTGAGTTTGGGTTTGGTAACGGGTTATTCAACAGATTTTGCCACATATCTTTGGCAATATTTTGTTGATCTTTTTTTTTTTTTATTTTTGGAAGTGGATTTGTTGTTTTTTGACATTTTTTTGAGAGTGTTTTTGAGGTTTTTGAGAGTGGTGTTTGAAGTGTTGTGTGGAAGAATTGGTGGAATGTTTTTGTGTTGTGTGAAAATTAGTAAGTATGTAGGTATTTTTATAGGTAAAAATGGAGGGTTTAAAAATAATTTGAATTTTTAAATTTTTTGAAATGTTTTTGAAAAATTCAAATTTTTGGAAAAATTTGAATTTTTTGAAAAATTTTAACCCACTCTACCAACGGACCTTTTTTTACATTTTTTTCAATTTTTTTTTATGTTAAACGGTAACAAACAAAAAAAAGAAAAGAAATGGGCCCCACTATCACCGACGCACCCCGTCGGTTTACCGACTGACGGCAGCCGACGGACGAAACCGACGAGGCGGTGCCAACCCCGTCGGTTCGTCGGTTTGAAGCCGACGCAAAGCGACGCCTCGGGTTGGGAATGGTCTTAGTCTCACACAAATTTTTAGTCTCATTTGAACCCTACCCTTCACATAATTTTGTAGTAGTCAATTTGTAAAATAGATATTTATGTATGAAGAAACCTTTGTTTTTTATAGGTTATCTAAACTGGCTTGTATTTTCAACCATAGATTACAATTGTTAGCTTGTACGTATGAACACATACATATAGATATGTTTTTACATAACAAACAGATTTTATTGAACAAATTTATTCTTACATTTTAAGCATATCTTAATTTTGTTGTTTAACATGATATATGAGAGTTTAGTCGACATCTCACTCCCAACTTAGTTAATTTTCTTCCAAGTATGCAAAATACCGAATATTCATATTCTCAAAAAGGTAATTGTTACTACGTATAATTTAGAGGGTGTTTGAGATTGTGTTTTAAAAATGGACTTTGCATTTTTGAAATGATTTTAAAAAACGGTCTCAACATTAGTTTCAAACAGTGGAGGATATTGGCAAGTGCAGTATGTGCCAGTGCACAGGGCCACCAAAATATGGGGGCCCCCAAATTTTACGAGATGTTATATATTAGTATATAAGTTCAATGCGGAAAATTTTTTTTTGTAATACTTAAAGAATAATAATAACAGCCTGCAATCTGTAGAAAAAAAAACATTTTGATGAGAATCTAACTAATGAAGTAGATGTTTCATTTTCTGTTGAGGAGTCATTTAAGGTGAATTATTTATTGTGCGTTATTGATCAAGCAATTTTTATTTTTTTTATAATTCATCGAACAATACATACACAGTATGACAAGACTTTTGGTTTCTTGTTTACTTCTAACAAGTTATACTCATTTAATGACAAGAGTCTTTGTTCGTGTCGTAATCATCTAAAGAATAAAAAGCACTCACGAAGAGTGAACAACCTGATATAGATGCAAATAAACTCTATGTGGAGTTAAAGTTGCTTTAAAATTTCTTGCATTGTACCTATATGGAACCTATTGATATTCTACATCACCTGAAACGAGACGATTGCCTTCCTAATGCGATTATTGTATATAGTGTATTCTTGACTATTCTCATATGTGAAAAGAAGTATTTCAAAACTTAAGTTGTTGAAGTTACATTTACGCTCCACAATGTCCCAAGAGAGGCTTAATGAATTGACAATGATAATAATTGATAATAATCTACTAGAGAGTATTGATATTAAAAGTTTAATTTAAAATATTTGTTTCAAAGAATGCTCGGAGAATGCTTTTTTTTAATGAAAAATAAAAATGGTTAGTTTTTCCGAATTGCTTGATAATGACTTTGTATTTTTGTATCTTTATATATTTTCGTAATATGAATGCATTTTTCTATATATACTTTTGATTATTTTTTGTTTGTTTATTTGGGGCCCCTTTTTTGATCTCGCACGGGGTCTCCCGAATTGATTTGCCAGCCCTGGTTTCAAAAACTACATTTTTTTTTAGGAAAATACAAATGATGATCTTTTTGCCAAACATTTTTTATGATCATTCGCATTCTCTTAACGTCGTACATAGATAATCTCTAGAAAACGCAATCTCAAATATCACCTCACCTTGATCCTTTTATTTCAAAAAACATATAACATTAAAAAAATACATAATCATCTGTCTCTTACAAATAAGATACAACACAGAAGAATATATGTGGCTTGTACACAACAAGTTTACTTCATACATAACAGATACAAACATTAAGCAGCACTACAAGATCTTCTTGTTGTGTATCTTAATCGATTCTAGTGTATAACCACTCTCAGCACAAATGTGACATTACCACACACTAGAGCTAGCGATCCTCTATGTCTAGCTTACAGTATACCCAAATTCTCAAATTTGACTACAATCTCCATCCAATAAATGACTATTTCTACATAGGCAATGACTTACCCAAATAGACCCTAACTTGTGTTCCATATGTTATGGGGAAAATCGTCCCTGTTTATGTGCATTTAGTTGCATATGTTACATGCCACATGTTATATGTACAAACTTTGATTGAAGCATCAAGCTGATGCATGATGTATTGCCAACTTTGCAAGGACCCCGATTGCACACGAATTGATATACGTACATGGCTCAGTATAAGATGAATTAACTCGCTTGTCTATAAAGTTATCCGCCCTATCAGGGCCACCAAGTATAGCTCCTGTGAGCTCGTTAGGGTTGGGTTCATCTGTATTGAACCAATAAACAAAACTCATCCCACAGTTTACATCTTCAGTTGTAGTCAACACTGGCACCGATGCACCTCTATGATGAGCCTGAACCGGTGGGTTCTGTCCAAACCCTACCATTATTGATCTCTTAATCGGATTATTCCCTAGTAGATAATCCATCTATAACAAACACGTGAACCTTAAGTTAAAAAGGCATAAAGCATAGGTTAACAATATAAACTATACATACATATATAAATATATAGTTTTATTTGTTAATAACAAATTTGAATGATGTTAAGTAGTGTTATAGTACTTCTTTTTTAGCAAATGACATGAGGTCGACGTGAGTGAATGTTCTATCGGCGCAAGTGACTTGCATATAATTTCTAGCCAATAAATCACTGTAAACACTGAAAAGAAATGCCGTGGAAGTCACATATTGTGAATTTGCACCATCTCGAAAGTTGATCAAACCACCTGCAGATATTTATTGGATCATGAGTATTTAAGGCCATAAACTTTGTGCGAAAACTGTTTCAGGTAAAACCAGTTTTGGCCCATACTTTACAAATTTTTGTACACGAGGCTTTGTGAGTGGAGAGAAACCTGGGGTCATAAAAGGTTGACGGTAAGGGCTATCAGGAAGAACTGAACATATGTATTCATCAGCTTGTCGTTGGAACGTTTCAAATTCCTTTTGACCTTCCCAATACAACTGTTTCAATGTATTATCAAAACTGCTCAAAACGAGTTGGCCGGCATGTATTAAAACCGATAAATGATAGGAGTATTAACAAGGTAAATCCTGTAAGTTTAAGTTGATTACTTATGAATGAGTCTATTTGAATTGTGGTTAATGTCAAATTGTTCGAATCAGAACAATATTTACCTAAATATGTATTAGACCGTTCGCCCAGACCTATTTCCTTTTAACCTTTATTTATTACCTGAGAGAGAAGGACCTGGACTCCAGCATATTTGAGGTCCCAACTGAACTCACAAACAACAGCACTAGTGGACTCTTCTTGTATATATTGTAAATATTGTTGATCCCTTGTTGCAATGTATAGCCATGCAGCTCCCCAGAGTAACTCATCCTAGTAATTTTTTTATATTAAATATTACTTGTTATTTTATAATTCACCAAAAAAATGTGTCCTAAAAGCAAATATGTTGTATGGTAGTAAGACAGTCGATATGGATTGTACGTTATAACCAGAGTAGGAGCAGTAGAAAGGACATGCACCGTCGAAAGTTCCTTTGTATTCTTCAGCAAATTGAAAGAGCTGCAAATCAGATTAAATTCTTATTCTTTAAGCAAAAGCAAAACTACCCATAAAACTAAAACAGTGTTTTAGGGTGTTACAAACATGTAGCAAAGTTAAATTTAAGAAACCTGTTTGGATCTGTCAAGGATAATTTCAGCATACTCAAGATCAACTTTGCGAAAAACAATAGCTGAAGCAGCCAAAGCAGCTGCAGTCTCGGCAGCGATCTCAGTTCCAGGAAGATTTTGATTAATCTCCAACACCGTTCTTGGTGTTTTCATGTTTTCAGGCCTGATCCAACGCTGATGATCCTGTTTTGGATCTCCTACCTAGGGATTAAAGTTCAAACATTTTTAAAAAATTAATCATTTAATTATATGAAAGCTTTAATATTTAAAATGAGATCATTGTGATTGTAGGAGGGTTCCATAACTTGCTAAAACATATGGGAAATCACCTGAACAAACAACCGATTTTCTTGCTCACTTGCTTTTAGAAAATAATCGGTGCCCCATCGAATACCATCAAGAAGATTATTCATTTCTCCAGAATCTTTAATCTCCGGTTCATAAAAATACGCAGCCCAAGCCATTGTGGTGACCGTAAATGCCATTGGAAATTGATATTTGACATTATCTCCTGCATCATAGTATCCCCCAACCAAATTAACCTGATACACAAGTCAAAACAAAATGAATATCAACATGTCACGAAAATGTATCCTAGACAGCTTAAAATCATTTTTTTTAAAGCTTACACCGGCTTCTTTTCCATCTTCAAGAGCAGAATCACCTCTCCATGGAGGCCTATGGTTCAGAGGAAGCTTCCCGGATCTTTGGGCCTCCAAGAAAATTATCGATTTTGTTAGGGCTTCTCTATAATTAAGAGTAGCATTTATGCTCATCCAGAATGTCGAAAAGAGAGCCAAAAAGATTATCAACACCCATGATTGGGCCATTACAGAAGCTCATACAAGAACAAAAGATATGTTTAATGTGGCGGGAAGGTTATGGATGAAATGAGTTGGTTATTTTGGTGGTTGAAAGTTTTGAGAAATATAGTTGACATCAATGGTTCAAGGAGACCCTTTAATGTTCATATTTGTATGGCTAGTAAATATACAATTAACATCCACACATAGTTACTACACTTGTTAATTACAATTAACTTTAATTTGAAAATTTAAGCGTTAACTTACATTTAATTGATTTAGAGTCATCGATAGAGTAACATAGTTAATTAGTCATGTTACTGCGATTAGATAATCTATTCGATTACCATCAATTCCTTCGTTCTCATACATTCATATCTGATATCTACAAGAGTATTGATCGGCGTCGAAGTACCAATCAAAAATCAACCTAGTTACCTTATACTAGATAAGGCAAGCGCTATCAAATCCACGAGGAGTATGTGGTTATAACTAGAGTTTAAACAATAAAGTAAATTCTTTGAAATTTGAATTGAGATTAAAACTACTTATGCTATTAAATAAAACAATAATGATTAAACTTAAACTAGAGAAAGCAATTGAAATGAGTTTTGTAAAATGATAAGAGAAAGAGCAATCACTTCCGGTTCATAGGGTTTTTCTACAAAAGATGTATCCTTTTATTGATTCTCATGTTTGCACTAAAATACAAATTAATTTAACACACTTTGGGTACAAGTTATGTTTTCCAAAATCACCTCTTAATCCCTAAACTAATTAGACTCGGCACGGACGATTGAATCGCTATAACTTGTCTTACAATGATCAAATCAATATGTCTTAATAAGAACAAGAATTATAAGTTCAAATCATACGCATCAAATATAAACTCACAAGTAGGCCTGTAAACGAACCGAACGAACACGAACGGAGTCTGTTCGTGTTCGTTCATTAAGATTTTGACGAAAAAACGAACGAACACGAATGGATAAGCGAACGAATTTTGTTGTTCATGTTCGTTCACTAAGAAAATTTGCTTGTTCACAAACACAAACGAACGTACACGAACAAACATATAATTTAATGCATCTCTTCATTAATACCTTAAACGAACCTCATCAAACATAAACGAACGTATTTATATACACCTACACATATATATTATAGAACTTGAAACTTTGCAATGCATATTTAACATTACAAAACGATCACAATATGAAGATAAAATCATTTGCTTGGTCCGATCGTAGGTAAGAGCAACAGATCTTGAACTATTGGAGGGAGAGAGTGGAGGTATGTTTGGAGTTGAGGGAAATATGATAGGGAAATGTGAGGTAAAAATATCTAGATGTTTAATACTATAAAATGAAAAAATATCTAAATATTTGATAATATTATATTTAGAATTTAGCTTAAATTAAAATAAGTTATACAAATATGTATTAATATAATTAAACTATTAGCTAGTTAATAAACGATCGTTTAACCGAACGTTCACGAACATGTTATCGAACGTTCATGAACGTAAATGAACGAACGAGACATGTGTTCATGTTCGTTCATATAATTAAACGAACGTAAAAATTTGTTCATGTTCGTTTATATAACGAAACGAACGAACATAAACGAACTTCCCGCCGAACGGTTCGCGAATAGTTCGCCGAACGTTCAGTTCCCTTACAGGCCTACTCACAAGTCATGTTCATAATACAAACTAAAAATCAATCAAAGAAACTATTAAACCATAAACCCTAGTTTTACCGAATGTGATTACAAAGAGTTTAGCCTTCCATAGCTATGGTAGGAAACATCGTGATCAGTGATTGCATCTTCAAAAGCTTGTGGTTGGCGAGTAGATGATTAATTGTTGATGGAGGATTAGGGTTTTGATGGAGGTGGGAGGAGATGATGATGGAAATCGCTCAAGGGGTAGGGAGTATGGAAAAATCGTGGAATGAATCCCCTGGAAATCTCAGGCCGTGGTTTTGTGAAGGAATTGGGAGAGAGAAAGTAGCTCTACTCCATTTGCTATCAACTTTGGCTTGATTTTTCACTGATCTTACTCATTTAGATTACAGAGTAACTTCAAGTACCTCTACTCTCACCTTTTACTTCATTATTTCATCACTTCAATCATGGATCTTTTATTGTCTTCCTTCATCCTCTTGAATGCTTGCATGTCCATTCAATCATCAGCATAAAACGTCATTTTATCTCCTTTGCATTCATACCTTTTACATACATAAAATCTAATCAAAGCACTACTATTCAAGCAAAAATAAACGCATTTGTGTATGCATAAAGCACAAATATGATGTACAAAATAAACACCCATCAAGTATAATGCATTCTCTTTTGTTATCAAGTGAGCGATCAACTTTAATATTCAAAAACTTCAGGACTTGTTAGAGGTTTTATTCTTATGATAACATATCAGTTACAAACAAGATAATTTGTAGGTATATTTTTTGTGGCGATTTCTGTATATCTTTGAAATCATACAATCATATCAAATGCGTAAGAGAGTTGTAATTTAGCTACCTTTTACGAAAGAAATTCACTTAAAGAGTGCTATAGAGTTGATAAAGCCAAAAGAAATTTGAATACTTGTCATACTTCATTGTGGTTCGACCCGTTTTGTTGTGATACATGTATAAAAACATAACCTGTTTTGACCCTATACTTAAATTATCTGTTATGTCATATATTCAGTTTCAACTTTCAAACATGGGAAATGCTATTGACAGCCCCTTTGAACTTATTTATTAAACTCAAACTTTCCTTTATTATCCAAAATTATAATTAATATATCACATATAAAAGGAAAGTTTCAATGAATTAAATACAAAACTTCAGTGTATTAATTATAATTTTGATTATATAAGGAAACTTTGACTTCAATAAATGCACTTAATAGCATTTCCCTTCAAACATTAATAGAAAAAAAAAAAAGATATGCAAATAATAACGTACAGAGTATTTGTCCTGTTCTTCTCCAATAATTACATCAGAAAACTAGTTTTTATTAGGAAAAGATTTCCTGTATGCCAAATATTATACCTCAAATAATCAATTAATAGCAAGTTACAATAAGTAAAGATATCCTACCAGTAAATAAACATCTATTTCTACATATGCCATAACTTACCCAAATGAATTAACCATAACTTAGGGTTCCATATGTACTACAAATAAACTTTGATCAAAATTATATTACTTTTGCATTATGCTTTGCCAGCTTTGCAAGGACACCAACCGCGAGGGAATTGACATACGTACATGGCTCAGTATAAGATGAATTAACGCGCGAGTCTACAAATTTATCTGCCTTATCTGGCCCACCAAGGATGGCACCCGTGAGCTCATTCGGGTTAGGTTTATCGACGTTGTACCAATAAACGAAACTCATCCCACAATTTACATCTTTGGTTGGAGCCATCACTGGCACCGATGCACCTCTATGATGCGCTTGTAGTGGTGGATTTTTACCAAATCCTACCATCATTGATCTCTTTAATGGGTTATCCCCTAGTATATAATCCATCTGCAACAAGCACATGAATAGAGATAAGCAAATACCAGTTTAAACTGAATTTCAGATCTGAGACATAAATAAACAATATTCAGGTCATTCAATTTGGCTACCACGTATTGTTTCTGCTATTTAGGTCATTCAACTACATAAAAAACCACATTCGTGGACGTAAATGACTGGTTACCTATGACTAGCAAAGTTGTAACTGGTATCATATAATTTTTTTACGTCATCATACACATGGATAATGGTATCCTAGTCACTGTATCGTCCATATACATATATAATTTATGAAGTTGGGCATCGTTGTACCTGTTTTTTAGCAAAATTCATGAGTTGCACATTGGTGAAGTGTTTGTCACCGCAAGTGACTTGCTTATTGTATCTAGCCAACAAATCACTATATACACTGAATAGAAACGCTGTCGCTGTCACATATTGTAAATTTGCACCATCTCTAAAGTGAATTAAACCTCCTGCACAGATTTCCTCCAATTATGAGTACATGTACATGGGTCAACATATAGACTTCGGGCCAAAAAGTCATTGAGCCATTATTTTACAAGTATTGGTGCATGAAGTAAAAAAAAGAAAGAAAGAAACCTGGGGTCATGAAAACTTGATGGTAAGGGCTTTCTGGAAGAACTGAACAAATATATCCATCAGCCTGCTGTTGAAATGTCTGAAATTCCTTTTGTCCCTCCCAGTACAACTGCATGCATGTTTCAATGCTTTCATTAATTTAGAAATAGATAATTTTTTCGTTTTAACAGAACTGATTAATTAAGAAGGATTATTTTTTTTGATGGGTTGAAATTAGTTTATTGAGATACCTGAGAGAGAAGGATCTGGGCACCAGCAAATTTGAGGTCCCAACTGAACTCATAAACAACAGCAGTTGTGGACTCTTCTTGTATGTATTTCAGATATATTGGCCTCTTTGTTGCAATGTATAGCCATGTTGCCCCCCATAGTAATTCATCCTGAATATTACATCAATTTATAAATATATTATTTTTAAGAACTCCCTTTTTCACAATGCACAAACACATCATAAATCGAAAATGTTATATGAATACACTCGAGTTGGAACAAGATTTACATGATAACCAGAGTAGGAGCAGTAGAAAGGGCATTCACCATCGAAAGTTCCCCTATGTTCATTGGCGAAATCAAAGAGCTGCAAATCAAATTTATTACGTTTAAGTAAAAGTAAACCTACCGATAAAACAAACGTGTAGCAAAATTCATTTCTCTTAAGATACCTTTTTGGCTCCATTAAGGAGGCTACGAGCGTACGCATGATCAGTGTTACGAAAAACAAGAGATGAAGCAGCCAATGCAGCAGCAGTCTCGGCAGCAATCTCCGTCCCCGGGCAATTTTGATTAATCTCCAACACTTTTCTTGATGTTTTCATGTTCTCGGGCCTTACCCAACACTCATGATCCTTATTTGGATCTCCTACCTAAAGTTCAACTTTTATTAGAAATCTTATGGTTATTATTGTATAGTAAGATATGTCATTTATTTCGTTTCTATTTAAGGCATTGCCTGTTATATTTACTATCATGCTTTAAGTGATCTTAAATAAAGCTTTATTTTTGTAACTTTAATTTTACTCGAAAAATTTCAAGAAAACTCGAAAAGCTTCATGAAAACTCGATAATCCTAGTCAAACTAACATTATACACAAACCAAAACATATTCGTCCTTGGCTAAATCCTAGAAGAATATCAATTGATTACCTGAACAAACAAACGATTACGTTGAGTACTCGCTTTAAGAAAATAATCGGTGCCCCATCGAATGCCATCAAGGACATTATTCATCTCTCCTGCAGCCTTTAACTCTGCCTCATAAAAATAAGCAGCCCATGCCAATGTGGTCACCGTAAATGCCATTGGAAATCCGTATTTCACATTATCTCCGGCATCATAGTATCCTCCTACCAGATTAACCTATAAACACGAGTTGAAACAAGAAAAAGGTTAAAACTTTTTTTTTTAAGCAAACACACGACCATATTATTTACAATCACACGTATTATATACACGGACTTAAACCCATAACCTATTGGTTGATGAATTACTTTCATATCGCTTAACCAAAGGCGATTTGGTAAAAAAGTTAAACTATAAAGTCAACCCTTGAACATAGGCCTCAGTGTCTGGGAATGTATCAAACTTTCACCAAATCTCTATTGTGTGTATCCAACTTATAAAACTCAATATTAATGCACCCAACTTGTAAAAACCCTTATATTGATGTACTTTGATGATGTGTCACTCTCTCCTTGCGCCACATGGCACGCTATGCACTCGCCACGTCATCAAAGTACATCAATATAAGGGTTTTTACAAGTTGAGTGCATTAATATTGAGTTTTGTAAGTTGGATACACACAATAGAGATTTGGTGAAAGTTTGATACATTCCCAGACACTGATCCCTTGAACATATTATATATCCACATATCTATATATATCAACGAATTTAAAATCTTACACCAACTTCTTTGCCATCATCAAGAGCAGAATCACCTCTCCAAGGAGGCCTATGGTTCGGAGGAAGTTTTCCGGATCTTTGGGCCTCCAAGAAAATTATAGATTTTGTCAGGGCATCTCGGTAATCAAAGTGAGCATTTACAAACACCGAGAAACTCGCAAACAAAACCAACAAGATCATCAAACAGCACGATTGCGACATTAGAGATGTTCAATTCCTTGACCAAGAACACAAAATAATAATGTGGTTTATTTTTTGGCGGGAAAGTCAGGAATGGAATTAGTTTGGTTATTTTTGGTGGTTAGAAAAAAGGTTTTAAGACCTTTATTGTAACTAATGGTTTTAAAGAGAGACCCTATGTATGCATATTTCTATGGCTGCTATATGCAAAATTGCAACATCCACACGTATGTCCTAGATTCATTTATTACCATTAATTAATTGAACTTAAACATACATAAATGATGATGTATCTTGAAATTAATAAGATCGATTCAGTTACTATATTTCTCTTTCAGAACGTACGTTTTTAGTATGTTATCCCTTATTCGATTTTAAACCCGTGTATATATATAGCATGCTGATTGTTTAATTAGAATAGAGATTTAGTTACCTAATTCATCAACTGAATTTGATTCGAATTGATGATATCATAATCTGACTTCCTTATATTATATTTAAGATAAGATTAAGATTATTTCATGTATTGATGCATGTAGGAAATTGATGCAGTTGGTACAGAAATTTCTATTATGAATTGGACCAACTAAACGTGAGCAACTAATTGCGTATGATTATTTTCCCTTAGATTAAATTAAATATGTATGTTTTTGTTCCAAAAAGTAATATATATATTCGTAATTCAGTAGTGTGATTAGGGGTGTTCATTCGGTTAATTCGGTTTAAACCGAACCTAATAGATAAAACCGATCGGTTTTCCGTTTTAAAAAATTGAAACCGAACCGAACCGAACAAGTATAAAACCAAACCGAACCGAACCGAACCGAACCGAATTACTATTCGGTTTATTCGGTTCTACTATTCAGTTTACGCTTTCATATATAAATAATAAAATCATTAAAACAAAATCAAGATACTTTAATATTAAACAAAACTAATTGACACGTTTCGTAAGTTCTTGACAAAAGTTTAATTATTTGCAAGACAAAACTAAAATATAGTTGAGACTTTTGTGATAAATGATAAATGATAAATAGAGTTAATAATAGTATTAGTATACATAATAATGGGTGATTAACTCAATTAATATGTACACATGTTGAAAATATTACCAAAGTATATTATAATTCGGTTAATTTGAACTATTCGGTTTTTACAATGATAACCAAAACCAATCCAAAAACCAATTTAAATATTCGGTTTTGAACCGAACCGATCCAAAAAACTAAATTATCCGAACCAAATAGTCCAAACCAAATTGTTCAATTGGACAATTCGGTTTGTCCAAATAGTGAACACCCCTAAGTGTGATAACAAAAATTAATCTTCAATATAATTTTTCGAAATAACAAAGTAATCCAAACACAATTACAATTCCTAAATTTAATATATAGTAACAATAATAATCATCATCCTAAATCATAAATAAATAAATAAAGAATGTGATTAGTTAATAGAAAATTTGATTAACACGATAACATCATAAAAGTGTGTCTCAGAATATATTTAAGATATGAACCTTTTCTCTTCGGTTACCAATTGAACTTCTTAAATCTTGACCATTTTAGAAGTTGTTGTTTTTAAATAGGTCGATGATGCGCATGTTTTTAATATGAATTAAATTATTTATTATTTGATAACCTTCTATTTATAGGATAAAGAAGTTAACTAAGACACACACAATTAAAACGAAAAGAATCTTAAACAATAAATCGTAGCTAATAAGAAGCTTGTTTTGAGGTTAAAAAAAAGTTTAAGTTATAAAATAACAATGTAGTTACCTTTTTTTATCGAAGAGAGTAACATACTCATTTTATTACTATCAACTCTAAAGTTTTGTTCTAATGTTAGTAACATGGTATTTTAGTAACTGTTTAGTTATCAATATTGCTCACACGTCGATGGCCTGTATACTTTTTAATGACATAGCATGACACGCTAGATATAATTATTGTACTTAAACTTTATTTCTTGATGAAATTTAATCGTTACCCAATTTTTTTTCGAAAATCGGTCTTTTATGTTAAATTCTTCTTATAAAATTAGTCTTCCAAATGAATTTCATTAAAAAGTGTAAGTACACTAATATATCTAATGTGTGATGTTATTATAAAGTATACATGTTAGCGACATGTGAGTAATGATGAAATCAAATGGTGACTAAAATACCATGTTAGTAACATTGCAAAAAAAAGAGTTGATTATTCACATTGGTAATAAAATAGGTACGTTACTCAGTTTAGTACAAAAAGTACTCCCCCCGTCCCATATTTATAGTCCATGGATACATCTACTTTATTTGTTTGTCATAAAAAGTGTGTAAGTACCCTAATATATCTAACGTGTGATGTTATTATAAAGTATACATGTTAGGGACATGTGAGCAATGATGAAACCAAATGGTGACTAAAATACCATGTTAGTAACATTGGAAAATTCACATTGGTAAGAAAATATGTATGTTACTCAGTTTAATACAAAAAGTACTTCCTCCGTCTCATATTTATAGTCCATGGATAACTCAACTTATATGTATGTCATAAAAATGTAGGTAAAAAGTAAGGGTAAAAAAGTAATAGTTAAAAAAACAATAATTCGTAGACTGAGAGATTCGAACTCTCGCGGGGAAAACCCATGTACTTAGCAGGCACACGCCTTAACCACTCGGCCAAAGCCACTTTTCGTTCTACCGGTTTTTTTATAATTAAATTTATACTAAAATTATAATAACCAGCTTTTTTGGTTATGGAATTAGATCGTCTTCACTCTTGCAACAACTTCTTCAATTCATCAAAATAAAAGTGACTAATACATACACAGACACAGTAGGAGACGGAAAATGGCGACGATTCAGGCGGTTTTAAGTAATTTAACGGCCGGTGAACGTCATCTTTTAACGGCGGTTAACACCGGTGCATCCACTTTATCACTTTTAGGTTCTGGATTTATAGTGCTCTGTTACCTCTGCTTTAAAGAGCTCCGCAAGTTTTCATTCAAGCTCGTTTTCTATCTCGCTTTATCTGTAAGCAATTTTATTATAATTGATTAAATCTAATGTAATTTCAGATCGATTCTATACAAGTTATTTAACTTTATTTAAGTTTCAGTTGCATAATTTTACAAAATTGCTTCGTGTGTAAGCTTATCATCACTAGTCATGCTAGGGTTTTGCGTTAGTTGAAGTTTGAATTGATAGATTCGTTTGTTGATTTATGATTAATGTACATTCTATGTTAATAGTAATAAACCTATAGTTAAGTTGATACATGTAATATGTGTATTTACTGAGTGACTGGATTATGATTATTGATCTAGTAGATTTCATTTTGGTAGTGCGTCGAGTTACAATCCTTGAGTTGATCATGTGTGGATAGTAGAAATGAATAGTTTTTGACTTTTTGTGCTTTTAATAGTCTCAATTCAGTGCTGAAAGATCAAGTAATAAGTAGTAACTTACGTTATCAATCTTTTTCGCTGGTGGTGCAGGACATGCTTTGCAGTTTTTTCAGCATTGTTGGGTACGGATGTTAACATGACTTGAAATAAGTTTGCTTCTTCTGATAGAGTTCTGTATTCGCTAACGTGGTTTTTGTATAGGAATTATTTTGTTAATTTCAGGCTGACCCACTAAAGTAGTTTTTTGTATATGCAGCGATCCGTCTAAAGGATTCTTTTGTTATGCTCAGGGATATAGCACTCATTTCTTTTGTGTGGCATCTTTCCTTTGGACTACTACTATCGCTTTTACTCTTCATCGTACAGTTGTCAGACACAAAGCTGATGTTGAGGATTTTGAGCCCATGTTTCATTTGTATGTTTGGGGTATGCACTGATATTTTGTATATATCCTAGTATTGCATCTGATGCCTTATTTAATGAATGTGGATTTATATATATGGTAAATGATATGCTTTGTTTATTTGGTTTTGAGTCATTACATGTTTTCTAGAATGGAAGTTGATGTGGATTGTTTGTCACAGGAACATCAGTTGTTATGACAGTTTTACGATCTATTGGTAATGAACATGGACATCTAGGCCATATAGGTCGCGTAGCTGCATGGTGTTGGACAGAAACTGGACGAACAGGAAAGGCAAGTATGACTTTGTCTTGGTTTGACTACAAGATTTTCTATTTACAGTCATTTTCTCCGCCAATTACTTTGCTTTTGTTAGGAAATATGCTAATCTGTTGTGCATTTTTTCAAATCTATTGGAAATATTATGAAATTGACTCTCACCGGATCACTATTGTATATTAATGTAATGTCACTAATAAAGAGATTTATCTCGATTGGTTAATTATGCAGTCTTAAGAGCTCCCTTCTCACATTTGTAATGTGTCCCTAATGGTTTCTTTTAGCTAGTTTTCTGGTAGTCTCTTGTATGCTTTTGTATATTACTATTAAGTAGGTTCTCCTGCTTTCTACTAGTTTTGACCCATGACCCATCTTGTACTGGATTTTATCAGGGTTTTCCCTACTTAATGAGGTATCTAGTTTTGCCCTGAACATGCACATACTATCAATCATCAAAGCTAAGTTATTGAGTGAGTTCGTAGCGATGCGCTGTTGATGGCTAGTGACCAATGCCAAACATTACAAATCTTCATCACATCTTTGTGGTCCTTTCTAGGTGTTACTAACGCCTCATAAATTTATCTGTTGGCAATGGCGCTGTCTACTATAGACCTATAGTTTGTGACATCTCCTGTTGGTTTTAACAGCCTTGAGGCCTCTTCTATGTATGACAAACTAAATGCCCCTCCCTGGGGCCAAGTAACCCCCTGTCCTTGTTCTACTTGATCTTTGAGTTCTCTAGCTCTGTTTCTGCCCTTGATTACGGAAATACTCTTTTGCACAATTATGTAAATAACTTTAGAGTAGAAGTCTATATTTGGAACCCACTGTCTATGATCATGCAAGTTTATTGGATGGATATATTTCTACAGGCTGTCCACTTCTTTACCTTTTATGCACCTTTGTGGGGTGCTATTCTTTTCAATGGGATCACTTACTTTCAAGTTATACGCATGCTAAACAATGTAACCCGTGTAAGTTCACTGTATTCTACTCACATGTCCTTTTTGTTGGTTATATTTTGTTTTAAGGGTGACATTAAGACAGTTTGAGTATGTTCGCTGACATTATCTGTAAATTTCAGATGGCAGTTGGCATGTCTGATCGGGCTTCCCAGTCAGATACACGAGCAGACATGAAGGTATTGATGTTTGCTTCGTCACTTCCATATCAGTAGAATAGGGAGCTAATGCGAAATGTGAAAATTGTGTTTATCAGCTCAATCTTGAGCTAATATTTGCTTATCACTTCTTCCATCCAAAATATATATCTATCCGATCTCTTGGGTAACACTAAACATGATCTCATAGAAGAAGAAATAAAGATAGTAATGGGAACAGTCTTTTGGCAATAATGCAAGGGAAAAGTTGCTTACCAGAAATTTCCAGTAGATGTGGCTAAATGGGTCCGGACTCTGGAGGGTAGCAGGTCAAACGTAACTACGGGTTAGTTTTAGTATGGGTTGGTAATCAGTTAAAGTTGGGCCCATGTGCAAACTTTTTTTGCCCTTGTTAGTTTCAGTCAAGAACATGAGAGAACTAAATTACTCGTACTAATTATTCTAGGCATCTCTCTTACCTCATTCGGAAGGATTGCATATCATAGATATCCATGACTGTTTATGTCGATGGGAATCAAATATTATTACAATAATTGTATTACTACAATACTAGGATATATTATATTTCGTTTCAGTAAATTGACTTAGGAGGTAGTATGTATTTGAATACACTTTGGGCCGCTGTTGATCTGCTTGACCCATTTTCTTTTTAGTTCTTCTCTATAATTAAAACCATTAGATGTAAACTGAACCCTAATTGATCCAGTTACTTATAAATTGCTATCTCCAGCTCCCACTATCCATCACAAGGCTGACAAGCCATTGGAGCATTGGAGTTGGCTCCCTTTTAGCCTCTTGTCCTAATCGATATTTTATTTTTGTAGGCTTTGAACCGTTGGGGTTACTATCCACTAATTCTTATAGGGTCATGGAGTTTTGGCACAGTCAACCGTATTCATGATTTCATTGAGCCGGGTCATAAGATCTTCTGGCTTTCTGTTCTTGATGTTGGAATGTCTGCACTTATGGTAAATTTCCATTTCTCTTACTTTGTAATCTGTATAAAGTATAAACGACCAACAAGCATGATGCAGTTGCTTCTTATGTTAATCATGACATACTCCCTGAGTTCCATGAAAATAACTACTTTGACATGGCACTTATTTTAAATAGACTATTTAACTCTGTCGTATTATCTAAGAATATCAAATTAAGATAGCGCATGGTCAAATGTGATGGCAGATGCACAATAATTGCTAGGAAACTTTAGAAAAGTAACACGTAATTTTTATGGGCCAAAATGTCGGTGTTTAATACTGGGTCTTTTCAACTGATGCAGGGTCTTTTCAATTCAATAGCATATGGCCTCAATTCTTCAGTACGGCGGGCGATTTTCGAAAGACTGGATCTGTAAGTCTTTTTAACGCTTGCATATCTATTGCATAAATAGACAAAAATCGTACGACCCCGATGGCCCTAGCAAATGCTAAAGATGGCAAAATTGGCTGGTCGGGCAAGTTGGGTAATGGGTTGAGACCAGTGATATACCATACTATGGTTTTAAAAAGAATTTAGAGGTTGTGTGTATTAGAAGTACATATGGGTAACTTCCGAGCCATCTGAATAATTGACCCATTTCCTTTAGAGTTAATTTGAGTTTACGGATTTGACTCATTAAAGATAAAATGTAGCCCGTCAAAAAGCCCCATTGGGTCAAAATTGCCACCTCTAGCAAATCTATATACTAGCATCTATCTTTGTTATTACATTAAAAGATTAATCCCAGATTCTGGTGGCGTACACTGTCATCATCAAAGTCAAATAGTACCAAACTACCAAAAAATCATATATTAGATGGACATCTACACATTGTTTTAACTTTTCATGTACATGTGTATTCCAGGTTACCTGAAAGCATCAGAAGATGGTTCCCAAAGAAGTTAAAGTCAAGAAATCAACAACCACAACACGAAAGTGAGCTCGTCTCACTGAGAACTGAAGACCAGCATTGATAGCAAAAACAGGGAACTTAACTTATTCAAAATCTGTGTTTCTTCCCATATGAGATATAAAAAATCGCTCTCAAAGAGACTGATCAAGTTATCGAATTTTCTTCACGACAAAAAGGCAACATGAATTCAGGGTATCTTAAAAGAGGGTTGCTCATAGTCTTAAAAGAGCTTCCATTTTTTATTCTTGTAGACACTAGATAGTAGTAATTTTTCTAAACTAATGATGTAAAAAGATGTTACTCTTATGGGTTTCCTTTTGGCCCAACCCGTAGTAGTAACCGAGTGTCTAGGACAATTATGGGTTTGAGATTAACCCCTGGTAGGTATGTATGTGTGTATCTTGATCAGTAGAAGATAAATTTCTTGTGTATCTCAGACTGTTGCAATTTGTTAATGATCCATTCTTCAAGTTTTCCATCACTCTACTGGATTTGTTGATTAGTTTTGACCACTTAAATCAGAAGTGCATAATTGTAGGGTGTTTCTTTTTTTTTTTTTTTGGTAGATGTGTAGTTTAATTATTCAAATGATAAATTATCATACTAGAAATAATTGATACGTTTGATTCAATGCAAATGTAATCATACATATGAGAACAACACCATTCTCATTTTATCGATAGTTTATTTACAAAATCATTTTACTAGTATGATAGTACGTTCCAGTGTCCCTTTATAAATGTCCATATTAATATTTTGTTTTGTCTCAAATAAGTGTCAACTTTCATAGTAGTATTCCAATCAATCGATGTTGAAATTTTGACCGGACAAACAAAGTAAATTTTTTATTAATGCTATTTATCATTTCAAATTGAAAGATTTTCAAACAGTAAGAACTTTTTAAATGGTTTATTGACTTGATGAAAAACTTTGGGTAAATGAAACAAGCTAAATATAATATGGCATGGGTCGACGGTATGAGAGCACAGGTTTTAAAAGGAACAGGTAATACAACTATTGGATAGTCTTGTAGGCAAATTTTGGTTCCTTTGTCAACGGTATCATTTTTTTACAGGTTTAGAATTGTTTTTGTAAATCAGAATATCAAATAATAAATTTGATAAAGTGATGCACAACCCATGTATATCACTCACACTCTGATTTTTTGTCACATGTATTTTCTTACCAGCATAGTTGTTTTACTATATGGACATAATTTCTTAATAAAAAAAGTTTAGAAAAATAGAATATAAATTCGATCACTTATATATAAGTTGTGAACATAATCTGATATATAGCGCGCTCAACAACAAGCGCAAGACTCATCAAGAAGATTAAATTCTTGAACATCATCCACAGTACTCCTAAACAACCAATATCCAACAGCAAGTCCAACAACAATCGACACAAACACACCTCCATTAAACGACATCACAGCAAGCATCATAAAGTAATTGATCCCCGAGTTTAACCCAAATAGTACACATCCAACATACCTAGCTCGTTTTCCACTAGACAAAAACTTTGTATAAAGTAGAGGTTCAACTTCAACGGCCGTCGTTGATGAAGAAATGATCTTTAACCTAATACGTCGGTCTTCCATAAACTGGTAAAAGACGGAGAACATGAAACAAATGATCAATGAGAGAAAGTAAGTGAACCATGAGTCGGTGTGCCATGAATCGATAAGTAGTGTCACATTTTTGCTCCAATAGAAGGTCATGTGCATCATTTTTCGACGAGTTGTGGTGGTTGTCGATGGCTAAAATTGAGGTTTAAATCAAGTTTAAGATGCAAAAAAGGTTAAGTGTAGTACTAGTAGTAGTACATATCACTTTGTACTACTTATTACCTTTTGCATGGCAACTTGAATTTAATCTTTGTGTTATATAAATTGACTCCCACTTTCATATATTTTGTAATATTATAAAACTAGAGATCCATGCAAATCTTTTAGAAAGGTGTATGTATGGTTTTACTTGTTCTTTTTGGTTATTAAAATATTCACAAAACAGTTAAAATTCAGATAAAAAGAAAAAGGTGATCAATGATCGATCAAGTTGATAATGTAATGTAATTTTAGCTTTTGAAAAGTTATTATTTTATAATACACTGTTTTTTCTGTTTGTTCAGATGTGAATTATGGTTGTCGACTTGTCGTACAGGGCTAAAGTGTATATGTATCTTTTAATATTGTTATTATTGCGATATGAAACTTTTTTCCTTAATAGAGTATGATCTTGCATTGTATACTAAGATGGTTAATTATATGGTATATACAGATGGTTTGGCTTTGTAAATTTTGATTAACCAAGATTGATAGTTCAATTATGTATTTATCTGTCAAACATAACACAATTAACCCAACAAAACCGAAAACATATATAATAAGTTATCTATATTATTTTTCATTACATGTTTTATCTTTATGCTAGCTATTCAACATGTATAAAATGTTGGAATAATCTTGATGTTTGGGGTCCGTTTGGGCGAGTACAGGTCAGGAACGGGTACGGGTCTGAATCATGGATAATTGGATACTAATTAATTATATAACAAAAGTTCACTAGCCTCTGTTTGATTTAATTTAAAAGTGAAAATCTGTTGATCTGTTGGATTACATTCATGTCTTCGTTCTCTTCCATACTAATAACTCAAACCCAAATGACTGTAACATACTCTCAGTCGCTAAATAAAACTATGGTGGCTAGCAAAACCTAAACGGTGATAGTTCTTTGTTGATTGAAACGAATAAAATTATACTTTGATACTTCCATGACTTCATTTCTTCAAATATGGATATCGACAATGATTGTAGACACTATTTTTGTAAGTTTAATTGTGTGCTTGTTATGCTATAGTTATTAACTGATTTAACCGAAACCAAACCAAACCAAACCATTAAGTTGCTTTAACCATTAGTGATCTACTCTCTAACCATAGATAGATGAACGACCCGTTACGATTATTAGTTAACCTTTATGCCATATATAACTGCCCCAACTATTCCGTGTTCTGCCTTATGTATAATATTTGTATCAATACGGAAGAATTCGTGGTATCTTTTTGTATAACAAAGATATAAATTGTGCTACTAAGGATATGTTGCATACGTTTCATAGATTATAATGCCCCACACAACTCTTGTGCTGGCTACGCCCCTGAATCTATTCCTATGTTTTGAGTATAAGTTTAGCTTGTGAGTTTGTAATGAAGTACGAGAAAGGTCATTTTCACATTGATGTTTCAACTTCGTCCAATGATGATGCAAGGTTTTATGAAGATCAACGACATGCGCGCACCAATTGTAAAAGAAGAGACAGCAACTGTCAAACCCTTGTTAAGCTTCCATATCTCACAGCTTAACATTATTAATTCCCACATCAAAGTTTACCAAGAAAGATGATGAACGAGTCGAATAACTTAAAAAAAAACTCACTGTACACATTGATCTTATTAAATTATTGTAACTTTAATGTAATTGAGACTTACAAGAGACTAAGGGTGTTTCAAGTTAATTAATTAAGTTATATAACGAGCTAGTAAGTACTTATTCAAATTAATTACTTTATTGTGAAAGTGTTTCAACATGATCTAACGGATTTGTTAAGATTATCATCACCCTCTAATTCATTTCTAACTTAATTTACATCATATAATGAAAGACACGAGAATCTTATCAATGGCTAGCTTTTGGAATGTAAACTTTTGAGATTTTGCTACACGGTATTTAGCCCTACACCTTCATAGGTTAATCTATCTTAGGTTTATTGAATTGTGTGAGGTTGTGCGGGAAATTAAGGACGGGTATGTCAGATTTGTTGCATTTTACTATAAATTGTAGGAATTAAAATGCAGTCAAACGAATGAGGTGTAAAATGCAGTGTTTGTTAAAATAAAATGCAGCTGTTAGTAAGATGTAGTGAATCCGAGTATGGATTATAAATAAATTTGTCATAATATACTATAAATCCGGTCTCACCCTCATTCCATTCATTATGGCCCTCTCCTCTTTTGCCTATTAAATTTTGTTTACATTTTTTCAATTACAATATTTTAATTATTTAGCTAGTAAAAACTGTTTTTAGCAAGTAATAGCATTTTTCTAAATACAAAAGATAAATTACTTCAACAATAAAACATATTTACATATACATACTAGGGGTAGAAATAGTTGGTAACTTATCATTTTGCAAAAAACGAGTGCTAGGAGCACATATCACTTAAAAATATCCATAGATAATAATTACCTAAAGTTCATGACAAGCGACCTATTCTCAAAATCAACAACTCACATATACATCAATATACTTTCTTTAATCCATTTTTATGGATGAGATCAAACAATCCAACTGTACGAGCAAGCCACATTGAGTGCCTGATTTATTTTTTCCAACATTTTTTGTTTTATCATCAATTATGATTATTTCATCATAATTCCTTAGCCGGCCTGTAAACGTAGATGGAATATCCTGTAAAACAATAAACAAAAGGTGTTACCACCATTCATAACTTGGTTATGCCAACTATATCAAATGAAATATTTACGGTGAATTACCATAGCAAATTCATTTAACATAGTTGTAGTGATAGTGCAAGTTAAATAAGAAGGAGCCCTTGATAAACCTGAAATCAATAAATACCGTTTTCAAGAAATCATAAAAATAAATTAAACCAATAAAAACATAAGTATTTAAGGATATATAAGATGATATGTTCATACGATAAAACTTTGCTTTGGGTCTGCTACCATTTTGGATAACTTCAAACTTAAAATGGCGTCCTCTTTTTAAACCATATTTGGTATAAAATTGACTCCAGCCACGGGTTAGCCTGTAAGGCGTACTCGTCTGTATTCCCAACTTAACTATCCACTCTTGACCTTTATCATTTACGAGAGTCATGTGGTAAGTCCGTAATCCGTTATTTCAACAAATTCCTTTGGCAAGTACTACACCAAAAAAATATCACACATTTGTCAACATCAAACCAAAAGTAAAAGGAAGTAATTGATAATTTTGAGTTTAGTGTACTACACCAATTGATCGACTTGCAACAGAGTGGTAGTAGTTACCAACCACTCCGAACCTCCGGCATGTACTTGGCGGCCGGAGGCGGAGCAAGGATTTTTTTTGTTTTACATAGAGAGGGTGGGGGAGTCGTCCAATTTTGAAAATGGATGTCGAGAGGTATTATCCACCTATATTTGTTACTCCGTAGTACTCCATATTCTCTCATTCAGTATATATAGATAACTCATTTTACTTATATAGTATTACTAAATTTGGTCACTGAATTTAAAGAGCAATCATGCAATTTGTTATAAGAATTGTGGGATTAAGTAACTAACTCGAGAAAACAAAAGCTACATATTCTATGGATATATCAAAGGAAAGGGATGCAATACAAACCTGAATCATGAACTTAGCTTCCTGTGAACTGCCACACTGATTCACGGTTTGATCAGTATGTGTAATTCTGTCTGAATCATTTGCCCATATTGGATGTAGTCTTCTGAAACAATAATAAACACAACTAGGGGTAGAAACAGTTGACGTTAACTTATCATTATGAAAAAAGAGTGCTAGGAGCACATATCACTAAAAATATTCATAGATAATAATTACATGCTAAAGTACATGACAAGCGGCCTATTCTCAAATTCAACAAACTCACATAGACATCGATCTCCTTTCTTTAATCCATTTTTATGGATGAGATCACACAATCCAACTATACGGGCAAGCCACATTGAGACCTGATTTTCTTTTTGATCATCTATTATCATTGTTTCATCATAATTCCTTAGCTGGCCTGTAAACCTAGATGGAATATAACAAAAGGGGTTACCACCATTCATAACTTGGTTATTCCAACTATATCAAATGAAATATTTACAGTGAATTACCATAGCAAATTTATTTAACATAGTTGTAGTGATCGTGCATGTTAAATAAGGAGCCCTTGATAAACCTGAAATCAATAAATACCGTTTTCAAGAAATCATACAAAATAAATTAAACCAATAAAAACATAAGTCTTTAAGGATATATAAGATGATATGTTCATATGATAAAACTTTGCTTTGGGTCTGCTACCATTTTGGATAAATTCAAACTTAAAATGGCGTCCTCTTTTTAAACCATATTTGGTATAAAATTGACTCCAGCCACGGGTTAGCCTGTAAGGCGTACTCGTCTGTATTCCCAACTTAACTATCCACTCTTGACCTTTATCGTTTACGAGAGTCATGTGGCAAGTCCTTAATCCGTTATTTCAACAAATTCCTTTGGCAAGTACTACACCAAAAAAATATCACACATTTGTCAACATCAAACCAAAAGTAAAAGGAAGTAATTGATAATTTTGAGTTTAGTCTACTACACCAATTGATTGACTTGCAACAGAGTGGTAGTAGTTACCAACCACTCCGAACCTCCGGCATGTACTTGGCGGCCGGAGGCGGAGTAAGGATTTTTTTGTTTTACATAGAGAGGGCGGCGGAGTCGTCCAATTTTGAAAATTGATGTCGAGAGGTATTATCCACCTATATTTGTTACTCCGTAGTACTCCATATTCTCTCATTCAGTATATATAACTAACTCATTTTACTTATATATTATTACTAAATTTGGTTACAACTTTAATATCTTTTTTGTTATTTAATACTTGTTATTATTATATGTATTTTTTATATAATAAATATATGTATATATAATATACATACATATATATATATATATATATATATATATATATATATATATATATATATATATATATATATATATATATATACATATACATAATAAAACTCCTAAAGAATTTTATTATTTATATAATAAAACTACAATAACGTTTTTTTTTGTTATATAATGTTAAATCTTGATATAAAATATAAATGGGCTCTCGGGATTTGGTTATGTGTTATCTCTAACATGTCAAAAGGGCCAAATTCAAAGTTTAGATAAAAGAAGTAAAATCAAATTAAAGGTGACAACGACAAAAGGTTCAGAAAAACGCATAGGGGTCCTCGGGCCAAAGACGCGAGGCTCATTTTAACCCTTAACCTATTTGCCCATTTTAGGATGTCTAGAATTTTTTTATCAGGGCAATGTATAGGCAAATGCTTTAGAAACATGAAGAACCCAATCAATGCGATGTCAAATGGTTGTTTAGCTTATAGGACCTTAAATGAAAGACCATGCCTAATTCTATATAAAGGATGATAAAATCAAAGTGTACACATGTAACTACTGCCCAAATTTCTTTCGGCTAAATAAAAAGTAGCACAGAAACTGCCCCAGGCTCCGATGACATTGTAGATGTTATGTATGAATGAGACCTCCAAAAATGGATCAAACGGAACCAAAATGTAACCTGACATCAAAGTCCTACGTCGTTTATTTAAAAATATAATGATTTAATTTTACTATATATGTTATTTATTCAAAACTTAGCACAATAACTTTAACAAAAATAAACAATCTAAGTTTTGAGGTCAACATATTACCGGCCTTTCACTTCTAAATTATACTTCTTGGTAGGGATGGCACCCGCGGGTCGTGGGTATGAATATGCTAAACCCATCACCCGCCCATGACGGGTTTTTGTACCCATCACCCGCCCATGACCCATGTAACATCCTCGATATGGGCTTGGTAGAAATACGGTAATTCTTTTATTTATTTCGTATTTAAATTGTATTTAGAAATACTTGGTGTATTTTGATAACTAAATAAATAGGTCAAATGGTCAAAAGACCTATTGTGATAAATAAATTATTAATTGTTGTAAATTAATTTAGTTGACGGTATAATAAAACTTATTTCTCGCAAATGATTTTTAGGTTCCAGACAATATATTTAGGATGGGTTATATTACACTACTTTGAGTTGGGTTAAATGAGTTAGTCGGCCTTTATTTCCCATTTCCAGACTCTGATCAAATATCACTAAGAACACACACACACACACACCTCACTTAGAAGATTTAAAGAAGAATCATTCTCCATCTTGTTGTAGCTGTGATTTTGGATTTAATATCTCACCTTCATCTTCTCCATCTGATCATCATCTCCATTGTAAGCTAAACTATGCCCAATTATGTGTTCTTGCTTGATTTGGTTAAATTAGGTTAAATTAGTGAGCATTGAAGTTAAATTGTTCTTGAAATTGTTGATGTGATCTTTGATAAACTGATTTCATGCTTATTGTGGTGAATTCACTCTAGTAGCTTAGACGTTGAGCCTCCTACTCCTTCCCTTAGAAGGACAGTCAAAAGCCGGTGCTCTTCAAGTTAATAGTTTGAAGAAATGGGTTTGGTTAGAAACTAGGTTAGATAATTGATGCATGTGTGGATTTTGATGTTAGATGTTGTTGTTTGTTGTTGTTATATGTTTATACATGTTAATAGGTGTCAATTATAAGTCAAAATTGTGTTTGATGATTGAATTGTATGAAATTTGGGTTTTTGGTTCGAGCTGAAACTAGTTGCAGGTATGAACCATTGTTGAAAAACATAGGAACGCGATCCCGAAACCCTTGCCCGGATCGCGTTGCTATGTGTATTTTGATCCCAGGATGATTTTGTGCGTATGAACGCGATCCAGCCCCTATCATCCGGATCGCGTTAGAAAGTGTTAAATTGGGTCAAACGGATTTTGTTCCTTGGAACGCGATCCAGCTCCTTGTCCCGGATCGCGTTTGCAAGTGTATTTTGGTAACAGAATATTTTGGTGTTAAGGAACGCGATCCAGCCACACCCTACCCGGATCGCGTTTGTCAGTCTTACTTTGACGAATTTGACAACTTGTGACTTGTGTGCTTATGTTATTTAACGAGTATTGAAAGTATAGTATGAGCATTATACGGCATTGTTTATGTGAATGTTATACTATGAATTCTAAACATGAGAGTCTAACTCGGGTTTTGATCGTGTTCTCAGATAACCAGAAGACTCAATAAGATAAGATCTTTGAGTGGAGACTACAGTCGACAAGGGTGAGTGAATCTTGGACTCTCAGTCTAAGTTAGTTGTAACATCGTGGTTACAATGGGTAATTTGGTTTATTGCAATGATTGCTTTAAGATTATATTGCCATGTCGGTTATCCCTTGAACGATTTGTTGGTGTCCTATGTGCTATGATAGTTGGACTATTTGTTTTGGTGAGGGTCAACTAATGTGTTGGGTTTGGGTACTATTACTTTGGACAACGTAATTGATTTGTACATGTGTTGGGCACTGAGATTACGTTGTATGTAGTATTAGTACTAAAACTATCGGTCTAACCACTGTTTGGCCTTCAGTGGTTATAAGTGTTACTTGAGGAACCACCGCGGTATGAAAGTACCTCAAGGACCACCGATCCTTCTATGTTACTTGAGATGTGCTAGTTGTAGTTACTTGTTATGCTAAGTTAGATTGTGAATCCTGGATTTGTTCACTTAGCTTTGTGCTAATCCCTCCTCCCCAACTTCTTGCAGGTTCAGCTTTTGATTGTGGGTATTAGAAGTTGTTTGAAGGAATGTTTGACACCGCACTCTGATTTTGTTTTGACATGTTTGGACCAAACAATTATGTCACGGATTTTATATAACACCTAAATTGTATTAATACTTTTGGTGGTGATTTGGTATTAAATATTGTATGTATTTGGGATTGCACTTTTGAAATGTAATATATGCAATCCTTGTCGTATTTCTTTATTTACGCTTCCTCACAAAAAAAAAATGCCTTGGTATTTTGGGGGGTGTTATAAGTTGGTATCAGAGCATAGGTTTGGGTGAATTGGACAATTGAAAGTGTTCAATCCCAAATCTATAGTGTTGTCAAACATTCCAGGGTGTGGGATTTAGCTAAGATAGAATAATTGTTTAGTATGTAGGTACTAACAATTAACAAGATGTGAGATGTGGTGTGCAGGTCATGGCAGACAATGAGAACCCGACCGTTACTTTCATTAACCTTCCAGTATCCGATGTCTCTCCTCCTGAAACTCAACATGTTATCCAAGGGCAAACAGGTACCACCTTCCCGGCTGAGGATATGACCCAAGAGGATTATCTGTTGCACTTAGAGGGGGAAAATGTTAGACTCAAGGCTATCGAGCAACAGTTTTTAGAGCAACAAGCTCGGTTATCTCAGTAGATTCCTCGGACTTCACCACCAGTCTATAGCATGGTACCGCCTACTGTGGCGACATCACAGATTCCTACATCTATGCCTCCTTATCATCAACAGTAGCATGATGGTAATTATCGAACGTCGACCCCTTTCTCTTCCGGGCCTTCAGGTTATCAAATTCCGTTATTTCCTCCACCTTATCAACATAAGCTGTGTTCTTTTAAGACGTTTAAATCCAGCGGACCGTCGGACTATTATGGCAGTTCTAACCCCTCCGTGACTTTGGATTGGTTGAGGGATGTTGAAAGGAAATTTGAAGTTTGTCGTTGTGAGGATGAGGTCAAGGTCCCTTATGCTGTGCAACTTCTCAAGGGTCCGGCTATGGGTTGGTGGGACTCTATTACTTCTCATTTGTCGCCACAGCAGCGGGCTTCTATCAGGTGGACTGATTTTTATAATGAGGTTTGCAAAAAGTATTGTTCGGGATATGATATGACCCGTATTAGACGTGAATTCTTGGATATGCAGTTGACGGATAAAATAACAATGGATGACCTTATTGCCCAATTTTCTGAAAAATTGAGGTTTGTGCACCAATGGGTGCCGGATGAAAGGACCAAAATTGATCACTTTGTTGGTATGTTGCCTCATGCTTACCGGACGACTGTTAGGCTTGCGGGTACTCTTAACCAAGCATTTGAGTTAGCTCGTTCGGTGGATGGTGATGTTAGGGCTCAAGGATTGGAGATGAATGATAAGCCTCAAACGAAACCCATGAGTGAGTCTTCGGGTAGTCTGGGAAAGAAAAAGTGGCATGGTTCTTCTCGTGGTAAGGGACAAGGTTCAAGTGGTAGTGCTATAGGGGATAAATCGAACTGGTGCACTAATTGTAAATCAAAGCACACGGGTCCTTGTACTCCTCAAACTGCTAGGTGCATTAAGTGTGAGCAGTTTGGCCATGATATCAAAGATTGTACTTTTCCTAAACCAGTGTGTTGGAATTGTCGCAAGGAAGGTCACCGTTCAGGTTTGTGTCCGGAGACTGGGAGACAGAAAGCGGGTACGGTCGGAGGTTCCTCATCTTCTGGCCAGAAAAGAAAGAACCCACCTTTGGCAACGGGCAGGGCTTTCCAAATGACAGCCGATGAAGCTGTCAGGACAGAGGACGTCATCACTGGTACTTTTCTTGTAAATTCTGTACCGGCATGTGTCTTATTTGATTCAGGAGCTAATTGTTCATTCATATCCATGACCTTTTGTGATAAATTGAAATTGACTCCCTCTGTTATTACAAGTCCTATTGAGGTTGAAGTAGCGAATGGTAAATTGGTTCCAGTTACCACATCAGTGACTGGGGCTAGTATTTTGATTGAAGGCCATAATTTTCCTGTTTCTTTTCTTTTGATGCCCATTCCGGGATTTGATGTGGTTTTGGGTATGGACTGGTTGAGTCAAAATAAGGCCAACATTGATTGCCATAGAAAGCTAATAAGGCTTCCTACCTCGGATGAGTCGTCTGTCATGGCTCGGGGTGTGCGGGTAAATGGTAGTATTCCTTTAATTTCGATGATGAAAGCTAGAAAATCTCTAGCTAAGGGGTGTGAATCATATTTGGCCTACGTTGTTAACGCTAAACTAGAAAAGAAAAAGGTCACCGACATCCAAGTGATTTCGGAATACTCGGATGTTTTTCCCGATGAATTGCCCGGTTTACCTCCTATTAGAGATGTAGAGTATAGAATTGAGTTGATTCCCGGTTCCACTCCCGTAGCTAAAGCCCCTTATAGATTAGCTCCCTCCGAAATTCGTGAAATGATGAGTCAAATTCAAGAGTTACTAGATAAGGGTTTTGTTAGACCTAGTTCCTCTCCTTGGGGTGCGCCCGTATTATTTGTGAAAAAGAAGGATGGCACCCTTCGGATGTGTTTTGACTATAGGGAGTTGAATAAGAGAACCGTAAAGAATAAGTACCCTTTACCTCGAATTGATGAGCTGTTTGACCAATTGCAAGGGTCCTCGTATTTTTCTAAAATTGATTTGAGATCGGGTTATCACCAAGTGCGGGTTTGTGAGGAGGATATTCCTAAGACAGCTTTTCGCACTAGATATGGGCATTATGAATTTCTTGTTATGCCTTTTGGGTTGACTAACGCTCCGGCAATCTTCATGGACTTGATGAATAGAGTTTGTCGACCTTTTCTCGATAAGTTTGTTATAGTGTTCATTGACGATATCTTAGTATATTCTAAATCCGAGACTGATCATGAGATGCATTTACGTTTGGTTCTTGATACTTTAAGAAAAGAGAAATTGTATGCAAAATTTTCCAAGTGCGAGTTTTGATTGCGCGAGGTGCAGTTTTTGGGTCACATCATTTGTGAGGATGGAGTTAAGGTGGATCCATCTAAAATTGAAGCAGTCATGAATTGGCAAGCGCCTAAATCTCCTTCTGAAATTAAGAGTTTCCTTGGATTAGCTGGATATTACCGAAAGTTCATTAAGGATTTTTCTAAGCTCGCGGGTCCTTTGACTAAGTTAACTCGTAAAGATGTGAATTTTCTATGGGGTGATCAACAAGAAGCGGCTTTTCAGAATTTGAAACAGTTGTTGTGTCAGGCTCCGGTTTTAGCATTGCCTGACGGATCCGATGATTTCATTGTGTATTGTGATGCTTCGTCTGCAGGGTTAGGTTGTGTTTTGATGCAACGTGACCGTGTTATTGCCTATGCTTCGCGACAATTGAAACCTCACGAGATAAACTATCCTACCAATGACTTGGAGTTAGCGGCTGTGGTTTTTGCCTTGAAAATCTGGAGACATTATTTGTACGGTACTAAATGTGTTATTTGCACGGATCACAAGAGCCTTCAATACATGTTTTCTCAAAAGGAGCTTAATATGCGTCAAAGGAGATGGTTGGAATTGATCAAAGACTATGATTGTGAGATTCGCTATCACCCGGGTAAAGCCAATGTTGTGGCGGATGCTTTGAGTCGGAAAGGGAAACCAGAAAAAGTTTGTTTTATGCGATTGGAGGTTTCTTCAGATTTGGTTGATAGTTTGAAATCAGCTCAAATGGAGGCATTGTTGGAGCATAACTTGAAATCTGAGGCTATACATAAAAGAAAGGATTTGATGATTGAAGACTCTCGTGGATTAAAGACTTTTCAGAATCGAGTTTGGGTTCCTGTGGTTGGTGGTCTTCGAAATGTGATCTTGTTAGAAGCTCACAAGTCTAGATTGTCGGTTCATCCAGGTAGCACCAAGATGTATCAGGATTTGAAACCCTTGTATTGGTGGCCTACTTTGAAATTGGATGTTGCCCGGTTTGTTGAATCATGCCATGTTTGTTCTCAAGTGAAAGCCGAACATCAGAAACCCTACGGAACTTTGAAACAGCTCGAGATTCCCGAGTGGAAATGGGAGCATATTACCATGGATTTTGTGACCAAGTTGCCTCGAACGGTTAAGGGTAACGACATGATTTGGGTGATTGTAGATAGACTAACCAAAAGTGCTCATTTTCTTGCTACTTGTGAGTCGGCATCTTTGAGTAAGTTGGCCCAGCTGTACATCAATGAGGTTGTGGTTCGACATGGCATTCCGTTATCGATTGTTTCCGACAGAGATTCTCGGTTTGTGTCGGGTTTTTGGCAGAGTTTGCAGCGAGAATTGGGTACTAGAGTTAATTTGAGTACGGCTTATCACCCTCAGACGGATGGTCAGTCGGAACGCACCATTCAAACCTTGGAGGATATGTTGCGTGCGTGTGTGTTAGAGTATGGTGGATCATGGGATTCTCACTTGCCGTTGGTCGAATTCGCTTACAATAATTCGTATCACTCTAGTATAGGTATGCCACCTTATGAGTTATTATATGGTCGTAAGTGTAGGACGCCCACATGTTGGTTAGAGGCGGGCGAGAAACAGTTTTCGGGCCCCGACTTAGTTCAAATTACCGCCGATAAGGTAGCCATAGCCCGTGATAGATTGAAAGCGGCTCGTGATAGGCAAAAACAATATGCCGATCCGCGTCGTCGGCCCGTGTCTTTTGTAGAGGGCGAGTTGGTTTATTTGAAAGTTTCACCTTGGAAGGGTGTTATACGGTTTGCGAAAAGGGGTAAGTTAGCTCCTAGATTCATTGGACCGTTTAAAATTCGACAAGTCGTCAATGATCAAACGATGTCCTTAGATCTTCCTCCGGAATTGGCGGGTATTCATGATACCTTTAATGTGTGCTACCTAAGAAAATGCAAGGTAGAGGACCAATCCCAAGTTCTTCCGTTGCAAGACTTACGTGTTGACCTAAGTCAAAGACTTGTAGAGGAACCTGTTGAGCTCGTAGATCGTAAAGTGACTAAACTTCGTAAGAAAGATATCCCTATGGTGTTGGTTAAATGGAATCATAGTTTGGGTCCAAACCTTACGTGGGAGACCGAGTCTAGCATGAGGATGCGTTATCCTAGTCTTTTCGTGCGTGAAGAGATTTCGGGGACGAAATTTCCTTAAGGAGGGAAGATTTGTAACATCCTCGATATGGGCTTGGTAGAAATACGGTAATTCTTTTATTTATTTCGTATTTAAATTGTATTTAGAAATACTTGGTGTATTTTGATAACTAAATAAATATAACGCCCATATAACAATAGATATATTTTTTTTTTTTATAGAAAACTTGTATATTTCAAATTTATAAATTCATAATGCTTAGGAATATCATTCCATCACATTTGGTCCCATTTTATATTCTACAATCTATTCCATTGAAATCCACATTTGATTTTACATATTCAAATAAATACAACCATGACACATTATATCAAATCATAATCTTTTGGGCGATTTATACAATGGTATTACAAAACGACAATTCAATAGAATATGAAACTTGTATAATGACACAACAAGTTTCAATCCACACTTACTTCTTGTAATCACCTTTCATCCAATTGGTTCAACCGAACCAACACCTACAACATAAAACCACTGATACGAGTAAGCATATAGCTTAGTGAGTATACAAGCAACTAATTAAATAATTCACAAACAAGATACAATTTATCAATAACTACTTATTTCTTTTAAATAGAAACTATTGCACAACAATAAAGATTCGACAATATTTCGTATGGATCCATGATCCAATAGATACAAGTAAGCATGGCACTAATCCCATATGGGTACCAAGCTTAATAGATACCAAGTAGTGCCAAGCACTTATTTCGTGATATTCAATTTCTACAATACTAAATCCATATATTCTAATTAATTCACATAGTCCTATCAATTCACATAATCCTCCTAATTCACATAATTCTCCTAATTCACATTATCTTACGAGTTCACATAATCCACATAATTCAATCATCCACATAATACTATACTATTTCCAATTAACTCAACTATTAACAACAATCCACAATTATAGTCAACAACCATTATTTCTCAAGATACGAAGCATGATACAATATAGAAGCACACATGAGATACAATTATAAGAAACAAACAATAAGAACAACTAGAAGAGACAAACAATATTCCAAACGATTGTATGAACCTCTTGCTCGTAAGCAATCCGGAACATACAATCATTATTCAAGTAGTCCTCGTATCACTCACCTTTGCCTTTTTAAGCAACCACATGATTTCTCTCTAAAATAGCAAATCCATCATTCTTGATCACCTAGCATATAATACATAGATACAATAACACATTTAATAACTAGAATTCATAATAATCAATACATCAACTTAATCAATTCATCACCCTCATGGATTAATCATACTATCCATGATTATTTATTTCTTGATTCCCATTGATTTTCATTATTTCATTATTTAACTATTCATTCCATAGTCATATACATGACTTAATTTCTTGTATATACTTCAATTATCATCAAATAGCACTTATATCTTATTTCAACCATTACTAATGATCACCATGATCATCTTACATACTTAATCCTCATAATTCTTATAATCATAATTAACTCAATAGCTTAATCCTCTTGATTCAATATTTCACTTCTTCATATTCATATTTCAATAACCTTTTTAAAACACCAATTAAGGTGTATTAACACCAATTCATCATCATTTACACAAAACCCACTTCAATCACTATATACCAAATTCAACTTATCAAATTATAGAGTGGGTTAATGTTAACAACCATAATTATTTCACTTCTATATCATAATTCAACCATTATCATGCTCTAATTTAAATTAGAATCATCGATTCATCAAAACCCACCAACCTCAAGAACACAATTCATGATTCTTCAATTTCAATTCATTTTAACAATACCATAATCACTAATAAGCTTATCTATCCTTAATTCAATGTATTTCATACTTTATTTCGTATTAAAATCGTTAATTCCATAAATCCTCATGAAAACCTATAAAACTAAGATTCTAGGTTAAAAATTCAAGGAAGGTGTAACACCCCCAAATTTAACGATTTGCGGAAGCATACATTGGGTGTTACTAATCAATATACAAAGCACAAGATTAATAGTAAACGACCTCTAAATGAGACGTTTGTAAAATAGTTACATTTCATAATTTATAATCGTTTGAAAACCGAAGGTTTTCGTATACAAAATGTAATTCCCTAGAGCCCACGCGTATAGCGGGAGATTCTATTACATAACCATAGTTACAAAAGATAATGCCAAAGAATCTCCGTTAAATGCAGTTTGTAAAATCATGCGACTCTAGCTAGTAATCCTGGAGTGACCCTACTCCGTAAGTGTACCTGAGATACAAAGCTAAAAAGTGTCAACCAAAAAGGTTGGTGAATCTCACAGGTTTAGTAATAAGTAAGTGTTATGAACCACAAGTATGTACCAGTATTGCTATCAAGCAAAGTAAGTAAATCAGTTAATCAGTACAGTGCCATGAGCTCATAAGTTGAAGCTTAACAGTGTAGTGTGAAATAAATCACGTACCCCCGTGAGTGCTATCCACACACTCATATGTAACAAATACTAATATGTCTGTTTCTACGTGTAAATCAGTACGTGGTGGCGCTACCACCCCAGACAGGGATTGTCAGTCCCAAATGGATCCATCTATTAGTAATCGCGCTTAAGTCCATAACTAACAACTTACGATAAGGAGGCTTTCAGTGGATAAAAGTAACTCATGCGTTTGTTTGTAATCAGTAATGTTTTCAGTTCAGTACATTGTGTTCATACGTAAAACAGTTGCTAAGTATCTCACCCCAAAGTATAAAACAGTAAAAGTGGGGCTGTAAGACTCACCTGAGTCGAGCAGGGGTAAATAGCAAGTAGTAGTAAATCAAATAGGTTCTCCGAACCCGTAACCTTCTAGTGCCTAAATACGTAAGGTTAAGTAAGTAGATGTCTCGCAAGACCATCTAGGCTAGTTGTTCATACCCCGTTGTGTTTAACGTTGGTTCGTTCACGTTCGTGTCAAAGTATATACGGCCCGTTGGTGATTTGTTATAATTAAAGTTTTATCGTTCATAACGCAATTTAGAGTATTTGTAATTGAAAAGTATGTTCTATGATGTTTGTTAAGTCGTAGGGTATAAGTATTGGAGGTTGTATAAGTTCGACACTTAGTGTAAAAATAGTTGACAATCTGCTGTTTTGGGCGACACTTCATAGCGTCACTTAAGGTTTAGGCGACACTTAGGAAGTGTCGCATAAAATCGCGAAATATAAGTTTAGGGCGTCACTTAGGGAAGTGACGCATAAGGTGGCGACACTTAGGCAGTGACGGTAATAAGTGTCGGTTTAAGGTTCTAGGCGTCACTAGAGTAGTGTCGGGCAAGAGTGTCGTATAAAATTAGATTTCGATCATAGGCGTCACTAAGGCAAGTGACGCTAGTAGTGACGGATATTGAAAATGCGTCACTTAGGTAGTGACGGGAAAAGAGGGCTTATGCGGCACTTAGTCAGTGTCGCACGAAGTGACGCATATCTGGGTTCATCAGTGCGTCACTTACGTCTGATTGACGGATTTTGAGCCAAAAACATGTTTTCGTGTTTCCGTTTGGTCCGATTCTTTTACCCAACCCTTATATGAACATAACAAGCCTATCAAAACCATAAACTAGTAAAAATGATCAAAAACGAGAGATGTCGGGATTTGTCGGAAACTTACAAAGTGTCGGATTGAAAATCCGAAAAGGTAGAAGTGTAGATCGTCGCGAGGTGGTCGTTTATTTCCAAAGGGGCTTGAAGATCCGAGGTCGTTTAGTATGTTTATTTTGCGATTTTCGTTGATTTTTGGTTTGTGGTTTTTGAGAGAAAAGAAAAGGAGGAGAGAGAGAGATGAATAGAAAATGAAAGAAAGTGGGTGGAGGTGGGAGGTTAAATCCCCACTTTCGCCCCGTGTTCCCGCTCCGTGCGGTGTTCGTTTGCTCCGTCATTTAACGTTAAATATTTATTCTACGCGTTTAATAAAATTTATAATTTCACAAATCTTGTTAAATGATTTATTTAAATTATTTCCTTAAATCTTTAATAGGTTAGATTAATTTTAATCACTTTTGTTTATAAAAATCGTGTACGTTTTGTTCGAGTAGTACAAGTCAGTTATTAGCTATTCTAAAATAGCATTTCAGTTATAATTGCGTTATTTTAGTTTATAACATTTGTTCACCAACGTCCGTGTTAATCGAATAGAATTTCATTCTATTTAAGTTGCGCACGATTTAATCAAATCGCAAAGTTGTATATATTCACCAACATATAATCCGGTACATAAATTAGCCTAACACAGAACTAATTACATGTATTAACAAAGAATTAGGCGTTAATACTAGCCCTAATTTGGCGGTTGTTACATTCTCCCCTTGTTAAAAGAATTTCGTCCCGAAATTAGCTCGATTGCACGGTTGGTGCGTCGTCTGGGAAGAGTTGTGGATATTTTTGTCGCATTTGGTCTTCCCGTTCCCAAGTGAATTCAGGACCACGCCTAGAATTCCACCTGACTTTTACGATGGGAATACGACTCTGTTTTAGTTGTTTGACCTCGCGGTCCATTATTTCCATGGGTTCCTCGACAAAATGAAGTTTATCATCGATCTGAATTTCGTCGAGTGGTATAATCAGTGTCTCGTCAGACAGACATTTCTTCAGATTAGAAATGTGGAATGTGTTGTGAACGCTGCTAAGCTCAGCAGGAAGTTGCAGGCGGTATGCCACTGGACCAATCTTTTCAAGGATTTCGAATGGTCCGATGTATCTAGGATTTAGTTTGCCTCGTTTTCCGAATCGAATGACACCTTTCCACGGTGCCACTTTGAGAAGTACCTTGTCCCCAACTTGGAACTCAAGGTGTTTGCGTCTCACGTCAGCATAGCTTTTCTGACGATCACGCGCGGCTTTTAGTCGGTTTTGTATGCCGACGATCTTTTCAGTTGTTTCATGTATGATTTCTGGACCGGTGAGTTGTGTATCCCCCACCTCGGTCCAACAGATAGGTGACCGGCACTTACGACCGTACAGTGCCTCGAAGGGTGCAGCCTTTATGCTGGTGTGATAACTGTTGTTGTACGAGAACTCGCACAACGGCAAGTGATTTTCCCAGTTTTTACCGAAGTCAACTACGCAGGCTCGTAGCATGTCTTCCAGTGTTTGTATGGTTCGTTCGCTCTGGCCATCGGTTTGAGGATGGTAAGCCGTACTCATATCCAGACGAGTACCAAGAGATTTCTGCAGTGATTGCCAGAAGCGAGAAGTAAACCGAGCGTCTCGGTCGGAGATGATTGAGATGGGCACGCCGTGTCTTGACACGATCTCTTTCAGGTAGATCCGTGTCAAACGTTCCATCTTATCTGTTTCCTTGATGGCCAGGAAATGAGCAGATTTAGTGAGTCGGTCGACGATCACCCAAATGGTATCGCAACCGCTAGAAGTTTTCAGGAGTTTAGTAATGAAATCCATGGTGATCTGCTCCCATTTCCATTGTGGTATTTCAGGTTGTTGTAGCAAACCGGAAGGTTTCTGGTGTTCAGCTTTAACTTTGGAACAAGTAAGACACTTGCCAACATAGGTTGCAATGTCCGATTTCATGTTGGGCCACCAATACATTTCCTTGATGCCGTGATACATTTTGTCGGCACCGGGGTGTATAGAGTATTTTGACTTGTGAGCTTCATTCATCACCAAGTCTCGAAGGTTCCCAAAACTTGGTAACCAGATTCGATTCGAGAAGTATTTGGCCCCGTTAGGTTTGGTTTCAAATTGTTTGTCCATGCCTCGCAAGGTCTCGTTTGTCAAGTTTTCTGGTTTGAGTGCTTCGAGTTGAGCGGTGAGAGTTTGATTGATGAGGTCGTTGTGAATGGTCATACCGAGAGCTCGAACTCGAAGTGGTTTCACTCGTTCTTTTCGGCTTAAGGCATCGGCGACAACATTCGCCTTGCCTGGATGATAGCGAATTTCGCAATCGTAATCAGTGAGCAACTCGACCCATCGACGTTGCCTCATGTTGAGATCCTTTTGATCGAAGATATGTTGGAGACTTTTATGGTCAGTAAAGATTGTACACTTGGTACCGTATAAGTAGTGTCTCCAGATTTTTAGAGCGAATACAACAGCCCCCAACTCTAGGTCATGAGTTGTGTAGTTCTTTTCGTGGACCTTGAGTTGTCGAGAGGCGTAAGCGATGACCTTGTCTCGTTGCATCAGCACGCAACCAAGACCTTGGTGTGAAGCATCACAGTATACCACGAAGTCATCGTTGCCTTCGGGTAAAGATAAGATAGGTGCACTGCAGAGTTTCTGTTTTAGTAGCTGAAAAGCTGACTCCTGTTTGTCAGTCCAATCGAACTTCTTTTCCTTTTGAGTCAGTGCAGTGAGAGGTAGGGCTATTTTCGAAAAATTCTCAATGAACCGCCTGTAGTATCCGGCGAGTCCTAAGAATTGGCGTACCTCGGTCGGTGTGGTAGGTGCTTGCCAACATTTGATAGCCTCGATTTTTGAAGGATCGACATGAATTCCCTGATTATCAATGACGTGTCCAAGGAATTGAACGGTTTGCATCCAGAACTCACACTTAGAGAATTTGGCGTATAACTCTTCGTGTTTGAGCAGCTCTAGGATGGTTTTCAGGTGTTGCGCGTGTTCTTGTTCAGTGCGCGAGTAGATCAAGATGTCATCGATAAAGACGATAACAAACTTGTCAAGGTAAGGTTTGCACACCCGATTCATAAGGTCCATGAATACAGCCGGTGCGTTGGTTAAGCCGAATGGCATCACTTGGAATTCGTAATGCCCGTAGCGAGTTCGAAAAGCGGTTTTAGGAATATCTTCATCACGGACTCGGAGTTGGTGATAACCCGACCGTAGATCGATTTTTGAATAAAAACTCGACCCTTGAAGTTGGTCAAACAGGTCATCGATGCGAGGAAGTGGGTAACGGTTCTTGACGGTTAATTTGTTGAGTTCACGGTAGTCGATGCACATGCGGAAAGAACCGTCTTTCTTTTTCACAAACAGGACCGGAGCTCCCCAAGGTGAGGAACTTGGTCGAATAAATCCCTTGTCCAGGAGTTCCTGTAACTGAGTAGACAACTCCTGAAGTTCGGATGGGGCTAGTCGGTAAGGGGCTCGTGCCACGGGTGCTGCACCGGGCACAAGGTCAATAGAAAACTCGACTTGTCTGGTTGGCGGAAGGCCAGGCAAGTCTTCAGGAAAGACTTCTGGGAAGTCTCGAACGATAGGCACATCCTCAAGTCGCTTTCCCACCGACTTTTTCTCCATAACGTGTGCGAGGATTGCCTGGTACCCTTTTCTCAAGTATTTTCGGGTTTTCATGCAAGAAATGATATTTATTCTCGTCCCACCGGTCTCCCCTTGTATGCTCAAAGTTCCACCGGTGACGAGAGGAATGCGTACAATTTTCTCGAAACAAACGATTTCGGCTCGGTGCTTGGATAACCAATCCATACCGACGATGATGTCAAAGCTGCCGATTTCGACAGGTATCAAGTCAATGGGAAAGAGCTCGTTAGCTAAGTTCAGAGTGCAATTAGGTATCACACTGTCGGCCTCAATAAGTTTTCCGTTTGCCAATTCTACAGTGTACTTAGAATCTAAGGCAATAGGTGTAGTGTCAAGTAGTGGATAAAATTCGTCGGAAATAAAGCTCTTATCAGCACCAGTATCGAATAATACAGAAGCAGTCAAGTTGTTGAGAAGGAACGTACCCGTGACCACATTCGGGTCTTGACGGGCTTCCCCAGATTTCAGCACAAAAGCTCTTCCTCGAGCATTGTTGTTGTTCCTGTTGTTGTTGTTGTTCAATTTCGGGCAGTCTTTCTTGAAATGCCCCGTTCCGTTGCACCCGTAACAAGTTTTTGGTGCAGGGGAGTTGATGTCAGTGGTGTTGGATCTACAGTCCCTTGCCACGTGTCCGAATCTCTTACACTTGCTACAGGGACACGAACCAAAGTGGTGTCGTTGGCACTTTGAGCAATAGGGCTTGGTTCCCTTGTACGCCCCCTTGTCATCAGTATTGGAGGTGTAGGCTTTAATGGTTTCAGGTTTCTTGTTTTGGTGGTTGTTGTGGTTGTCGGACCATTTTCTTTTGTTGCCGTTGGAGGATGGAGTGGGAGGTTCTGGGTCCTCGTTCATGGCTAGAAGTTCATGGGCCAACCGAATGGCGCTGTGAAGAGTGGTTTGGTTTGATGAGGCGACATTTCCCCGGACAGGTTCCGGGAGGCCGCGGATGTATTTCTTGATCTTTTCGGGTTCAGTGCCTGCCATAGCTGGGCGAAGAACGGTAAGTTGTTGGAATCGAGTGGTGTATCCAACGATATCAGTTCCTTGTACTTTCAAGTTCCAGAACTCTTCGTCCAGTTTGTAAAGTTGTTCGGCCGGGCAATACTCATCAGTGAGCATTTTCTTCAGATCCTCCCAAGGGAGTAGATAAGCTGTATCAATACCCACAGACTGGGTATAGGAATTCCACCATGAGAGGGCACCATCTTCGAGGGTGCAGGTGGAGAATTTGACTTTGTCGTCCTCCGCACATTTGCTGATGCGGAAAACGGATTCCATCTTTTCGAACCATCTGATAAGTCCGATGGCTCCTTCGGTCCCCTTGAAGCTCAAGGGTTTGCAGTTTTGGAAATCCTTGTATGTACAAGGTTTAGCAGCAGAGGTTTCAGCGGCATCGCTGTTTCTTGTGGAACCTGGTGGAGTATTCCGAGCTAAGGCTTCAGTAACAGCCTGGGTTATAAGAGAGGTAATCTGGGCATCGGTGTATGGTCGTGTCTTTGGCGGCATGATTCTTCAATAAAAGAAATGAAGATACATGAGATTTTTGTAAGAGAAATTGCATTTATTTCAGATGTACATGTATAAAGATGGTAATACATAACATCAATATGAAAAAGGATTATGGCAATTAATATGAGTTGAAATAGCAAGAAATACTTGATAGATGATACGAGTTCAAAGGTTACATCCTACAGATGTATTACAAAAAGTGTCGGGAATTATTACATCCGACTGAAACATAGAGTAGTGCTTAGATAGTTACTAGATTACAGGATAAAGACTACACTAGTTTTAACGTAGATTAATTTGTTCCATCATCGTGACAAGACGGTCCACAGTGTTTGCAAGCCTGCTAGCTTGTCGGGCGTTGTCTTCGGCTAGTGCTAGTCGTTGTGTTAGTCCGCGCGCATACTCTTCTGCCTCAAGTGAGCGTTGCACACATTCATCCATCCTTTGTTGCAGAAGGGCATTTTCCACCCTTATTTCTATAATTTGGTTGCGAAGGACATCCATGTTGTTGTTTGTGGTTTCTAGGTCGTCGGAGACTTCTTCTATGCGTTCGAGGGATGTAAGTCTCCAGTTTTCGTTTGTTTCCTGCAACACGACATCCATTGTGCGAAGTCGTTGCTCGTGTTGGTTCACCCTAGCGGCTAAGGCCGGCAAGGTAGAGTGAGTGGAGTACGGGCCAGCTCGAGGCAACCTAGTGTTCCTCCTTGCTACCCTTGGGTTCTGCGACCCGGATTGAGAACGAGATGAGTTGGATGGGATGTTTGCCATTTCTGAGACAAGGCGTTAGTAAGATGAGGCTAATATATATACATATATCATATCCAGCCTAGTGTCTAGCACGTATCAAGTAATGGTCCGGTTCTCTCGTAGTCAGAGTCAACTATCGTATCCCTGTTCAACATAATTATTTCAGATCTTACACCATCTTTCCTTAATTGTACATAGTTGATCAGGCTATGTTAAATTAAAGTTGTATGCTGTAATTCCTGAACTAGTCATGTCTAATAAGAGAATACTGCCTAACGGTCATAGTCTAGGCCCACTAAATGCAACCTAGTTCACTATAACCTTAGGCTCTGATACCAATCTGTAACACCCCCAAATTTAACGATTTGCGGAAGCATACATTGGGTGTTACTAATCAATATACAAAGCACAAGATTAATAGTAAACGACCTCTAAATGAGACGTTTGTAAAATAGTTACATTTCATAATTTATAATCGTTTGAAAACCGAAGGTTTTCGTATACAAAATGTAATTCCCTAGAGCCCACGCGTATAGCGGGAGATTCTATTACATAACCATAGTTACAAAAGATAATGCCAAAGAATCTCCGTTAAATGCAGTTTGTAAAATCATGCGACTCTAGCTAGTAATCCTGGAGTGACCCTACTCCGTAAGTGTACCTGAGATACAAAGCTAAAAAGTGTCAACCAAAAAGGTTGGTGAATCTCACAGGTTTAGTAATAAGTAAGTGTTATGAACCACAAGTATGTACCAGTATTGCTATCAAGCAAAGTAAGTAAATCAGTTAATCAGTACAGTGCCATGAGCTCATAAGTTGAAGCTTAACAGTGTAGTGTGAAATAAATCACGTACCCCCGTGAGTGCTATCCACACACTCATATGTAACAAATACTAATATGTCTGTTTCTACGTGTAAATCAGTACGTGGTGGCGCTACCACCCCAGACAGGGATTGTCAGTCCCAAATGGATCCATCTATTAGTAATCGCGCTTAAGTCCATAACTAACAACTTACGATAAGGAGGCTTTCAGTGGATAAAAGTAACTCATGCGTTTGTTTGTAATCAGTAATGTTTTCAGTTCAGTACATTGTGTTCATACGTAAAACAGTTGCTAAGTATCTCACCCCAAAGTATAAAACAGTAAAAGTGGGGCTGTAAGACTCACCTGAGTCGAGCAGGGGTAAATAGCAAGTAGTAGTAAATCAAATAGGTTCTCCGAACCCGTAACCTTCTAGTGCCTAAATACGTAAGGTTAAGTAAGTAGATGTCTCGCAAGACCATCTAGGCTAGTTGTTCATACCCCGTTGTGTTTAACGTTGGTTCGTTCACGTTCGTGTCAAAGTATATACGGCCCGTTGGTGATTTGTTATAATTAAAGTTTTATCGTTCATAACGCAATTTAGAGTATTTGTAATTGAAAAGTATGTTCTATGATGTTTGTTAAGTCGTAGGGTATAAGTATTGGAGGTTGTATAAGTTCGACACTTAGTGTAAAAATAGTTGACAATCTGCTGTTTTGGGCGACACTTCATAGCGTCACTTAAGGTTTAGGCGACACTTAGGAAGTGTCGCATAAAATCGCGAAATATAAGTTTAGGGCGTCACTTAGGGAAGTGACGCATAAGGTGGCGACACTTAGGCAGTGACGGTAATAAGTGTCGGTTTAAGGTTCTAGGCGTCACTAGAGTAGTGTCGGGCAAGAGTGTCGTATAAAATTAGATTTCGATCATAGGCGTCACTAAGGCAAGTGACGCTAGTAGTGACGGATATTGAAAATGCGTCACTTAGGTAGTGACGGGAAAAGAGGGCTTATGCGGCACTTAGTCAGTGTCGCACGAAGTGACGCATATCTGGGTTCATCAGTGCGTCACTTACGTCTGATTGACGGATTTTGAGCCAAAAACATGTTTTCGTGTTTCCGTTTGGTCCGATTCTTTTACCCAACCCTTATATGAACATAACAAGCCTATCAAAACCATAAACTAGTAAAAATGATCAAAAACGAGAGATGTCGGGATTTGTCGGAAACTTACAAAGTGTCGGATTGAAAATCCGAAAAGGTAGAAGTGTAGATCGTCGCGAGGTGGTCGTTTATTTCCAAAGGGGCTTGAAGATCCGAGGTCGTTTAGTATGTTTATTTTGCGATTTTCGTTGATTTTTGGTTTGTGGTTTTTGAGAGAAAAGAAAAGGAGGAGAGAGAGAGATGAATAGAAAATGAAAGAAAGTGGGTGGAGGTGGGAGGTTAAATCCCCACTTTCGCCCCGTGTTCCCGCTCCGTGCGGTGTTCGTTTGCTCCGTCATTTAACGTTAAATATTTATTCTACGCGTTTAATAAAATTTATAATTTCACAAATCTTGTTAAATGATTTATTTAAATTATTTCCTTAAATCTTTAATAGGTTAGATTAATTTTAATCACTTTTGTTTATAAAAATCGTGTACGTTTTGTTCGAGTAGTACAAGTCAGTTATTAGCTATTCTAAAATAGCATTTCAGTTATAATTGCGTTATTTTAGTTTATAACATTTGTTCACCAACGTCCGTGTTAATCGAATAGAATTTCATTCTATTTAAGTTGCGCACGATTTAATCAAATCGCAAAGTTGTATATATTCACCAACATATAATCCGGTACATAAATTAGCCTAACACAGAACTAATTACATGTATTAACAAAGAATTAGGCGTTAATACTAGCCCTAATTTGGCGGTTGTTACAGAAGGAGATTACTTCATATGTTAGGGAGAATCAATCACTGATTACTTCATGATTTCAAACCTCAATTCGATGCTTTGAATTGATTTCAGTTTAGGGTTTAGGATTCTAGCATATTTCTTCCTCTTGAACTCTCTGGAAATGTTTTTAGAATGATCTATGTGATACGTACGTGTGTATGTAATAACAGATATATATGTTTTAATTTTATACCCGTACTTATCGTTGTCTGGAACTTAAAACCGACTCACAGTTATCGATTTCATATAAACCCCTCAACTTATCGTACTTAACCTGTTTAGTCCCTCCAAGACTTAATTCTTCATAATTCAAATCCTATGGATACAAAATACTTTTCAAAGTTAGTCCTTCTAACTTAACAATTAAATTGTACAATTTAAAGCTTTAGGCATACGAAATTCGGGATGTTACAAGTCTCCCCCACTTATTTCATTCGTGTCCTCACGAATGTTGATCACATGTATAGATTCGTATTAATACTTTCTCTACTAGTGCGGAAGCGTTTATGATGCATTATATAATACTAAATTCATAACATGAATGTACACCACTCATGTATCCACTAAATCTATTTGATTCATATTTCATTTTAATTCCCGACAACTTAATACGTATATTACATACATAATCTTTCATCATATGCAGCTAAGTTATACATATTTCTTAGATACATAAGCATATATTTCTATCCAAATAGACACAAGATATGTATGCTTAATAATTCTCTTATATATATACGTTTTATTTCATTAATTTGCACATATCCAGGGTATATTTCAATTAAATCCATAAATCCTAAATACCTAACTGCGCTTTTAATTCTATTTCTCTTACTAGTACAAAGTACAATATGTAATAATATCAATTATTTCCTCATAACTAATACACATAACATACGTCACCCCTTTGAGTAACTTATAATATAGATACAGGTTTTGAATTCTTTCCACATTCACATTTCAATGAATGTGCATACTTCTATTCTTACCCACGCACATGTACTGTGCATATATCCTATCTCATACTGACCACTTTTCTGGGTCATTTGTTATTATTAGTTCTATAGATATTTTGAAACACGTAATCACTCGATATAAGGGAAACACATACTATTTATTTCTTTATAATGATTACATTAGTGGTTATAAAAACCACAATACATATATAGATACTAGACACAATACAGGTAAGCACCAGTTACACTAACATGAGTACTAATAACAACATATTTCGTATTATCATACTAGCTACGTCAGCAAAGTATGATTATCAATATTATCATATTTCGTAATTAACTCTAATACAGGATCAGTACTACCTGCAACTAGCAATGATCAATCATAAAGCCATAATAATATTTCTATATTATGTTATCTCGCAATCAAATTCTATTTCTGTTAACCTATTACATGTCACTTAATAAGATTCTCCCCCACTTAAGATTCATCATACTACTTTTAATAACAGAATTCATAATAAGATAATAGTTTAAGGGCAAACGCATGCTTTATTTCGACTAACATTTATTTCTTTTATAATAGGTACCACATTATGACTATAGTCTAGTGGTTTACTATTTCTATATTCCATACTAAAATCATCTTATATTGATACTATTTTCATTTATAAGGCATAGGCTTACATATTTCTGTCTTTATCCGATACAATTCAATACTATCTTTCTAAAATTACATTAAATCTTTTTGATATTGAACAACCTCAACAATTCCATGTGAATAGCATAATATAACTACGTTGGCCAGACGTCGTCAGATTATGTCATACACACTTCCTTCTTAGGCTATTTCACACCATCCAGTTTTAATGTAATTTCTATGTAAATACATAATACAATAATCCACAACAAGCCAAAACACTTGCTCACATTTTGATCATATATATCCAACTTATTTCAATTAATAGATTTCACATAAACAAGAAATTTCACATATTCCAATCAATATCATTTATTTCACTTCCCAACTTATCTCTGATGAACTCATCTTTTGATTTATTCATCATTCAATTAAACACTTTTATTTCTTAATCACATAACAACTAATTACATATGATGACATATATTAATCATGTCATTATTTCACATTATTTATTTCACACTTACACCTATAATCAAAATTATACAACAATTGAGTTTAGGTAGAGATTAAACTCCCAAATAGACTCACAATCCATAAGATACCATTGTGCTTAGCACATATTTCGTATAATTAATATTTCGTAACAAAGATTCTCTACACAAAAACTCAAATTCACAATTCATAATAAAAGCATATCATGATACAAAATTTACAATATACAATGATACTAACAAATACATATTTATCAATTCACATATTCCATATTCTTCCTAAGGAAGCAATCCATATTTCCTAATCATTGATTAAAGTTTTCAACTATTCCTTAAATACTTATACAATTATTTTTGTATTTCGTTTAATTCAATCAATACTCAAAATTCGCATAACATCGTAAAAACAGGCTCTAATGATACATTTATTCAACAGAATGATCCCTGAGACTTAAAGAAACAAAAGGCTAATTCGAAACATAAGTCAAAAATTCAAAATAAGGTCCGAAAAACAATAAAATGTCATTTTCGGGCCCTAAATGACCCCGAAGTGCCGAAAACTGACAGGGCTCATGGCGACGTGATGAGCTTTGATCGTTGGGCCGTTTCCGAGTGACCTTGTAAATTTCGTCTTAATCGGACACCGAAATTTTATTACGGAAATTTCTACGTCAAATATTACGTCGAACATCGAAAAAACTTTTTCTACTTACTAACGCGATCCAGGAACGTGTTCAGGATCGCGTTCCATAGTTCTGTAACCAAATTAAGCATTCAAACGCGATCCGGAGAACAAAGCGGGATCGCGTTTCCAAGAACAAAAATTCTGATAACGAAATACACATGAAAACGCGATCCGGAAAAATTTACTGGGATCGCGTTCCATAGACCAAAAATATTCTGTAACCAAATTCAACATACTAACGCGATCCGGATCCCACACCTGGATCGCGTTCCTATGTATTTTCAGACCTGCAACTTTATTACAATTTTCTGAAATTCAAACGCACATATCTCCCAAACCGTGAAGAGTTAGAATCTGAAATTTCGCAGGCACCTTCATATAGTCAAAATGCAACTTTCCATTTTTACACTTTTTCAAAATTCACATTTTACGAGAAAACGGACGTCTCACCAAATTATGATCATTTTGGACCAATTTAGTGGACAACTCATATTCCAAACCACTTGGTTTTAGATTCTGGTCTTTTGCCAACATATTCCTATATCCATTTGTGACTTGTGGGCATAATCATCCCTCTCATATACCCATTCTATCATGTTTTGACTCCTTGACCCATTTGGGGGTCCATTTGGACACTTTCACGAAATCTAACCCAATTCAACTAATTGACTCTTGAATTTAATTCATTTCAACAATATATTACAATTCTTAATTTCATGATCACTTATTTAGACCAAAATACAATATTTGACACATTGATCAAAATCCTCACTATAATTATGATCAATACTCACTTATTTCCACATCTAATACATTTATCACTATATAATATTTCTAATAACCAACTTGAAACCCTCATATTCCAGATTGACTTTTTCAAGTCAAAGATACATTTTTTTTTTTTTAACAACTAGGCTAATTACTATTTTAACCAATCATGAAATTCCAAATCCTATTACATAAGGTTCTAGACCTCATTAAACCTTATATTATTAATTCTACACTTATTAACCATCAAATATTTCGTTACAAGGAATCATATCAATTCAATAAATTCTATTACTACTCATAGTTAGGATAACAATTCAAGTAATTCATATAGGTTTAAGCTTAGGCAATCCTATTGTGGATTACTTAACTCTCTTAAACCATCGCTCTGATACCAACTTATAACGCCCATATTTCAATAGATATATTTTTTTTTTTTATAGAAAACTTGTATATTTCAAATTTATAAATTCATAATGCTTAGGAATATCATTCCATCACATTTGGTCCCATTTTATATTCTACAATCTATTCCATTGAAATCCACATTTGATTTTACATATTCAAATAAATACAACCATGACACATTATATCAAATCATAATCTTTTGGGCGATTTATGCAATGGTATTACAAAACGACAATTCAATAGAATATGAAACTTGTATAATGACACAACAAGTTTCAATCCACACTTACTTCTTGTAATCACCTTTCATCCAATTGGTTCAACCGAACCAACACCTACAACATAAAACCACTGATACGAGTAAGCATATAGCTTAGTGAGTATACAAGCAACTAATTAAATAATTCACAAACAAGATACAATTTATCAATAACTACTTATTTCTTTTAAATAGAAACTATTGCACAACAATAAAGATTCGACAATATTTCGTATGGATCCATGATCCAATAGATACAAGTAAGCATGGCACTAATCCCATATGGGTACCAAGCTTAATAGATACCAAGTAGTGCCAAGCACTTATTTCGTGATATTCAATTTCTACAATACTAAATCCATATATTCTAATTAATTCACATAGTCCTATCAATTCACATAATCCTCCTAATTCACATAATTCTCCTAATTCACATTATCTTACGAGTTCACATAATCCACATAATTCAATCATCCACATAATACTATACTATTTCCAATTAACTCAACTATTAACAACAATCCACAATTATAGTCAACAACCATTATTTCTCAAGATACGAAGCATGATACAATATAGAAGCACACATGAGATACAATTATAAGAAACAAACAATAAGAACAACTAGAAGAGACAAACAATATTCCAAACGATTGTATGAACCTCTTGCTCGTAAGCAATCCGGAACATACAATCATTATTCAAGTAGTCCTCGTATCACTCACCTTTGCCTTTTTAAGCAACCACATGATTTCTCTCTAAAATAGCAAATCCATCATTCTTGATCACCTAGCATATAATACATAGATACAATAACACATTTAATAACTAGAATTCATAATAATCAATACATCAACTTAATCAATTCATCACCCTCATGGATTAATCATACTATCCATGATTATTTATTTCTTGATTCCCATTGATTTTCATTATTTCATTATTTAACTATTCATTCCATAGTCATATACATGACTTAATTTCTTGTATATACTTCAATTATCATCAAATAGCACTTATATCTTATTTCAACCATTACTAATGATCACCATGATCATCTTACATACTTAATCCTCATAATTCTTATAATCATAATTAACTCAATAGCTTAATCCTCTTGATTCAATATTTCACTTCTTCATATTCATATTTCAATAACCTTTTTAAAACACCAATTAAGGTGTATTAACACCAATTCATCATCATTTACACAAAACCCACTTCAATCACTATATACCAAATTCAACTTATCAAATTATAGAGTGGGTTAATGTTAACAACCATAATTATTTCACTTCTATATCATAATTCAACCATTATCATGCTCTAATTTAAATTAGAATCATCGATTCATCAAAACCCACCAACCTCAAGAACACAATTCATGATTCTTCAATTTCAATTCATTTTAACAATACCATAATCACTAATAAGCTTATCTATCCTTAATTCAATGTATTTCATACTTTATTTCGTATTAAAATCGTTAATTCCATAAATCCTCATGAAAACCTATAAAACTAAGATTCTAGGTTAAAAATTCAAGGAAGGAGATTACCTCATATGTTAGGGAGAATCAATCACTGATTACTTCATGATTTCAAACCTCAATTCGATGCTTTGAATTGATTTCAGTTTAGGGTTTAGGATTCTAGCATATTTCTTCCTCTTGAACTCTCTGGAAATGTTTTTAGAATGATCTATGTGATACGTACGTGTGTATGTAATAACAGATATATATGTTTTAATTTTATACCCGTACTTATCGTTGTCTGGAACTTAAAACCGACTCACAGTTATCGATTTCATATAAACCCCTCAACTTATCGTACTTAACCTGTTTAGTCCCTCCAAGACTTAATTCTTCATAATTCAAATCCTATGGATACAAAATACTTTTCAAAGTTAGTCCTTCTAACTTAACAATTAATTTGTACAATTTAAAGCTTTAGGCATACGAAATTCGGGATGTTACAATAAATAGGTCAAATGGTCAAAAGACCTATTGTGATAAATAAATTATTAATTGTTGTAAATTAATTTAGTTGACGGTATAATAAAACTTATTTCTCGCAAATGATTTTTAGGTTCCAGACAATAGATTTAGGACGGGTTATATTACACTACTTTGAGTTGGGTTAAATGAGTTAGTCGGCCTTTATTTCCCATTTCCAGACTCTGATCAAATATCACCAAGAACACACACACACACCTCACTTAGAAGATTTAAAGAAGAATCATTCTCCATCTTGTTGTAGCTGTGATTTTGGATTTAATATCTCACCTTCATCTTCTCCATCTGATCATCATCTCCATTGTAAGCTAAACTATGCCCAATTATGTGTTCTTGCTTGATTTGGTTAAATTAGGTTAAATTAGTGAGCATTGAAGTTAAATTGTTCTTGAAATTGTTGATGTGATCTTTGATAAACTGATTTCATGCTTATTGTGGTGAATTCTTGTGTTCTTCAAGTTAATAGTTTGAAGAAATGGGTTTGGTTAGAAACTAGGTTAGATAATTGATGCATGTGTAGATTTTGATGTTAGATGTTGTTGTTTGTTGTTGTTATATGTTTATACATGTTAATAGGTGTCAATTATAAGTCAAAATCGTGTTTGATGATTGAATTGTATGAAATTTGGGTTTTTGGTTTGAGCTGAAACTAGTTGCAGGTATGAACCATTGTTGAAAAACATAGGAACGCGATCCCGAAACCCTTGCCCGGATCGCGTTGCTATGTGTATTTTGATCCCAGGATGATTTTGTGCGTATGAACGCGATCCAGCCCCTATCATCCGGATCGCGTTAGATAGTGTTAAATTGGGTCAAACGGATTTTGTTCCTTGGAACGCGATCCAGCTCCTTGTCCCGGATCGCGTTTGGAAGTGTATTTTGGTAACAGAATATTTTGGTGTTAAGGAACGCGATCCAGCCACACCCTACCCGGATCGCGTTTGTCAGTCTTACTTTGACGAATTTGACAACTTGTGACTTGTGTGCTTATGTTATTTAACGAGTATTGAAAGTATAGTATGAGCATTATACGGCATTGTTTATGTGAATGTTATACTATGAATTCTAAACATGAGAGTCTAACTCGGGTTTTGATCGTGTTCTCAGATAACCAGAAGACTCAATAAGATAAGATCATTGAGTGAAGACTACAGTCGACAAGGGTGAGTGAATCTTGGACTCTCAGTCTAAGTTAGTTGTAACATCGTGGTTACAATGGGTAATTTGGTTTATTGCAATGATTGCTTTAAGATTATATTGCCTTGTCGGTTATCCCTTGAACGGTTTGTTGGTGTCCTATGTGCTATGATAGTTGGACTATTTGTTTTGGTGAGGGTCAACTAATGTGTTGGGTTTGGGTACTATTACTTTGGACAACGTAATTGATTTGTACATGTGTTGGGCACTGAGATTACGTTGTATGTAGTATTAGTACTAAAACTATCGGTCTAACCACTGTTTGGCCTTCAGTGGTTATAAGTGTTACTTGAGGAACCACCGCGGTATGAAAGTACCTCAAGGACCACCGATCCTTCTATGTTACTTGAGATGTGCTAGTTGTAGTTACTTGTTATGCTAAGTTAGATTGTGAATCCTGGATTTGTTCACTTAGCTTTGTGCTAATCCCTCCTCCCCAACTTCTTGCAGGTTCAGCTTTTGATTGTGGGTACTAGAAGTTGTTTGAAGGAATGTTTGACACCGCACTCTGATTTTGTTTTGACATGTTTGGACCAAACAATTATGTCACGGATTTTATATAACACCTAAATTGTATTAATACTTTTGGTGGTGATTTGGTATTAAATATTGTATGTATTTGGGATTGCACTTTTGAAATGTAATATATGCAATCCTTGTCGTATTTCTTTATTTACGCTTCCTCACAAAAAAAAAAAAAAATGCCTTGGTATTTTGGGGGGTGTTATAACCCACTAACGGGTTTACTTTTTACACCCATACCCACCCGTGACGGATACCCGTGGGTCGCGGGTAACCCGCGGGTTTATCTAATATAAACTTTTTATCTAAAATTTTAAAAGATTTTATGTAATTTTAATGTAGAAGAATGCTTTAAAAAATGTTTAAATCAATAGATCGTATTTTAAGCGAATTAAAATTGTTAAAATTGAAGACATGCGGACTAATAGTTCGATAACTATCAATTTATTTGATAATTTTTCTTGATCATTTGATAAGTTTGCTATTCAAAATATGAAAATTATACTTTTTAATTTGTATAAGAACTGTTTTATTATATATTGTTCAAATTAACCACTATATATAAGTATATATTTAATAAATTATACAAATCCACTTGTAGATATATATATAATGTACTATGTAGGTTTGCGGGTCGGGTTTACCCGCGGGTATAAGTTCATACCCATCACCCGCTAACGGGTAGAAGTTTATACCCGTAACCCACCCATGGGTAAAAATTTCACAGGTTTACCCACCCATGACGGGCGGGTACCCACGGGTCGTAGGTTTTTCTCACCCATTTGCCATCCCTACTTCTTGGTGCTAGAATTTAGCCTTTTGTTTTTAATCATGAAGTTGGAAGGGGAATCGGAGAACTCGGTCACTATTTCTTCTTTAGAACCTGAATCATGTGATTAACTGATCAACATTTAGTTCTATTTTTTTTATCTTCATGAAAACAACAGTGCAAATTTTGTTTTTTTACCATTTTCGTATGTGTTCATTTGCTTTAATTAGTTATCCTTCGGGCACACCATATTTAGGTGATTGCCATGTAACCTACTAAGTTCCAAAAAAGCTTTTACTACAAAGAAACCATTACATATACATAATGATTGAAACATGAAAATAATTAATTGGTACATGAAGGAAGTAAATGATGGAAGAATTTTAGTCACAACAGGATCAAAACTGTTATGTCTGAAAGCATAAAAGAACAAAAAGTTGAAAAAAAAGTTCACTATAATTCATATGACAATAGATACATGTGGGTGCTTATGCACATACATTTAAAATTTGCAAGGAAGTTACCTGCTCGGAAGCTGATATGTTATTAGCTTGCAATAGGACGCATGTGACCTTTCAACAAAGAGGGAAGACAGACAAATCCAGTTTCAGATATAGTCGAAAATCGATCATACCACTATTATATTCATTTAAATTTCATCTCGAATTTGTCATGCACATCAATCCCATCGCCGTGTGTATATTCAGACGAAAAGTAGGTAAAAAGGAAACAGTCAAACAATACCTCCAAGAATACACTAATGTTGTCAAGAAAATAGTTAATAGATCAACCCGTAACCAGCTTTAAACAACCTTATTAGCTTAGTCATCTAACATCTTGCACGGTGAATATGACATTTGCATTGATCAAGCAAGTGCAAGGGGAAACCTACGTGTCCCATTCCAACCGCTTATGCACCCTAAAACAATATGGCCATTATATCAATCAAAACAACAGGGAAGAACTGATCATTAGAGACACATGAACAAAATTAAAGCATAATAAGAAATTCAGGCTTTATTAGTTTAGGCATTTCATCAAACATGTGATGTTCATAATCGATCAAACAAATAGAATTTTGATGTCAAACATAAACAAATACCAAAACGCGGATACAAAGGAACATATAATTAGTAGCATAAAAGAGGATGATAATAATCGGATATTATATTGGCAATTTACATATTGAAGGATGATAATTGATCATATAAACCCTAATCGCCATCACATATAACAAATACAACTATTGAATCAGAATCAAGGGTTGTAACAAAAAACGACAATACCGAATAACAGAATCAAAGAACAAAATCTCCATCACTAATAACAATTCGAAGATTCATGTTCATTTCAAATATGGTAACTCAGATAATTGCATTGTTTATGGTTGTGGAGTTCTTTTGGTGGCTGTCGATGCGATATACGTAGATGGAGAGTAGGGTTTGCTCTTTTCTTTTTTATCAAAAGGGGAAGGGGGAGTAGGGTTTTATTAAAATTAAAATTTAGAATTTGAGTAAATGCTAAACCATGTATTTTAGATAGGGTTATAAAGTATTAATTAAATTAAATGTATTGTATATTTAATTTATTTAATACTAAATATGGAATCAAATATTAAATCATGAAAAATGTGAGCGGTTGGATCAATTAGAAAAAACTCATCGAATGATCTAGATTCCTCTATGATATTTTGGTTTAATTAAGTACATTTTATTATTATTATTATTATTATTATTATTATTATTATTATTATTATTATTATTATTATTATTATTATTATCATTATCATTATCATTATCATTATCATTATCATTATCATTATCATTATATTATATTATATTATTTTATTATTTTATATTTTATTGTTTATTTATTTTATAGATTTATATATAGATTTATTATTTATTATAGATAGACATGCTTATTTTGTATTCTTATATATATGCATGCATGGGTATGTTAATCTTATCAAACCATGATAATAGTTACCGAAGGAGAAAAATATTTGGGCTTTTGCCCAAATTTCTGTTATCACTTAAACGGTGTAAAACCCCGTCATTTCCTATTTTTCTATTTCTGTTGTTGTTTAAAAGATGATTGTAATAGTAATAGTAACTTCATACTCCCTAGGATTCAAAAATTGTTTACAGACAAACAATAGTAGTTTAAAAAAATATAATCATTACAATATACTTTTTGGTAATATGACAATTTTACCCTTACCTTTTACACATTTTTATGTCATACACTTACATTAAGGGTAATCAAGTAAATTCAATCAATTATACACATCCATTGATGTGAGTGGACAATTAAATTGAGACAAACAAAAAAAACATGGACTATAATTTTGGGACGGAGGAAGTAAAAATTAGTCATAGTTCATTGAACATAATAATTTAGTTTTGGATTTTGTTAACGATTAACAAGTTTTTGGCATCCATAAATCGAAGGTCAAGTGCGCTAAAATGCAATTAATTAAGGTCTAACATTTGTAATGTATACCCAACTACTCGGACATACATTGTTTGTAAGAAACTTGTTACAAAGTATTTCTTGCTATTATATGTAATTTAGGACATTTTTGACGAGTGTCATATCTATAAGGTAGGGCCGAGTAAAAAACCGAATTAACCAAATCATAACCGTATTAACCGTCAAAACCGAACCAAATTAACCAAACTGAACACGTAACCGTGGATTTGGTTAACGTTTTTGGATTAACCAAAGTTTGCGGTTCGGTTATGAAAGTAAAGGATATCCACTACGGTATTAACTGCACCACACACTTTTACACATTAAAATTGTTATATTTATATTTGAATATATTAATAAATATATTATAAATTGATTTGCAAATAATAAAATTATCTTTCGAAACAGATTTTGATAAGGAAATGAAACGTCGATCACTAATTTTAAAGGGAAAGACACTTGAATTGATGAGTCTTGGATGGATGAAGATTCAAGTTTGACGAATAGTACTTTAAAAACTGTATAAAACTCTACATGAGATTCTGCTTATTTTTCTAGTTTACTTATGGTTTTATGCATGGAGTTGTTGTGTAATAACTTGATGATGTCTGCTATCGTTTTTGTTATTCGAACATCATTGAATATACTATGTTTAAGGTTTCAAAACTGCACTAAATTTGCTACCTCTAAGATTGTAAAACTACGTTGATCTACTTCTTTTTTGAACTAAAAATCCGAGAAAAAAACTCTCTTATATTTAAATGTTTATGTGCAATGTATTATGCACAAACCCATGGAAAAAAACTATTTTTTACAAGTTGACACGTCACCAAAATATATACACTGACAATAATGACAAGTTTACTACACACAATTTACATTCAAAGAGTAATTGCATTTCTATTCACTTAAGCCATAAATTTATTATATTTCAAAATGAGAAAATTACCCGTTTCATCCTTGTGTTTGTCCAAAAAATCACAATCCGTCCCTTATTTTAAAAAATGTCACCAGGCATCCCTGTATTTGCTATTTTTGCTCACCAATCGTCCCATCTAACAAATTTCGTTAGTTTCCTCCGTTAAGTCATGTAAAATGACTAAAATGCCATTCTTCTTCCTCAAAATACACTAGCTGCTCAAACCCTAATTTTACCGACTTTTCCTCCGTCATCAAACTCTAATTTTATACATTTTATCATTTTCAATAAAATCATCACCTCAAATTACAAAGAATTAAAACAATACCCTCATATTAAAGTCTTTCTTGAAATCCTACACCAATTCTGTCATCACAAACCAAATACTATCATCACGAATTCCATCCTCCTGTAGAACAATTAACTAAAAACGAAAACGAACATGTCTATATGCTATAGCAATTTAGCAGTTCTCCAACCTTCTCACCTAACCTCCGATCACACCAATCTCCGGCCACCACCTTCTCACCTAACCTAATCTCCAGCCACCACTTTCTCACCTAACCTCCGATCACACCACCGGCCACTCCTCCCCTTTCAACCCACCACCACTTCACCGCTGCTTCTTCTCTTCACCATCAACCGCCGCCATACTCAAACCCACCACCACCACACCATCGGCCCTCTAACCCACCACCACTCCTCAGCGAGCTCCGCCGTCCTCCGCTTTCTGGCGATACCCTCTTTAAGTCCTCTTTAAGTATAAGAGTAATTTGATTTCGATTTGGATCTGGTTGCTTCGACATTTTTTCTTGTGATATGAATTCGATTTATTAGGTGCGATTGGAGATTTTTCATGATCTAATTCCGATTCTGATTTGACCTCTTATAGTTTTGATTCGATCGGCTTTTAGGTTTAATTGTTTTAATCGCCACTTACCGTTTTCTGATCTGGGTTTGTGATCGTATATAGCATGGTTTGATTTTCTGATTACGAATTGATTGCTGCGAAATCAATTTCTCAATTTGAAAATTGAAAAACTAGATAGATGTATGAAAATTGGGTTAGGTGGAACAAAAGAAAAACTAGATAGATGTATGAAAATTGAAAATCTTGGTGCATTTTACTTTTTTGATTTTGATAATGATGAAAATGTGTGTGGTTTTGACTTTGATGATGACGATGAATATTGGGGTGAATACAGGTGGCTTTAATCTTGTACATCGTGCATATACATATACATCGGATCAATATATTTCAGTTGCAAATGGTGATGGTTAAACTGTGATGTGGGTGTATATATACACTTTATATATTTATGAAGTGTATTCACGTATTTATAGATAGAACAAAGAGGGTTTTTGAGGAAGAAGAATAAGGTGGAGGAGGGGGCATTTTAGTCATTTTGCATGACTTAACGGAGGAAACTAACGAAATTTGTTAGATGGGACGATTGGTGAGCGAAAATAGCAAATACAGGGATGCCTGGTGACATTTCTCAAAATAAGGGACGGATTGTGATTTTTTGGACAAACACAGGGATGAAACGGACAATTTTCTCTTTCAAAATTTAATCGAAATTAAGAAGGTTAATGAAACGCCCGAATTTTTTTTTTTATACCAACCATAAAACATATCTTAATTTGGTCCCATTATCAATTGTTATACATATTATATATAATTATAACAAGTTTAAATCAAACACAAGACTCAAAACCAAAAACATCAAAAATGGCCGGGTACCCGTCGGGTAGCAAGGGTACCCGCCGGGTACACATGCAAAACTCCAACACCCAAAATCCATGTCCCGTTTTGTACTAGAGCTACCCGTTTGGGGTAGCTTACCCGCCGTATAAACCCACCGGATAAGGTCACACCCGCCGGGTAAACATGCTGCACAGCAGTCCTGCAGACCTGATCACATATTTACCAAACTACAAACTTCCGACACGCATATCTCCCAAACCACAATGAGTTAGACTATGAAAATTTACGAGCATGTTCATTTGACCAAAACAAAGGTTTTCCTTTTTGGACTTTTCCAACTTTCTTAAAAACGACCAATTAGGACGTATGGTTAGTTTCGACCATTTTGAAGACTTTTACTTGACATACCGAAATGCACATCATATGAAATCTGACCATAACCTTTTCTACACTTATTTAGCATACAAAAACTAACCTAAGGCACTATACCAAAGTGCCGTAACACTATCTCATTCAAACACAATATAAAAGCAATCCTTGACCCATATTGACACCTTTTGACCCGTTCAACTAAATAACAACAAATTGACCAAGACATCAACCAATACTAATCAGGTTTGACTATTTCAACATAATTGACCATACCTTGACTTCTATTTCACTAATCACACAAGACTTTGACAAATTCCACACATTTAAACACAACAACACTATTTGCATACATATATACTTCCAACATATCATAAAATACATACATATTCAACTACACACCATAGTTGACTTTCAAAGTCAACTTATCATATAACCAAAAGACACGTTTCATATTTAACTTTCAAAAACTTGACACGTGGGCGTATTACACAAGTTGAACACAAAACGATAACTAAGGAAAATACTTGCCACTTGCTACCCGTAGCTATCCACACTAATCCTTCATAACCCCTTTCCCTTTTCTTGACCTGAAGTACCTAAAACATGAAACATGGAAGGAATAAGTACGCATGCTTAGTAAGCATATAGGCAACTAATCAATTAATTCACAACACTATGAAACAATCACCACATATCGTCTTACTCAATATTCATCGGAACAACAAATCAACACTAAACACTATGCGAATCCGCGACCATAAGAAACAAGGCATAAGGTACCAAATCATGTCGAAATGGTTACCAAGTTAAGAAACAAGTCTATGCTAGCAACGCTAGCTAATTTTCCACTTGATTGTATGATCCTCTTGCTCGGAAGCAATCCGGAAACACATACAATCATTCATATACTTCAACATTTACCATTAAAACACATAAATTACAAATAACATCCACATGTTTGTATGACCCTCTTACTCGGAAGCAATCCGAAAACGCATACAACCATTACCAATTAGTCCCTATAATACTCACATTGGTCTTCCACCGATGATTTACCACACGTAGTCAATGATGGTACTTCCAATACTTTAACAACTAACATATAACACATAACAACACTTTTAACACTAAGAATCAACAATTTAAACTACTAACCCATACAGTTTCTCCCCCACTTTGATTAAACCTCTTTCCTATTCATCAACTAACATAATCATTTGTTCTATCATCATAATCATAATCTGTAACACCCCAATTTTATCAGGAATTTAATTTCGTACGCGGATATAATTTTATTATAAAGTAATATTGTGTAAATAATAAGATATAGTGAAAAATGTAAGACAGTTTCTCAGTTCCAGATTGTAAAATTAAGGGATTTAAAATAAAAGTGCAGATAGATACGTGGATGGGTCTGATGTTTATTCCTATTGTTCCTAAACATTCTAAATACTTCATGTGAAGAGCTAGAAATCGCAGAAACCAAATTCCCTTCATCAAATCTTCAATTCTAGTGTAAATTCAAGAGATTAGTGTTGAATCATCACCTTCTTCCATCCTTTAATCTTTGTAAGTGTTAATTTCTCCATTTTAAACCTAGTTCATGGGGGGTTTTAAGGGTTTTGTAAAATTGGTGATTTTAAATACGAAATTAGGGTTTATAATTGCTATAATTGTTGTTTATTAGTGTCATTGAGCTAGTTAATGATTAAATTACAACTTAAAAAGTGATGAATATGATTGATTGGATATAGGTGTTCTTGAGTAAACATGGGGTTTTGATTTAAATGCTTATTAATTAGTGTTAGTTAGTTAAAAGTGTGATCTATGATGCAATTAAAGTATGAAAACTATGTTAGAACATGATTTAAGTGAAAGTGTTAATGAATCACTTAGGTTAATCAAAGTGGGGGAGGGTTTAAGAGTGATTAATGGTTTAGAGTTATGAATTCCTTGAATTTAAACATGTTGTTATGTGATATGTGTATAGGTGATAAGAAGTTGGAAGTGTTACCTTTGGTTGTGTATTGTGAATCATCATTTCAAGATTAAGGTGAGTTATATATGGACTTAATCAAGTAAATGGTTGTGTGTGATCACACAATCATGTGGAGTTAATTATGATTAATTATTTAGATTGTTACTTGTGAAATGATGACATGAATTGATTGTACATGTTACCGGATAGCTTCCGAGCTAGAGGTGGGTACAATCAAGTGAAGATTAAGTGTATTACTTGTATATGATTATAGTGACATGAATTGATTGTACATGTTACCGGATAGCTTCCGAGCTAGAGGTGGGTACAATTAAGTGAAGATTAAGTGTATTACTTGTATATGATTATAGTGACATGAATTGTGGTTGCACATGTTACCGGATAGCTTCCGAGCTAGAGGTGGGTACAATCATAAGTTAGTGATATGGAGCTTATGAAGTTTATGATATAGAGTTGCTAGTTTTACTAGCATAGTGTTTATGTAGCTATGTTATGTATTATTTGGTTAAGTTGCTTATATGCTCACTAAGCAAAAGTGCTTATTGTTTAAGTGTTTCATGTTTTAGGTGGAAGTGGACAAGGGAAAGAGAAAGCGGTTAAAAAAGATTAGAGTGGATTGCTTGATGATAATGTATGGCAAGTTTTCTTTTATGTCGTTTGGATATACTTGTGTAAATCGCCCGTTAAGACATGTTTTAAAAGTAAGTCATGGTGAGCCATGACTTAAGCATTTTTGAAATAGGTTGACTTTGAAAGTCAACAACGATTGTATATGATGTAAATTATGGTTTTCAAGTTAGTGATTAAATATAATTTGTGTGTTTGAAATGAGTTTATGGTTGAAAGTAGTCAAAGTGTGTTTTTATTAGATATGGAGTGTTGATATGTAGTCAAGCATTCCATTAGTCAATTATGGGTTGTGATTGGTTAGTCAATGGGTCAAAATAGTCTTTGTGGGTCAGCGGGTCAAAAAGGGTCGATATGGGTCATTAAATGCAATTGCGGTAAAAAATGAGTTAGAAAAGGGTTAAGGGTGTGATGAAGTGTCTTGCAACTTTGTTTTGATGTATATGACGAGTGGTCAAAAGTCCAATGTCTCAGCCTTCATGATTTGAGACTTGGTATGCTCACAATATGGTCGTTTTTGGGTCAAAAAGAGTCATATGCCAAAATCCCGTGTTATTGTGAAATTTGAAAAAGTGCAAAAAGGAAAGTCTTCGTTTTGGTCATATGAAGGTGCACACAAAATTTCAGGTCAAACGGATGCACGAGTAAAAAGTTATGCGTGATTGAAGTTGGTTAAAAAAGTTGACTTTTGCTGACTTCCAATTTGTGCTTGGCTACGCGATCCCAGAAATATTTCTGGATCGCGTATGATAGTGTATTTTCGTATCAGAATGTTTTTCAAGTGCTTACGCGATCCGACTTCTCTCCAGGATCGCGTATCATAGTGGAAAATAAATATTTTGGTTTTTAAAAGTCCATTTTAGCTACGGAACTTTATTATAGATCAAATATATAAATGGAGTAGTTGTGGGACATTGTCAAAAGCGTTAAAAAAATGGTTCTGTTTTCGGGGTGTTTCAAGTTGGTATCAGAGCGATAGTTTAAGAGAATTATGTAATCCACTTTAGGATTGCGTTGTCTTAAACTATTATGAATGCATGATTATGCTTTACAGTAGTTTTCTTATTATGTTGTTATGAGTATGATTATCAGATGTGTTTTGTTATGACTGATTGTGTTTAAGGGTAATGAATAGAAGTGTGTGGTGAGTCTAATATGATTTCGTTTGGCCAACGAAATTTATATTATACTATAACACATGGATGATTCATAGCACTTAAACATAATGCAGATTAGGGGAAGAATTGTTATGATAATCTATGTATGAAGCTTAAATTGTTGCTTATGTTATGTGGAGAATTACTGTATTAACTGAATTGTTGATTATATGTTAGATGGATGCTACTAAGAATATCAGTGAACATTCTCCCCCGCGTGAGGAGGATGTGGGAGACCGACATTTAGCTCATGAGGATGAAGTAATTATTAGAAGAATCATTGGGCAAGCTCTTCTAGAATTTTCCCCAAATGTTTATGCAAATGTTGAAAAGATTATGGATACTAAAGTAGAGCAGGTTGTGACTACCAAATTAGCCGAGTTTGAACAAAAGTATCCTATTTTAAAGAATCTTCCACCGAATGCGGAACTTCTTGCCGCACAAGGTGTTATGAATAAAGAGAAAGAAAAGTTTGAGTATAAGAGTTTTGCTACGTGTAATCCGCCTGAATTTCGTGGAGAGTTAAACCCAGTTATTAGTAACCGTTGGATTAGTGAACTTGAAGAGACGTTTTTGTTGTGTAAGTGTCCGGATGAGTCAAAAGTGATATTTGCAGCTCATCAACTTAAGTCAGATGCTCATGTGTGGTGGAATTCACAGTTAGAGACGTATGGTTTTGAGGTAGCTTCAAAGTTTACTTAGGATAAGTTTAAAGAGATATTTAGAGAGGAATTTTCACCACCTGCAGAGTTAGAGAAGTTAAAGGGAGAGTTTTTAGCGATTGAGCATGAAAGTAAGTCAGTTGCCGAGTATTCTAAGGTATTTCATGAGAAAACTAGGTTCTGTCCTGAGTACACCTCAAATCCTAAGTTGTTGACCGACCATTTCTATCGTCATCTTAACCTTGAGATTCGTGAATCCATTGACCAACTTGTTTACAATACCATTGCTAAGATCTTGAATAGAGCATTAGTGCGTGAGAAGGATTTGCAAGCTAGAGTTGCTGAAACAGTGAGTAAGAGAAAGATAGAACACATCACTTCACCATCTGCTGTGTCTAAGAAAACACGTTTTGAGGAGACTTTACCACAACCACAACCATTACAACAAGTTAGTTCCCAAACCCAACCAAGAGAGATACCCCCATGTGAAAAATGTGGTAGGAAGCATACAAGGGAGTGTAAATGTTTTAAGTGTGGGAGACCGGGGCATATGGCATCGAATTGCCCAAGTCTTCTTCGTTTGTGTTATTATTGTTTTAAGGAAGATCATCTTCAAGCTGACTGCCCTGATAGGGCAAGAGATAGGCGTAAGAAAATGGAAGAAAAGGTAGTTATGACTGTCCCGAAGCCTAAAACCCGTGCTTATCAGATAACTGCTGGAGTGGTGAAAGAGTCAGCTGATGTGACATCAGGTACCTATTTCTCAATTCTATACCTGCATACATTTATTGACTCTGACGTCGTTGAATCTCTAGCATTTATGTTGTGATGTGTGTTTAAGCATTCTTAAGATTTATTATGACATTCGTGTGTGTCTAGAAGTGTTCGTGAGGACACGAACAGTTTAAGTGGGGGAGAGTTGTAACACCCCAATTTTATCAGGAATTTAATTTCGTACGCGGATATAACTTTATTATAAAGTAATATTGTGTAAATAATAAGATATAGTGAAAAACGTAAGACAGTTTCTCAGTTCCAGACTGTAAAATTAAGGGATTTAAAATAAAAGTGCAGATAGATACGTGGATGGGTCTGATGTTTATTCCTATTGTTCCTAAACATTCTAAATACTTCCTGTGAAGAGCTAGAAATCGTAGAAACCATTTCCCTTCATCAAATCTTCAATTCTAGTGTAAATTCAAGAGATTAGTGTTGAATCATCACCTTCTTCCATCCTTTAATCTTTGTAAGTGTTAATTTCTCCATTTTAAACCTAGTTCATGGGGGTTTTAAGGGTTTTGTAAAATTGGTGATTTTAAATACGAAATTAGGGTTTATAATTGCTATAATTGTTGTTTATTAGTGTTATTGAGCTAGTTAATGATTAAATTACAACTCAAAAAGTGATGAATATGATTGATTGGATATAGGTGTTCTTGAGTAAACATGGGGTTTTGATTTAAATGCTTATGAATTAGTGTTAGTTAGTTAAAAGTGTGATCTATGATGCAATTAAAGTATGAAAACTATGTTAGAACATGATTTAAGTGAAAGTGTTAATGAATCACTTAGGTTAACCAAAGTGGGGGAGGGTTTAAGAGTGATTAATGGTTTAGAGTTATGAATTCCTTGAATTTAAACATGTTGTTATGTGATATGTGTATAGGTGATAAGAAGTTGGAAGTGTTACCTTTGGTTGTGTATTGTGAATCATCATTTCAAGATTAAGGTGAGTTATATATGGACTTAATCAAGTAAATGGTTGTGTGTGATCATACAATCATGTGGAGTTAATTATGATTAATTATTTAGATTGTTACTTGTGAAATGATGACATGAATTGATTGTACATGTTACCGGATAGCTTCCGAGCTAGAGGTGGGTACAATCAAGTGAAGATTAAGTGTATTACTTGTATATGATTATAGTGACATGAATTAATTGTACATGTTACATGATAGCTTCCGAGCTAGAGGTGAGTACAATCATAAGTTAGTGATATGGAGCTTATGAAGTTTATGATATAGAGTTGCTAGTTTTACTAGCATAGTGTTTATGTAGCTATGTTATGTATTATTTGGTTAAGTTACTTATATGCTCACTAAGCAAAAGTGCTTATTGTTTAAGTGTTTCATGTTTTAGGGGAAGTGGACAAGGGAAGGGAAAAGCGGTTAAAGAAGATTAGAGTGGATTGCTTGATGATAGTGTATGACAAGTTTCTCTTTTATGTCGTTTGGATATACTTGTGTAAATCGCCCGTTAAGACATGTTTTAAAAGTAAGTCATGGTGAGCCATGACTTAAGCATTTTTGAAATAGGTTAACTTTGAAAGTCAACAACGATTGTATATGATGTAAAGTATGGTTTTCAAGTTAGTGATTAAATATAATTTGTGTGTTTGAAATGAGTTTATGGTTGAAAGTAGTCAAAGTGTGTTTTTGTTAGATATGGAGTGTTGATATGTAGTCAAGCATTCCATTAGTCAATTATGAGTTGTGATTGGCTAGTCAATGGGTCAAAATAGTCTTTGTGGGTCAGCGGGTCAAAAAGGGTCGATATGGGTCATTAAATGCAATTGCGGTAAAAAATGAGTTAGAAAAGGGTTAAGGGTGTGATGAAGTGTCTTGCAACTTTGTTTTGATGTATATGACGAGTGGTCAAAAGTCCAATGTCTCAGCCTTCATGATTTGAGACTTGGTATGCTCACAATATGGTCGTTTTTAGGTCAAAAAGAGTCATACGCCAAAATCCCGTGTTATTGTGAAATTTGAAAAAGTGCAAAAAGAGAAGTCTTCGTTTTGGTCATATGAAGGTGCATACAAAATTTCAGGTCAAACGGATGCACGAGTAAAAAGTTATGCGTGATTGAAGTTGGTTAAAAAAGTTGACTTTTGCTGACTTCCAATTTGTGCTTGGCTACGCGATCCCAGAAATATTTCTGGATCGCGTATGATAGTGTATTTTCGTATCAGAATGTTTTTCAAGTGCTTACGCGATCCGACTTCTTTCCGGGATCGCGTATCATAGTGGAAAATGAATATTTTGGTTTTTAAAAGCCCATTTTAGATATGGAACTTTATTATAGATCAAATATATAAATGGAGTAGTTGTGGGACATTGTCAAAAGCGTTAAAAAAAATGGTTCTGTTTTCGGGGCGTTTCATAATCATAATCAACACTTTCACTTTCATGAACATAATTCTTCCTATCAATTTCTTGCTAACTGTTGATTCTATTCTTATTGAAACATTATGTAAACACTATATTAACACTATAATTAACATCACTAGTTAATTAGAATCAATCTATAAGAATTTAGCTAAAACCCTTATGTTTGCTCAAGAACACTTACAACAATTTCATCACTTTTAGGTTGTTTTATGATTACATACAAGCTTCATAACACTTGTAAACAATAATTCTAATACTTTGAAACCCTAATTTCATATTGTTTTAACCAATTTCATAAAACCCCATGAAACCCCATAAACTAGGTTAAGAAATTAAAGAAACTTACTTACAATGATTTAGAGAATGAAGAAGATGATGAATTAAGGATTCGAACTTAGATTGAGAGTTGAATTCAATGATTTTGGAGATGATGTTTTGCCTCTGCGATTTTCTCAAGTCTCTGTGATATCTCAGGAATATTTTAGAACAAAAGGGATAAACTATAAGCCATCCACGTATATATCTGAGTAGTTATTTTAATTCCTTTATTTCCTACAGTCTGGAACTGGTAAACCATTTACGTTTTCTATTATATCTTATAATTTAAATAACCATACTTTATAATTATAATATAAGGAAAAGTACAATAAAAGGTACTATACTTATCACATATTCCTATTTAAGGTACACAACTTTAAATTTCTTAATTTAAGGTATTGAACTTTCAATTTGTAATCAAGTTAGGGACGCGAATTTCACAAATGAAGAGTTATCGCCGAATTTCCTTTTTATAAGTAAAATATCCATTTAATCGATTAATATCCCTCGATCAATTTTAAAAAAATATTGAGTGAGGAGAAAGAAATTAACAAAAACTCATTACCACTTTCAGCCTTAATATATCATATTATACTCAATATTTTTAAAAATTGATCGAGGAATATTAATCGATTAAATAGATACGTTACTTATAAAAAATAAATTCGGTGACAACTCGTCATTTGTGAAATTCGTGTCCCTAACTTGATTACAAATTGAAAGTTCGATACCTTAAATTAAAAAATTTAAAGTTGTGTACCTTAAATAGGATTAGGTGATAAGTATAGTACCTTTTATTGTACTTTTCCCTATAATATATTCAAGTACGAAATTAATAACCTGAAATTTGGGGTGTTACAGTTAACTAAAATTAAGGGATTATAAATTTGTTGCAACGTGAGAACAAAATATTATTATTGCATGTATTCTTCATTTTAATCAATCATTTTTTTGTTGTTAATTATATATTTTTATTAATCAATTGGGCCTAACTCAAGTAGTACCGTTGCCATAAATGATTAGGCCTCACATGTGTGACGACATATTAGAAGTTCGAATCCGTTATTTGTGAACATGTGATTTACCCATGCTTCATACGGATGGAGCGAATGCGTATGATATTGCCGTCGGTGTATCCTTCAAAATACCATTTCTTTTATATATTTTTATTAAAATTAAAAATAAAAAATATTGATAAAAGTACGTTATACATCATTCTCTCGTATATAATACGCCGCCACGTATCAGCGCATGAGGTGTCCAGTGATTCAAGTTGTTTGTGTATGTGTTTGTGACTGTATACATGACATGATAGAATAGATACATACATATACATAGATACTGTATATTGATACAAAATATATACATACGCAGTTCCTCTTTTTTCTTCATCTTGTGGTGGTCAATAGTAGGGTTCGTTCGTTCCATACACACACCAAAATTAAAACCTAATTTTTTTCAACAAAATTAAACGACATACACTCTTCATTAACTCAATTACACGTACAATTTCACCTAAAACCTATCTCTGTTTCTCTATAATCTTACATAATCTTATCGCTAGCTTTTTGTTGATTTTAATCGGCGATGTATCCGTTTTATATGAAATTTTCAATTACCGAGCTACGTAAAGGTATTAATTCAGCTAATTAAGCTTATGATACCATCAGATCTTGTCAATTTGTTGTAGTTTATGAGATCTATTTGGATTAGTGAATTGATAATGGTTGAATTTGTGGTTTTAGCTTGTTTTGATTACGGCTTGTTGGTTAATTGTAATTATGTTGTGATTATTAGGAGTTGTAAGAAGTTGTTTTTGTTGGATCTTACACGTGTTTAATGCTGTAATTTATGAAAATTTTAGTAGGTGATTAGTATTTAGGGTTTTGTTGGTTTAGCTATGTTAATTGGATGGTTGATTGTTTTTAAATAGAGTCAGACTTATTTTTGGTGAAATATATTATGAAATGATGCAAGTTTCAGTATTTTTTGGTTGATATATGATGTTGAAGTATAAAGAGTCATTTATGATGTTGAAGTATAGAGAGTCATATATGAAGCTATCTTGGATGTTTTAAAAGGTTTTTGTAGTTCCAGCTAGTACAGAAGAAAAAGGTGTAGAGCTCTATTTTTGTCGAGGACTTCAAAAAACAGTACCCCGAAAATTTTCGTTTTCCTGTTTCCTCCCATGGATTTTTTGGAAAAAATTGCAACCCAAAACTTACTTGTATTATGTTGTCGTTGCTGTGACTTATTGGTTTTGGCCCAACAGTGTTTTTTTTATTTACTTATCATGTTGTTATTAAAAGTTCCGTTATAAAGTTTGACTAACAATCAAATATTGATACCTTCATGGCATGGTGGGGGTTTGAATATGTTCTTTGTAGAATTTAGTGACTGGTGAGATAAGTGCACAAGTTGGTTTGCAAAGAAAGTCTCTTAAATTGACTCGAGAAATAACAAGCCTTTTGTGTTGTTTGTATTGATGTTAGAAAGATTCCTATTCTTTGCTTGACTGACACATACTTTTAGCAAGAACAACTGAACGAGTCATCTTTGTTTTCTGTTCTTGTTTGATCTCTTACAACCTCACTCACAATGATCACTTTTGCTCTATAGGAGTCTCGAAAAGAAAGAAGTTTAAGTATTATTCCATTAAGAATGCTATTTGCTAATGCAAGTTATTGCTCAAGCATGGTGTCTCGTTATGTATATTAACTTATGGAGTTGTTTATATTTCACAAACCATGTGGACGTGAGTAAAGTTTTATAAGATGTGTGTTTTGCAGGATTTGGGTAATACGAGCTGCAACTTGTCAGTTCACTTCTAAAGTGTTATTATCTGCCCTTAGATTAATATTAGTTTCCTGAGCTTGAAGAAGAATGAGCTTGAAAGGGGCTTCTTCCATTGACCAAAAGCTTAGTGCTGCAGGGAAGGCGCTACGTTTAAATCCAGATGCGGCTGAATTTGTTCCGTCTGCTTTAAGATCACCTTCTGCAGCTGTTGGTGTTCCAGATGCATCCTCAAGTATTGGTAATTTTGGTGCTACAACACCAGGGAAAGCAGTACTAGACAGATCAGAGTCATCAGTGTCAAATAATTCAGATGATGAGGCCCACCAATTCTGGCGTCAACAGCTACCTGATGATATTATTCCTGATTTTAATGTTGCGGGGGAAGAAGAGTCTCAAGTAATCAATACACTTCCATTCTCGACTTTGTCTTTAGCCGATGTTAATGGAACATCGCGGTTTACTGCATCAGCTGGAAGTGGCTATATGTTAAAGGAGCAGCATGAATTATCTCCTCGTCAAACAAATGGCAGTACCTTTGCCAAGAAAATGGGATTTCACATTTCATCATATGGTGAAAACCCCTCGGCTAATTTTCAGCAACATCCTACTAAACCCTGGGATATGCATGGTGATCAGCTGCTCACTGGTATTAGAGACGGACCTTCCTACAATTGTGATACTGGCCATGGGTATCTAGATGACATCCTTAATGAGCAACAGTTGGAGAACACTGAAGTAAACCCTCTTGAATTTCTTGCTTCCCAGTTTGCAGGTTTTGCAGCTGAAAGTCTTGCGGACGTTTATTTCGCTAATGGTGGAGATTTGAATTTGACAATCGAGATGCTAACTCAGCTTGAGGTATATCCAAACTTTACATCCTCAAACTGATTGGGCCCAATCATATACGTTAAACTCGATGAACTCCAACTCCTGATGTATAGTATCATAACTATAGCTTGTAGTTTGAAATCAAAATTTTGTTTCTTTCTGTCATTCTTCAATCGATACTGCAGTTGTTTATTAGTTCTTTTGCTGCAACTTCTATTCTTGTGCTAATGTTGATAGAAATCATAGACGTACTTCGGATGGCCAACTGTTTCTATCATAGTAATTGCACTAGGTTCTGTAAATGTTCTAGAAGGCATCTTTATAATAAAGGCTCTCTGGTTTTGTTTTCTTCACATTTTGTTTACGAGTTCTGTGCAATTCTAGACAATTTGTATTCTGTCTTAGAAATGGATTTCACAAGTATTTTCATTTCTGATTGCAGCTCCAAGTAGATGGTGGTTTTAATCAGAATCAAAATCTGAACAAGCTATTATCTGCTCCAAATCTTAGTGCTCTGGATTTTCCTGCACCATCTCCTGCAGATCGTCAAAATGGTGATTGTCACCAACAGCGTATCAATCCTTACCGTCCTTTGGAGAAGGACAAATTGCTCCTGTTCAAATCTTCCTCTACTGCTCCATCTGGAGGTGCTACTGATTTTGCTTCTGCTGTTCGGAAACTGACTTCACAGGACTCAAGCATATGGAAGTATAATAGAAACCCTTCTGAAGATACCACCATTGGATCAAGTAGAAGTTCTCATGTCTTGGCCAGTGCTTATGATGGTGGGCATGGAAGGGTGGGCTATGGCGATAGATTGGCCAACCGAAATTCAAGCCGTTCAGCTCCCGTCTGGCTTGAAACTGGAGATGCAGTTGGTAATGACTTTGATGAAATATATATTATTGTCTTTCTTGAATGGCAAACTCACACACTCACCTACTCTACACCTTTTGTCTCAGTCAGTACTTTAACCTCAACAATTTGGTTGAGGAGCACCTTAAATACACCTCGATATCGCTAGGCCAAAGTCTTGTTGGTGAAATATATAATTTTAAATTTAGCTTATTTAAATTGAATGTCTTGTGCATCTATGAATGCTTTAACTTTGTCGAGATTGCAGCAAATATGTATTCTGAGATGCGTGGTGAAGCTCGTGATCATGCACGTTTACGCAATGCATACTTTGAACAGGTATACCGGTTTACATTTGATCATCTTTCTGTCTCTCTATAAGTGATAATCTACAATTTTAGTTATAATGAAAAAGACTAGAATCACATCATGCTTTCATACTTTGATAGTCACTTCTTTTTTGCTTTCATAAAGTTGCATCCATAGTAAGTTCTGTTTCGTTTTATTTATTTCATGTAGAGTGATCCCTAACTAAAAGATCATCCTTGTGGCTAAATATACTATGATCCTATGTGGCTATATGTGTAGTAACTTAGACTTCATATAGCTGTACTAAACAAGAGACTGTTTAGGGCTTCATGTCAGTAAAGTTTGGTTACCAAGACCTTACCCAAATAGTGAATGTTAACCTCTTAACCTTTGGGAACAAAGTCACTCCCAACCTTCCCGATGCCTAGACCCTTGTTACAGTGATTATGGCTAGTAGTATGGTTCTGTATTTCATTACTTGTTAATACCAAGGTAATAATAATAATGTTGTGTCGAGCAGATTAGGTAATGGGTCAGTCATTTTCGGGTTAAAGCAGTTAACTTTTAGTGTGGTGGGTTTTAGTGTATCTCTACCCATACCAACAAGCCATTACCAAACCCATGTTACTTCAGTAAAAAGCTAGTTTTTTTATATAGGGATTGGAAATGTGTGCATTGAAGATCACATTTGAGCCATTTTGTAGCTAGAATCTTGATTTCACTAAATTGACCAGTTAGAAACAAAACATAAACCAATTCGACCATAAGTAGTCCATGGGATGAAATTGTCACCTTTAGTATGTCTTTTCTGTTAATTGTATAGTTGCTATAATAATAGGCACGTCAAGCTTACCTGGTTGGATGTAAGGCTTTAGCTAAGGAACTAAGCGTAAAAGGGCAACTGCACAACATGCAAATGAAGGCTGCTCATGGAAAAGCCCGATCTATATATCGTCAGAGGTTAGTATCAATTGTTCTCGTTAGAATAGGTGTCCTTTTTACTTTTTTCTAGCCTGGTAAATTGTGAGACCATGCTTTGAAATACTTATACGATGTATGTGGAGTCTTATTCTCTTTTATTGTTTATTTACCAGATCATTTTTTACGCTTCATAGAAACAATATTTTGCAAAAACTTAAATAATTAATTATATAGTCAAGTATATCGGCTCTCGTCTATTAAAAGATTGACAATGTAATTAGAAATTCAAGGGCGAACAATGAGTTTACTTTTCAAGATGGAGAAGTGATAGGTCTCCTACCCCATATATTAGTTATTGGTAAGAATGCGTTATGTACTAGTAAGTGAAATCAATCTGAGTATACTTTCTAATCATTTCCCTCCAAGGGAAGGCGACAATTGGTAATGCTTCTATTTTTAGTCGAAGAGGTTTCTGTTAACACTAATGGGAAGCATCTAGTTAGTTGAAGTTCCTTAGGATCGTTATAAGGTACCAAAATCTCCTTTCTGTATATTTATTTGATGAAGTTGTAGTTATGCAAATGCGTTTATATTTATTCGGCGTCTAAATCAGTCTGATGTTCTTACAAATAATGACTCGACTGATGGATTCTAAGCAAAATATCCATGTTCATGGAAATATAGATCTAACTAATCGGACTCGGGACATTTGAGTTTTATGTTCTTAATGCATTTTGACTCTTCACTTTTCCTTGCAATCATTTTGTTTCTGGGACTCGTCTTGTGCATAGTCACATGATTCGCGGTTCGCTCCAGTACGAATTCGCGGTACGGATTCGCAATTCGCTAGGTCCCCAAAATTCGGTTCGAAGGGGGTAGGTTCATTTCGGTTCGCTTCGGTACGATCCGGTATGATGTACCCGAAGTTAAAATACAATAATAGGTTCAAATATTAAATACTTGCATGGTATTCCGTTCAAAGATCAAGGGACTAAAAGTGTCAAGAAGAGAAAGATAAACTAGAGGGGCCTTTGTGACTTTGTGTCATTAAAAATATCTGAAATTACATAAATAGTTTGTACATTTCATTTTATTATTTATTTTTAAAAACAAATCCCAACTAAAATGGGCTATTTATTATTTGAGATAACTTAAATTCTTTTTTAAGAAAAAAGGCCCAAAAGGCCCACTAGGTTTACATTCACAGATGACGATTCACTTTACATTTATCTTCGTAACTCATCTTCATCCTCTCACACAAGTGACAAAACCTGCAAGCTGCAACTCATCTCTCCTAAAAAAACAAACAAACAAACAAACAGAAAAAAGAAATGCAGGCCCACTTGTTCCAGTCACTTGTTTCTGGGATGATGAAAATTCGCTGAATCTAAACTTCTGGATACACGTTTTCGAAGTCAGAATTCGCTGAACCAACCCCCGTTGGGTTTGCTCGATTCGCTCCATGTGGTTCGCCCTTTTTTTCTTTGAATTCGCGAATCGAGAGCGAATGGATACGCTTTCGAACCCCGAATGGGTTCGTTCGAACCAATTCGAAATTCGCCATTGATCCAGCGAATTGTGTGACTATGGTCTTGTGTATAAACTCATGCAGGAATCTAGGGAGTCCAAGTATGCAGGGGAATGGAAGAGGGCAAGAGAGGTTGATAGACCTCCATGGACTACATGTGGCAGAAGCCATTCATGTCCTGAAACGAGACCTCACAATGCTTCGGAACGTTGCCAGGTCAGCAGATCAGCGTCTACAGGTGTACATATGTGTTGGAACGGGCCACCACACTAGAGGGACCCACACTCCTGCTAGACTTCCTGTTGCTGTCCAGAGATACCTGCTTGAGGATGAGGGCCTGGACTACTCTGAGCCCCAGCCTGGGCTTCTCCGAGTCGTGTTATATTGAAGACCAATGATTGAGGTATAGGAGTTCTTTTTGACGCAATAAAACACAACAAAGGAAGAAAAAAATTAGCTTAACCCCAGGAAAATTAAAAAGGTAAATGAAAAAAAAAATGGTCTTCATGCGTTTGTATATGGGAAGAGAGGTTAGCCGGTAGACTGGAAAGTTGAAAAGGAAAGGGGAAAAACAAAAAGAACAAGAAAAATGTATGTGTATCAGTAAAGTGTAACCATCCAACAGAAGAATTACGTTTTGGTAGGAGGATCCGTTATTTTTTGTTAATTGTACCATGATTTTTTTGTAACACAGTTTGCAGATGTAATGTATGATGGATAGAATTGTTTTATATGATAGCTTTTGCAAAATTTAGAAATTTTATCTCATGCTAAGTTTTCATTCCTGTGCATCTATCCATATATTAGTTATTATTCGTTCCTGTTATCATTCATGCTGAGTTACCAAGACCGTATTAGAAAACTGCCCCAATGGTTTTATTGCTATTCTTGATACACTGAACAAACTCTTGAATTTCAACTTTTAGTATCACTGGATTCTTTCAATTAGGCACCAATAGTTCAACTTTGAAGTGTCGAAATTGCCTAGCTAGAATGGGTTAGGAGGCGATTTGATACCACCCTTTTTGATGGGTAAGTCACATTTACATTCCTTTCAGGTTTACGTTACGCATTAACAATATAATGTGTAAACAGGAATGTAATGTACACATTTAAAAAATTATGGTGTACAAATCACCTACTAGCTAGAAGCATGATATCTTAATAGTAGCTGGTTACAACCATTGGTTATGGATTTGTCTTAAGATTTCATTGCATCTAATTGGTGATAACCATCGAAAATTCTCTATACAAACGCTAATTTAGTACATGTACTTAACTAAAATAATGCACAACACCATTAAAGATCAACTGAGGGGAATAAAATAGTAAAATATTTGTGAGGAAGACTAAATGAATATTACAGCATGCATTTGTGATTCAAAAAGTAAAAATATAAATATTCATTTGTTCCTGTATGAACTGTATTATTCAAAGGTTAAAGCAGAATATAAAGGTGCATTTGGTTTAAATATATGTTCATATATAAGAATAAACAAACAATAAAAATATGATCATTATAAATTAAAGTGTCTACTAAACAATAAAATGTTTTGGAAACAGGAAGTAATAATCTCTACAGCAACTGTTATTCTTCTTTTTAAGGCTGACTGGCTAGTTCTTATGGTAGGTTACACTTTCGGTGGTGATTTGTACACCACCATTTACACCACCAAACATGCTTTAAGGTGTTTTACTTACAGTACTGACAAGCAAAAAAATGGTGTATGGATAAAAAATAGTGGTGTACGAATCATAAATTCCGTCCTTGATAATTTCTTGGTATAGATAAGCTTTTTGCCGTTCTTTTACCATTCCCGGTTTCTGTTTTTAGATTAATTTAACCCTTAGATATTACTTTCCGTAATAAGCTAAACATAATGCAAGTCTTTTGTCTAAATATCGAATGGAGGTAGGCTAATTGTTGCCCTTAGAGCATACGCAATGAAAGGTGGGGTCCTTTGCGATTCTGGTGGGGAATTATTGGGGTCGGCTTCGGCAAAAGGGTTCCGTGATCATAAGGCTCATTTTTTTATTTAGTGCGGAATTCCTAGAAGTCCAACATTACTTTCTTTTTGTTTTTTTCTTGTTTGATTTTCAACCATTAAAAACAATAACAGTAAAAACTAATAATAAATTAGCAAAACTACTAGATTTTTTCAGCCCATCAATTTTTACCTATAAGACCATCTGCAATGCGCCATGAGTGGAGGCGTTTTGGCCGTGAGAACGTCCAGAACGCCGATAACGAGGCGTTCTGGGTGAGGCGTTCTGAAGCCCTCAACGGGCAAAAATGGAACGTTCAAGCCGGACCGACATTCATTTTCAATTTATTTTTTCATTTTCTTTCGCCGGTTTAATTCAAAAAAAAAAATTTAAACCAACTGGCCGTTGTTTGGTTTTTTTTTTTTTTTTTTTTTTAAAAAGGTGACCTTCGGAAACGGCTAGAAATTTTTTTTTTTTAAAAAAAAAAACTAATTTCTTATCTATATATACACATACTCAACTTCATATTTTCACACAACAATTCAACTACATACTACACACTTTCTAAACACTTTCTCCACAAATCAAACCCACTTTCATCAACAATGTCTTCTTCAAATCAAAGCCCCAATCCCAACTCAAATCAAACCCCAAATCCGGAAAACATGTCATACACAAACCTCATGTTATTCAGAACACTAAATACACCCGGCTCGAGTAGCTCACCCCCTTTGCAATCCGAATATGCAACCTTACGGAATGTATCCACCATATTATCAATCACCAATTGATTACAACCAACAAGAACAACCTTACGGAATGTATCCGTCCATGTACCCTCAACAACCTTTCTTTCAACACCAACAACAACCCCAACAACCCCAACAACCCGAACAACAAACCCCCCAAAGATCCGGAAAACAACACCAACAATCTCCCAAAAAAAGAAGCCATAAAAAGCGTGTTGATTTGGCTCCCAAAATATGTCCAAAAAGGAATTGGTCGGCAAAGGAAGAAGCGTGGTTGTCGACATGTTGGTGTGACACGTCCGAGGACTCCGTCGCCGGCAACTCACAAAGAAAGGTACCTTGTGGTCTACGGTGGAAGAAAAGTTTAACGCCAACAATGACGGTTGGGTTCGCAATGCCGCCGCACTATCCTCCAAGTGGCGTTATATAAATAAATATTGCAAAAACTTCAATGCAATATACGAATCAAACAACCGTGCTTGGGGTAGCGGTAACAACGATACGATGGTGTACGAAAGATCCGTTGAGGATTACTTTCAAACGTACAAAAAGACCTTCAACATGAAACAATCTTGGGAGGTTGTAAGATTTCATCCAAAATGGCGTGCACCACCTGGGGTTCAAAACGAGGAAACCGACTTTTTCATGGACTCGGTTGATCTCTCCGACGACAACCCGACTGCCCTTCCGAACGAGCTTTTTTAGGATGACCCGTTTCCACTGCCCATGGGCCGTAAACAAGCAAGGAAAGCAGCTAGAAGTTCTGGTTCTTCAGACGCGGCGACTTTTACACTTACAGCTACCCCGAAATCAAAGATGGATGGGATGATGGAAGGTATTGCCAACTACAAGAATGAAATGTTACGCACAAGGAAAAAGGCGGTTGACACTTTCACCCGAAATGAAAACCTCAGGACCGCTATGCAAGGTGTAACATTCCTTTCACTCAATACCGACCACATGGATCCTCCAACCCTAAAGGCTCATAAGATAATGTATTATGAGGCAGTTTCGGGAGTTCTATGAAACCGATGACGAAGACGACGAGGAAGGCGGCGAGGAAGGCGGCGAGGAAGACGAAGATGATGACTAGTTTAATTATTGTACTTTTTTAATTTTTAGGACTAAACCGCAACTTTTAATTATTGTAATTTTAATTCCTAGGATCGTAACTTTAAAATTGGTGGGGCCTAGGGGCAAAAATGAGCTTTCTGGGCGTTCTGGGTGTAACACCCGGTCAAAAAGTCAAATTTCGCGCCGATTTTAAACTTTGAATAATTACATTTTATAGTTCAAGTGAAATATTTTTATTAAAAATACTTACAAAATAACATAACCAAATTATAGATTTAAAGTAATAAATCTACATTTTAATCAGGTATAAAATCACGGACATTTTGTACTGTGGTTGGAGACCACAGTACACGAGTTAGGGATCTTAGTTCAAATAAAAACCCAAATCCCTCCTCATTCTTTCTCATTCACCACATTTCACTCTCTCTCTCCTCTCAACTTTTCTCTCATCTCTCTCTCTACAACCTACCACCACACCACCATCACCATAATCCGCCAAAAACCACCGTCAAACGACCTCCAATCTCAAAGCTCCTTTAGGGAAAAACGATCACCACTCAACGATCTACAATCCTATCTTTTCGGATTCTCCTCGCGCGAATTTGTAAGTTTCCGACAATTCTCGAAATCTCTCAAAACTTTGTTATTTTGCTTGTTTGCGGTTTAGATAAGCTTAAAATACTTAATTATGGGTTGGGTAAAAGAATCGGACTCAACGGAGGCCGGAAAACTCGTTTCCGACTCAAACTCCGGCGAACAGTCCGCTACGTCGCAGGGACCAAAAACAGTGTTGCGACGTCGCAGCCGACGTCGCAGCCAACGTCGCAAAAACATCTCAACGTCGCATGATGCGACGTAACACCCTACGTCGCAGTAAATCTTAAACGTCGCACATTGCGACGTAACACGCAATGTCGCATTAAATTGCGACGTCGCACATAGCGACGCAAGACCCTACGTCGCATCTGACGTCGCAGTTGACGTCGCATCTGACGTCGCATCTGACGTCGCAGAACCTTAAAAACCTATGTTTTTCACTAAGTATTGACAACCAAATTTTCCCACTCGATTTTACCCGAATTTGGATTTCGAATGCGTTTTCTTTAAAGCAAAGTAGTAGAAATAAAAATTTTCCAAGCTGACCTGGCAGCTCGACCCCAGCCAGGGGCTCTGCCCCTTGGACCCCGCCAGGGGTTGCCAATCCTTGGACCCCGCTATCAGGGGCGCTGCCCCCGAACCCCCGTACACGGTCTTTAAAACCAAGCGACAAACAAACATTCGAACGACTTAATTGGTCAGACTATTTGATCTCGTACTTATACAACCTCACGTGTTTAGGACACTAGAAGGTTACCATTTGGACGACGCGCGTATCATCGTATCGTTAACAACTCACAGGTGAGTTTCATAGCCCCACCCTTTCAACTGTTTTACTATTTTCGGGGTGAAACACATGCTCAATTGCTGTTTTCAAATCATATTAACAATCGTTTATAATTTACAACTATTTATATTACTGTATGTAATACGAAATGTGTAATACTTAGGAATTACACCCGCAATATTGTTTTAGAACAATATCAATACTTAACCTAGATAGGTTACAATTGTACCCGGTTAGGTCGTTGGAACGATTACCAACACATAACTTGATTTAGTTATCACAATCTTTTGGCCATATTGTCACGGGACAATATCATTGAATACATTAGAACTAGTTAGTTCTACCTACACTAAACAACATCTGTACTGTTACAAGTTTAGTTATTCTTTAAGAACTAAAACTGTCAACACACTTCATTATCACTAGAATGGGAACCGAACTTGAGTGAACATTTTCCCAAGACTCCGTTATATATACTTTCTAGGCTTTAGGCTAGGAGTATACAATATTATCACAAGTTAGTACAGACTTCTTATATCCATACTACTCAACTGGTGACGACTCTGGCTCAGGATGTAATCCAACCAAGGATGGTCCCCCGGCCCAGGATGTAATCCAACGTGGGGGTGTCACCTGATGAATATCTACATACTATTATACGATCTACTTAGTCAGGCATGTCGAGTACTGCTGGCTCTCAAACAACTTAGTCGGGCATGTCGTTGTACTGCCGGCTCAATTACAAATTGCTTGCGAGCAACTTCAAAAACGATGCCGCGGTATTGCAGCGGGCACCAAACGATGCCACGGTAAAGTGGGCACAAAACGAAACCACGGTATTGCAGTGGACGAAATTTCAATCAATGGATCAGCGGGTTATACTCGGGATTCACAATAAGTTAACGGATCGGTGGTGCTGCCACGCGAGGCCGTTAGCTCAATTCATGTCCGGGTTAGCTTATGCTAATCGGGTAAACGGACACGCTAAACGTTCAAACATAGATCTGCGGATCTACAATCACTTGTTGCTGGATGCAACACCTCATATATTAAATCATAGTTCTGCGGGACTACAGTTACTTACCATCATATGACGTGGTCATACAGTTATTTGGTTACAACTTAGGCAGGTATTGCCTCCCGTTATACACTTACTCGTACCAGATAGGTATTCAGGCTCGGTATGCCTCAATTATTGTGTACTTAGGTACAGACTACAATTGCTTAGGTATTAGATACCTAAACTTTCGAATTACACATTGGTAATTACAACTACAATTTGTTACAAATCAGAATCGTGGATTTTGAACAATTTCTAAAAACATACAAGATTTATACTTTATGTATTCAACTAACAAACCTATGAACTCACCAGCTTTATAGCTGACCTGTTTTAGCATGTGTTCTCAGGTGCCCAGCAGGATTAGGATTACTACAAGATCTTACTAGTTCGAGTCGCATATTTTCAATAAATGGGACTACACTGCATTTACTTTCATATTTTCAAATTATGTATTTGGAATTTGTTGTTAAACTTATAACGTTGTAAACATTTTTATTTACGAAATGTATAACCATTTTCAAACGTCTCATTTAGAGTCGTTCATTATGTATCTTATGCTGTGATATTTGATTTAGTAACACCCGACCCGACAGCTTCCGCAAACCGAAATTTGAGGGTGTTACAGATTGGTATCAGAGCCTAAGGTTATAGTGAACTAGGTTGCATTTAGTGGGCCTAGACTATGACCGTTAGGCAGTATTCCTCATTAGGTATGACTGATTCAGAAATTACATCATACGAGTTTAATTTAACATAGCGTAGCTAACTATGTACAATTAAATAAAGATGATGTAAGATCTGAAAGGGGTTATACTGAAATAGGAATGCGTAGTTGACTCTGATTGTTATGTGCTAGACATCCTAGGCTATTATATGTGCTATAGGTATATATTAATAGGCCTTACATGGATACTACTTCTACGTATCAAATATATATTGGGTATATACAACTAAATTCCGCTGTACTATCACTTACTCGTGAAGAGGCACATCGCCGTCTTCCTAACTATTACGACTCGACATTTTCTCCTCATGTACGCATAGGAGCATATCACATATATCACTGAACCTCGGGAAGGAGGTACAACTGTATTCAATGGGAATGGAAACCCACACATGCTAAACGTCCACAAAATTTAAAACAAACAAATGAATCTCCCACCTTTGACTGTGCTGGTCACAATTGGATTAGTGTTGACTAAGTCCACAACAAATTAATTATCTCAAGCACAACTTGATCATTTGGATCAATTGATTGAATACCTCAGTGCCTTGGCACTCACATTCTAGCATTGTGCTACATTTGGGAAATCACATAACTTTAACGCATATTCGGCCTTAGGGCTACAATCGAACAACACATGGCACGTAGTGCTACGATTTCAAGGTATGTTGATACCACAACTTGAGCACGTTAGTGCAACCTTCACAGTACGTCGATACTACAATCATGGCATGTTGATGCCACACTCATAGTACATGGGTACTACAATTTCAATGCCGCGGGCACTTCATTACAGCACGTGGTGCTGCGTTTCATGGTACTTTGGTACTACAATTACAAAGCATTAGTATTTCAATTACTGTGCTGATAGCACTGCATTATAGCATTAGGTGCTACTTCAATTATGCATGTAGACTTGTTATAGTTGCATGTACGACTTACATATATACATATACACTTACTTAACTGGGCACGAGATGTCACACCTGACTTTTATTACGCACGTATACTTGAATAGTTACGTGTACACCATATATGTATATACGACTACTCTACTGGACACAAGGTGTTACACTCGATTTCTGTGCGTATGAACACTCGCTATACGCACTTATACACTTATACGCATACGCGATTACCTTACTGGGCACGAAGTGCCACACCACGACTACTAAGGCATGTAATGCCTCAATCGATAAATACACGATGTCACCACACACATGGGTTGTGTTGGGAGACCCCGCTTCAACACCACATAGGGCACTGTAGGTGTCACATTCACCGGCGTGATTGGCCGTATAGTATCTTAGTACTACACTATAGTCCGTGGGACTACTCACAACAACATAGTCTGGTTGACTACATTAAAACACGATTTAGTCATTATTACGACTATTCATCAAAACTACAATTGGTCACAACTCTCGAAAAACATGGAAACAGGACAATTTAACCAAGGTTAACTCGACAACAGATACTTAAACTGTTGTGACAACGCCACAAAAAGGGCAGAAATATGACTGCCACACGCGATATCAAAACTTCAACATCAAGGATCATGGGATCCCGTATCACTCATTTAAGAACTCAAGTTTACTATTCATGTCACTGTAATAATCAAAATCTTTGAATAAAGGTCTCACACTTTGTCGTTTCATTCTTGTTCAAGAATCATGCCTCCTAAACGACAAACTTTCACTCAAGCTGAGCACGATCAAATCATTAATCAAGCAGTGACTGCGACCTTAGCTGCTCAGAACCAAGTAAAGCCTTGCACTTTTAGGGATTTCCTGAGGTGCGAACCACCAAACTTCATTGGTACTGAAGGAGCTATCGGATTAATTCGATGGTTCGAGAAAATGGAATCTATTTTCCACGTGTGCAACTGCCCCGACGACTGCAAAGTCTTGTACGCCACATACACCCTCCAGGATAATGCTTCTACCTGGTGGAATTTTCACGCCCGAACTGTAGGAATCGACACTGCTCACGAACTTAAGTGGGAAGACCTGAAACGAATCATGAAGGACAAGTATTGTCCCATCGAAGTACTTCACAAACTTGAGGACGAACTTTGGCACCTCACCGTAAAAGACAACGATATCGAAACATATACCACTCGTTTCCAACAACTAGCACACTTGTGCCCCACCATAGTAAACCCTGAAAGTCAACAAATCGCAAGGTACACCGGTGGACTCCCGCTACTAATTGAGGGAATGGTCACCGCCTCTAAACCCACTACTATTGAAGAGGCCATTCGTATGGCCCACAGACTTATGGCACAGAGGGAACGACGCGAAACAACTGCAACTGAAAACAACCTAACAAATTGGGATGGAAATTCCATCACTAGTCACAATCCAACCAATCAACCTAAACCCTTGAGGTACCAGGCTGTCGAACCTAACGAAAGACAAGGCTATGCGGGTAACAAACCATTTTGTCACAGCTGTAAACGTCATCATGACGGATTATGCGGATTACCCTGCGAAAGATGCCAACGATACGGTCACGTAATCCGGGACTGCAGAGTTCCCGCCAATCCCGACTCTCGAAGGATATGCTTCAAATGTAAGGAACCCGGTCATTACAAGAAGGACTGCCCAAAAAGACGCAAAATTCACTTAATCGACTCCGAGTAAATCAAATAAATCTCCAACGAAAATGTAAGTACAATTTCTCCTCGAAAACATAACTCTTCAATTATAGATTCGCTAAACGTGTACTTATTGTCCCCACCATCATTTTAACGACTTAATGTCGATCACATCTTAGGGCTAGTTGACCTAGGCCCACATAAAACCCAAAGTTTGCTTTCAGCAGACCAATCGATAGAACACTCACCAACCAAACTCAATGTTTACTTTCAGTAGACTAATCGACTCAACGATAAATCGCTCAGCCCTGATATAACCAATTACAAAACAGTCACTATGTGACAACCATCTAATCCCGAATGGACTACGACGTAAACGGTTACCGAGTAACCACAAAATAATCATACTCTGAACAAACAATATAGTCAGAATGTGACTACAACGATTAAACATGATGCGGTCATGGAGTGACTGCTATTCAACCTCGTTATAGACATCATGTGTCTGCAATCTATTCGACAAATACCTCGTACGTGCATTGCTCCCCAGACCATGCGCAACCCTGACATCACTTTAAATTTCGGGACGAAATTTTCTTAACAGGGGGAGAATGTAACACCCGGTCAAAAAGTCAAATTTCGCGCCGATTTTAAACTTTGAATAATTACATTTTATAGTTCAAGTGAAATATTTTTATTAAAAATACTTACAAAATAACATAACCAAATTATAGATTTAAAGTAATAAATCTACATTTTAATCAGGTATAAAATCACGGACATTTTGTACTGTGGTTGGAGACCACAGTACACGAGTTAGGGATCTTAGTTCAAATAAAAACCCAAATCCCTCCTCATTCTTTCTCATTCACCACATTTCACTCTCTCTCTCCTCTCAACTTTTCTCTCATCTCTCTCTCTACAACCTACCACCACACCACCATCACCATAATCCGCCAAAAACCACCGTCAAACGACCTCCAATCTCAAAGCTCCTTTAGGGAAAAACGATCACCACTCAACGATCTACAATCCTATCTTTTCGGATTCTCCTCGCGCGAATTTGTAAGTTTCCGACAATTCTCGAAATCTCTCAAAACTTTGTTATTTTGCTTGTTTGCGGTTTAGATAAGCTTAAAATACTTAATTATGGGTTGGGTAAAAGAATCGGACTCAACGGAGGCCGGAAAACTCGTTTCCGACTCAAACTCCGGCGAACAGTCCGCTACGTCGCAGGGACCAAAAACAGTGTTGCGACGTCGCAGCCGACGTCGCAGCCAACGTCGCAAAAACATCTCAACGTCGCATGATGCGACGTAACACCCTACGTCGCAGTAAATCTTAAACGTCGCACATTGCGACGTAACACGCAATGTCGCATTAAATTGCGACGTCGCACATAGCGACGCAAGACCCTACGTCGCATCTGACGTCGCAGTTGACGTCGCATCTGACGTCGCAGAACCTTAAAAACCTATGTTTTTCACTAAGTATTGACAACCAAATTTTCCCACTCGATTTTACCCGAATTTGGATTTCGAATGCGTTTTCTTTAAAGCAAAGTAGTAGAAATAAAAATTTTCCAAGCTGACCTGGCAGCTCGACCCCAGCCAGGGGCTCTGCCCCTTGGACCCTGCCAGGGGTTGCCAATCCTTGGACCCCGCTATCAGGGGCGCTGCCCCCGAACCCCCGTACACGGTCTTTAAAACCAAGCGACAAACAAACATTCGAACGACTTAATTGGTCAGACTATTTGATCTCGTACTTATACAACCTCACGTGTTTAGGACACTAGAAGGTTACCATTTGGACGACGCGCGTATCATCGTATCGTTAACAACTCACAGGTGAGTTTCATAGCCCCACCCTTTCAACTGTTTTACTATTTTCGGGGTGAAACACATGCTCAATTGCTGTTTTCAAATCATATTAACAATCGTTTATAATTTACAACTATTTATATTACTGTATGTAATACGAAATGTGTAATACTTAGGAATTACACCCGCAATATTGTTTTAGAACAATATCAATACTTAACCTAGATAGGTTACAATTGTACCCGGTTAGGTCGTTGGAACGATTACCAACACATAACTTGATTTAGTTATCACAATCTTTTGGCCATATTGTCACGGGACAATATCATTGAATACATTAGAACTAGTTAGTTCTACCTACACTAAACAACATCTGTACTGTTACAAGTTTAGTTATTCTTTAAGAACTAAAACTGTCAACACACTTCATTATCACTAGAATGGGAACCGAACTTGAGTGAACATTTTCCCAAGACTCCGTTATATATACTTTCTAGGCTTTAGGCTAGGAGTATACAATATTATCACAAGTTAGTACAGACTTCTTATATCCATACTACTCAACTGGTGACGACTCTGGCTCAGGATGTAATCCAACCAAGGATGGTCCCCCGGCCCAGGATGTAATCCAACGTGGGGGTGTCACCTGATGAATATCTACATACTATTATACGATCTACTTAGTCAGGCATGTCGAGTACTGCTGGCTCTCAAACAACTTAGTCGGGCATGTCGTTGTACTGCCGGCTCAATTACAAATTGCTTGCGAGCAACTTCAAAAACGATGCCGCGGTATTGCAGCGGGCACCAAACGATGCCACGGTAAAGTGGGCACAAAACGAAACCACGGTATTGCAGTGGACGAAATTTCAATCAATGGATCAGCGGGTTATACTCGGGATTCACAATAAGTTAACGGATCGGTGGTGCTGCCACGCGAGGCCGTTAGCTCAATTCATGTCCGGGTTAGCTTATGCTAATCGGGTAAACGGACACGCTAAACGTTCAAACATAGATCTGCGGATCTACAATCACTTGTTGCTGGATGCAACACCTCATATATTAAATCATAGTTCTGCGGGACTACAGTTACTTACCATCATATGACGTGGTCATACAGTTATTTGGTTACAACTTAGGCAGGTATTGCCTCCCGTTATACACTTACTCGTACCAGATAGGTATTCAGGCTCGGTATGCCTCAATTATTGTGTACTTAGGTACAGACTACAATTGCTTAGGTATTAGATACCTAAACTTTCGAATTACACATTGGTAATTACAACTACAATTTGTTACAAATCAGAATCGTGGATTTTGAACAATTTCTAAAAACATACAAGATTTATACTTTATGTATTCAACTAACAAACCTATGAACTCACCAGCTTTATAGCTGACCTGTTTTAGCATGTGTTCTCAGGTGCCCAGCAGGATTAGGATTACTACAAGATCTTACTAGTTCGAGTCGCATATTTTCAATAAATGGGACTACACTGCATTTACTTTCATATTTTCAAATTATGTATTTGGAATTTGTTGTTAAACTTATAACGTTGTAAACATTTTTATTTACGAAATGTATAACCATTTTCAAACGTCTCATTTAGAGTCGTTCATTATGTATCTTATGCTGTGATATTTGATTTAGTAACACCCGACCCGACAGCTTCCGCAAACCAAAATTTGAGGGTGTTACACTGGGTTTTACCACTGCAAGCGCAGATGTGGTGTTGACGCTGACGTGGCGCCGAGAATGCCCATCGCCATTGAGATGGTCTAAATACAACCATTTACATACCGGTTCAAATACACGAATTTATAACACTTTTTCTATCAATTATACACTTCCAATTATACATTATATACTTTTTTTTAATATTTCTCTAACATAGACTCACAACCAAATCAATTTTCTAATTACGGCGATCCACACTTAAAAACTAAAAAACAACCCAAAAAAACCAACTCAATCGTCTTAAATTCAATCATGACCTCAGTACCTCTCTCAACCACCAACAAATTTGTTCCTAAAATAACTTCATGCCGCAACAACCTATTCAACCAAATAACATTTTCAGTCCACAATCGTCTCACTTTTCTCTCATGGGTATATCATATATTCCGTTGATGTCTCCACCCGACAATTGGAAATTTGGAATCCGTACATGTGACACCCGTCAAATTAGGACTAGAAATTAGTTCATAATCATTATGTAATACATGTAGTTAGTGCTATGTATTAGGCTAATTATAACACCCCTCGTTTCTTTATAAACAATCAATATAATAATAGTGACACGGAAGCGTATTTTTAAAACATACTATCAATGTACTCAAAATGTCAATAAACTTTTTCAAAGCCAAACACATGACATTTCAACACACTGGGTGTTATTAAAAACATTTCTATAATTATCAAAATAACATCAGAGTAAAATCCTGTCAAACATTCCATCCAGTCAAACACTTCCTGCCCTGCCCAATATGTCCCATCTATTTCAACCTGCAGGAAGAACTGTGGTGGGGTTAGCATAAAGCTAAGTGAATGAAACTATAAACAACAGTCTAACCTAGCATAACAATCTGTTTACATCAAATAACAATAAACAGAAAATCAATCAATCACTTGACATCCAATCAATGTCAAGCTACACCTATCAATCATTATCAATCATCATGAGGACCGGTGGCTCCTGAGATACCCTAATACCGGTTTGGTACTCAGGGAACCCTTATCAATCATCTGTATTGGCCTATACAGAATTACCGGTAACCAGTTGTTAATCACACACGACCTAGATCTCCAAACCAACATTTCAAGTTTCAAGATCTCCTGTCGTCTACAATAACAACCAAGTCCAACTGTCAAGTCAAGTTGACCTCAGAATCTTACATACTAGCTCAAACAGCCAAGTAAGCATATCACCAAACTAACATGGCAAAATATATATCAACAGATGCATCATATAAAAGTAATACTATAAATTACTTGTTGTAAATCAATCATTACAACTAAATCACACTGAGGTTACAGATCCACTCACCGACTACCTCAGGCCTCCACTCAGTAGTCTTATATCACTGAGCCTTCTCCACATCTGAGAATCAGCAAATCAAATATAAGTTAGTAACCCAGGTCATCAATACTTAACTTATATCAATCAATAATATTAAGAACTTAACATAATCCACATCAAGATTACTAGTTCCTAATTATACACTAACGATTTACAATATAATTATTATCATATATCAACTTGTATTAACTATTGATCACATTACTATTAACAATCAAACAAGAAATGTGATTACAGCCTACCAAGCCGCCGGATTCCCTCAGAAGCCGCCGGCTTCCCACAAATCAGCCTGAATCCGCCGGATTCCCTGAATCCGACCGGATTCCCTAAATTTTGCCGGAATCCACCGGATTCCCGTGAATCCGCCGGATTCTCTCGTCGTCCCAGCCCAGTTTCGAGCTGTAAAACCCTAACCCACGGGTTTATAATCCAAAACCTCAAAAACAAGGTTTCTAACCGTTTAAAACCACAATTATTATCACATAATCAATATGTAACACTTATAACATGATTTCTAACATCCAAATCTCTCAAATCATCAATTTACCCAAATTCAATCAAAATCAAATTCTTAAATACTCAAGAATACTTACTGATTGAAGAATCTAACGATGGTAATCTGATGATTATTAAGTTTCATGAGAATCACAACTTCCTGATTTGATTTCTGGATTGATTTGGAGGTTTTCAAAGAGTTTCTGTGAGTTTCTAAAATGAAAATGAATAACTTTCCTAAATAGGAAAGAATATATATAGAAACTTAGGTCGGTCCAACCTAAACCGCCTTCAATATATGGGTATAATTTAATACCCCATCTCAATCTATTGCCTGGAACCCGAAAACCATTTGCGAGTCCAAACATTTTATCACACCGTCAGCTATATTAATTTACAACAATTAATATTTCACTTATCACATTGGAATATTCGGATCCTATTCCAATTATTTCACTATTTCAAACAATATTATTTCCAAACATATTTAAATACTTATTTAAATCAAGAAATAATATAAAACAACTAGGTCCATTTTGAGGATGTTACAACTCTTCCCCCCTTAAAGAGATTTCGTCCCCGAAATCTAACCTCAATCAATCTGACTAATGTGATATAGTCACATACCTCTTAGCATACATTAATCCTCAATAGCAACTTACAACTATTCTTAGACTGTTTGAATTCTTTCCACATGCACATATCCAAATGTACATGCTTCTATCTTTTCCTATGCACACATACAGTGCATCTAATCAATATCATCAATCAGATATATCTTATAGGCAACCACTTACTTCAACAAGTGAAACCTATAATCACTTGATCCATAAGTAAAACTTAACATTCCTTAATAGGTCTATGTAACCCGAAATTAGCAACATGCTAAAATCTTTAACCTATTCTCACTGTTCATATTTGTTATCAATAAAACAGCAATCACAATATCACAACAGTGGTTATTAACCATAATGCACCTAGCAGCACTGAAATAAAATTTCAATTTCACGACTAACAACCAGTCTAATATACAAATAACAATTTCAAATCTCTACTATCAAAGATTTAAAATTCAACTCTAGGTCAACTTTTCACCCAAAAGTTTCATACCTACTCTCGTGAACAACCTATCATATTCACATATCACTATCACTATTATATGAAATCCTTTACTTAGAAGTAATCCAGATTCATATCACCTTAATAAGCACAGCAGAGGTCACACTCAGTAGGTAAAATCACAATCAACAAGTACTTTGCTCAATCAGCAATAGTACCACAATCAAATATTACTTACATTCAACCAACCTCTACATTGACTTATTTCTACTTGTAATTCCTTTCATTACAACCTATCAATTGTTAACAACAACAATAACACTTCCAATAATCACAACACTAATGATTATACAGTTCAGTACATCTATCAATACTCACTATATATCTCCAAAGTTTAACTAACCATCAAGTTAGAATTTGTATATTACTTAAACTGGTAAGACATCAGAATCTTATCTCAGCAACCAGTTAATTTAATTCAACCTTACAATCTTAAACTACTAATCACAAGCAATTAGAAGTTATACAACTTTAATCACATAATCACTTAGTACCAAATTCCATCAATCTAGCAACTAAGTAAATCCTAATCAACATATTATGATACTACAGATCAAGCATCACAATATCACAATGTGCTACTTTCCAACACATTACTAACCAAATCTACATCAAGCTAATCATAATTAACTAACCTCCACATATCTTATGGCACATTTTAATTCAATCTATTAAAACTTATCATGCCATTTATTATCATGTATACTACACATATATACTTACACAATTTCAGATATTCTCTAAAATGGACACATACACAACAATTCCATTTCATTCTATATACTAGGCCATTCAGACTGTTAAAGTCTTTATCAAGCCTTCTCAATACTACTATTCATCACATATCCATACCACAGGACATGGAACAATCAATAACTCTATGTTTCACTTATATACTTATCAACTAGCATATAACTTAAACATTTCATTCTAAACTTTCAAGAAAAGTTTGGTGAATACAATCATCACCTATCAATCTCAAGGTTTCTCTTACTTTCTAACACTTACAATTATACACATCAGGTTTTCAGCCCCAAATGTCAAGCAATCATTATTCTTAAACTATCAAAATAATGATCATTACACTTAATTTCATACCTGATTTCTTAAAATATGACCAACTATTCAATTCATATTTCCTCAATTATTAACCAAGGTTAAGCTAAACCTTTAGCACAATTCACTTTCAGATATCCTTTCATATCATTTCTTATTTGGATCTAATCCCAATTTATCACTTCATCACTTATTTCATTTGTATACTATCAACAATTAACAAAAGAATCCATTCAATTCTTTCCATACCTAAGTAATTCACCATAAGGTACCAGTCAATCTAGGCAACCATTAATAATAACTTTCAATTATTTCTTATCTCACATTCTTACCAAATCAAAGCTATCATCACAAGCCTCATACACTGGTAAGACTTTCTTATCACAATCCTAACCAATGTAACTTAATTTGCACCTTTCAACAAATTATAACTGTCATATCATAACATGACTTCACATCTGTATAATTCCTTAACACATATTCAGTTCAATTATACTTAACACTATTTCAATTACTTAATACTAGCTTTAAGTAATTAATCAAGTCTCACAAACTTAGACAATTTATCTATCTCCTTTGGATCTCACATGACCCGTTTCAACATGATTTTAATCAATCTAGGAATTCAATCACATTCCACACAATCATAGTATTTCAATCTATGTTAGACTATTTCAACACACACAGTTGACTATATGTCAACTCTGATTTCCATTGACCAATCAATAAAATTCTCTAATTGCTTTCCTCAAGTTTGACCCAAACTCAAACCAATCACAAGCAATTAATTTTATACACAACTCTCTATTCATGGTTTGACTTTCAAAGTTAACATACTATCAATATTAACTCACAACAAACCATTTCATCTTATATGTTCAATTTCAAACATATATTTCAAATTATTACATTCAATAATCTTATCAATCCTTCACAAGGACAAGGTCAACCTACATCAATCTTGGCTCCATACAAGCTATTTCATATTGTATGTTTACTTTCAAACATAGACCTCACATTATTACATTCAATAATACTTGGAATTCCTCAAGCAAGACAATATCAACCTATCTCAACTTTGGCTTCATACAAGCCAGCTACAACATAGTGATTCATTTAAACACTATACAAATCCACCTACAGGTAATCTATCATTATCAATCACAATTACCTATTTAACAGAATCCAATTTGTCATTTATATTCATCAACAAAACAACTATCAATGACAAACATTATTTACACTCTCACATTTACATTCTAGATGTTACAGTTCTATCAACCAATTGTTTTCTTATCAAAACAACTATTAAACCACTTAGCATACTTTCATGCTCAGTTTTCTAAATCACATTACATTTCTTTTATACCAAGTAGCCTCAACAAGTTCATGTGACACAACATAATATAACAACGGTGATCAGGCGTTGCAAGATTATGTTCTTCACAATCCATTCTCAGGCCACTCTACATTATAATTATCAATGTGATCTACTCTTATCTCATAAATATTAAATACTTTATGATTTCAAATCAATCAACATCTATTTAATAGTTCCTATCAGCTGATACATACTCAAAATCAGCTTACTACTTACATATTCAACCTTACATATGTAAGCCATCTCACATACACACAATGTTCTAATTTTCAACAACTGAATTACTCAGTATATCACTTATCTGAAACCTCAAACACATGATAACTCATCATCATTGTTTCATTACTTACACTAATCAATGTCCCTATTTTCCTCAAAATTCAGGACACATCTTAATCAACTATCAATACTTTGACATATGCTATCATATCAAGCATCACTGTCACAACAAGTCTACTTAATCATGTTACTATCAAACATTTCATTTATTAATTTCACAATTGACCAGAAAGATCTATCACTTCCCAATCAATTTCACATTATTACACTCTACATTTCTCTTAAACCTATCAGTCATGGTTTATATCAAGTGTTTAACTATAGTCAACACATATCATATAGTCACATAAACACATATTTTCTCAAATAGCAGTCATTATCAATTCAATGACACGACCTTCCTTAGCAAGGATTTAGATCACACCTTGTAATTAATCCATTAACATAATACTATCAATTATCTCGTCTCACCAATCAAGATACTCCTTAGGTTCTAACATCAATCTTGCTAAAACCTTAATCAACTCTCTGTCTACTTATTTAATCACATTTCTGCATTCTCAATTCAATCAGAAATACTAACATCAATGAGCAACAACAATTAACTAATTTAATACCTCTATTCTCATGTCAACATATAGCAATCAATAGTTGACTCAAAACTGGGGAATCATATCAGTTTGACTCAATTAACTTTACAACAAAGCTTACTCAACATAACAAAGTAAACAATTCAAGTTAATTTAAATTAACATAGGCTTATCAGAGATTACCTGGCAAATCTTAAGCCCACGAGCGTTGAGGAAACATGAAATATACTAATCAGATACTCATGTTCCTCCGTCTCTGCAATCAAACAACACTTCACAACTTATTAAAGGTTAGTACATATTCAACTAACTACTTTCTCACACATTCACTAATCAACTAAACCCACACCTTCTGGAATGTTTGACTCAACTCAATCAAAGTTTAGGATTGAACATTCTATCAAGTTCAATTCACCCAAACTATTGCTCTGATACCAACTTATAACACCCCTCGTTTCTTTATAAACAATCAATATAATAATAGTGACACGGAAGCGTATTTTTAAAACATACTATCAATGTACTCAAAATGTCAATAAACTTTTTCAAAGCCAAACACATGACATTTCAACACACTGGGTGTTATTAAAAACATTTCTATAATTATCAAAATAACATCAGAGTAAAATCCTGTCAAACATTCCATCCAGTCAAACACTTCCTGCCCTGCCCAATATGTCCCATCTATTTCAACCTGCAGGAAGAACTGTGGTGGGGTTAGCATAAAGCTAAGTGAATGAAACTATAAACAACAGTCTAACCTAGCATAACAATCTGTTCACATCAAATAACAATAAACAGAAAATCAATCAATCACTTGACATCCAATCAATGTCAAGCTACACCTATCAATCATTATCAATCATCTTGAGGACCGGTGGCTCCTGAGATACCCTAATACCGGTTTGGTACTCAGGGAACCCTTATCAATCATCTGTATTGGCCTATACAGAATTACCGGTAACCAGTTGTTAATCACACACGACCTAGATCTCCAAACCAACATTTCAAGTTTCAAGATCTCCTATCGTCTACAATAACAACCAAGTCCAACTGTCAAGTCAAGTTGACCTCAGAATCTTACATACTAGCTCAAACAGCCAAGTAAGCATATCACCAAACTAACATGGCAAAATATATATCAACAGATGCATCATATAAAAGTAATACTATAAATTACTTGTTGTAAATCAATCATTACAACTAAATCACACTGAGGTTACAGATCCACTCACCGACTACCTCAGGCCTCCACTCAGTAGTCTTATATCACTGAGCCTTCTCCACATCTGAGAATCAGCAAATCAAATATAAGTTAGTAACCCAGGTCATCAATACTTAACTTATATCAATCAATAATATTAAGAACTTAACATAATCCACATCAAGATTACTAGTTCCTAATTATACACTAACGATTTACAATATAATTATTATCATATATCAACTTGTATTAACTATTGATCACATTACTATTAACAATCAAACAAGAAATGTGATTACAGCCTACCAAGCCGCCGGATTCCCTCAGAAGCCGCCGGCTTCCCACAAATCAGCCTGAATCCGCCGGATTCCCTGAATCCGACCGGATTCCCTAAATTTTGCCGGAATCCGCCGGATTCCCGTGAATCCGCCGGATTCTCTCGTCGTCCCAGCCCAGTTTCGAGCTGTAAAACCCTAACCCACGGGTTTATAATCCAAAACCTCAAAAACAAGGTTTCTAACCGTTTAAAACCACAATTATTATCACATAATCAATATGTAACACTTATAACATGATTTCTAACATCCAAATCTCTCAAATCATCAATTTACCCAAATTCAATCAAAATCAAATTCTTAAATACTCAAGAATACTTACTGATTGAAGAATCTAACGATGGTAATCTGATGATTATTAAGTTTCATGAGAATCACAACTTCCTGATTTGATTTCTGGATTGATTTGGAGGTTTTCAAAGAGTTTCTGTGAGTTTCTAAAATGAAAATGAATAACTTTCCTAAATAGGAAAGGATATATATAGAAACTTAGGTCGGTCCAACCTAAACCGCCTTCAATATATGGGTATAATTTAATACCCCATCTCAATCTATTGCCTGGAACCCGAAAACCATTTGCGAGTCCAAACATTTTATCACATCGTCAGCTATATTAATTTACAACAATTAATATTTTACTTATCACATTGGAATATTCGGATCCTATTCCAATTATTTCACTATTTCAAACAATATTATTTCCAAACATATTTAAATACTTATTTAAATCAAGAAATAATATAAAACAACTAGGTCCATTTCGAGGATGTTACACTAATTGTATGTATCAAAAATATATATGGATGAATATATATATCAGTACTCGATTAGATTTAATCGTTCATTTTCAAATCGGCCAAATTTCCGATTCAATTATACGGCATTGGTGAAAATCAAATATTAAGTAATACCGAATGATTATTTAATATCTATATATTTATTATATATTATTTTGATAATATATAAAGTATTCGTATCGTACTAATGTAAAACATTCGCGACAAAACATATAAATAATGTATTATTATTGGAGATAGTAATTATTATTTACATTAGATAAAATAAAACATATTTCGTTTTATAACATTTTACTCAAACGCGACGAAAACATTCAAATCGTGTCCGTCTCAGAAAGATAGAACAAAGATATATTTTTTTATATCTCATTAAAAGTATTTTTATTAAAATACTTCGATTTAAAATACGTACGATTTCATTTTTAGAAAATTATCGTTTTAAAATATTATACTACTTTTCAATCGGGTACAAAAACACGGGTATTTTGTACTTCATATTGTGCCAACCAATCCAATAATTGGAGTTGGCAGCTAACACCAAACGCACCCTTCGATCATTTTCATTTTCATTCTCAAACTCTCCCTCTCAATCTCTCGGCTCTCTCTCGATCTCCTTCCAAATCAAAAACAACAACATTAAATATTAACAATAACAAGATCAGCAGCAGCAATAAGCATCAACATCATCACCATCTTCTTCATCTTCTTTGGCATCATCACCATCATCCGTTCCTCATTTTAATTGTAAGAAATCATCCACTTTTTCTTTAATGTTTTGTGTTTAAAATACTTATATCATCATGCTTTAGTGTTCTACAAACTGATTATGTCCAAAATCGAACCCCAAATCGTTGTATTTAAATTTTTGCTTGAACAGCCCCTGAAACAGCACCAGGTCTCGACGGATCTCCATTTTGATCCGGCAGTTCTCCATTTGGGTTCGGCGGATCTCCTTCTCCATTTTGATCCGACAGTTCTCCATTTGGGTTCGGCGGATCCCTATCTCCATTTTGATCCAGTGATCTCCATTTTGATCCAGTGATCTCCATTATAATCCGGTGATCTCCATTATGATCCGGTGATCTCCATTATGATCCGGTGATCTCCATTATGATCCGGTGATATCCATTTTGATCCGGTGATCTTCATTTTGATCCGGTGATCTCCATTTTGATCCGACGGATACAAGTCAAAACAGAACGCATTTTTCACAAAGTATCGGTTTTATACACTCACGAATATTTGAAAACAATACGATACACAAACATACGAGTTATTTAAATACAAAAACAAACATTGTTATATTTTTAGAATATAATTTCGAATTGCCACCAACGGGCCGTACATGTTTTCAAAAACACTAACAAACAAACCAAAGTAATTGGACATAACTAGTTGAGGGAACAACTAGCATAGATGGTCTGTTAAGTCATCTAATCAATCAAAACCTTGCGCGTTTAATACGCCCGGCAGGTTCAATATCTAATCATTTATCAAAACCTTGCGCGTCTAAGACGCCCTGCAGGTTCAGTCGTTGTAACGACATCAAATCATTGTGAATCATTATAATTGTTGGCTAACAATTCATCAGACTCAGGTGAGTCTCATAGCCCCTTTTTAAATGCTTTTACCTAGGGGTGAGATACATGCTCTGTTTTGTTTTACATGTGAACGCAAGTATCAAATTATCACATATGCTGCATGAGTTATTTTCATCTAATCAATCAAAGTCCTCTGAAGCATAGTTCTGTTAATATGATTTAGCGTGAATGTTAGTGTATGGTACCATATGAGATTGACAATCCCCGTCCTAGTTAGCAAGCACTAACCTATCAAACGGACGCATTATCATTTGTTCAAACGTATGTTGATTAGGCATACGCATAGAGGCACCCTCGATCAGGCACTTGATTGTGATCCTGACCCCTCAGTTAAGCTCAGACTATGTGCTCATGTTAGTTGTATCAATCTTTACTTATTTGTTTAATTACAAATATTCATGTGATACTCATTATTCATTTATTTACATGATTTGTAAATCAACTCATTAAATCTTGCGGTTCATAAATCATATATTATCATATCAAACCTGTGAGCTCACCAGCTTTATAGCTGACCTTTTAGCATGTTATCTCAGGTACTCAGCAGTAGGTTGGACTGCCCATCAGGATACTGTAGCTGGAGTCGCATGCAATCATATAAACATCAAGAGATTTCCCTGCATTTCTATTTTTTGCTAAAATTAGATATGTATTAGAATCTCTCAAATATCTATGCGAACTCGTCTTTTGTAAAACATATGTAGACTTTTACGTTAATCAATGTATTTGTAAAACGACGCATGTAGTGGTCGTTCATTATGTATCTTATGTGCTTTGTGTATTGATTAGTAGCACCCCAAAGTATGCTTCCGCCAACAGTAAATTTGGGGGTGTTACAGTACACCCCATCTATAACCGTCCCGTTGATTTTCTAAACAACGACACGACATGTTAGAGAAGTGGTTGGAGTGACTCGAACATATTGGAGTACGAAGCTACAAGCCAATGAACTCAAAATAAAAAGCGAAATTTAAAGAAACATTGTAGCAAGGCCTCAAGATCCTCAGAGTATCTTTCTAGAATAAGTTTGAAATGCAACTAAAACAAGAAGCTACGGAAAGATTGAAAAAATGTAATTACTAGTAATTTAAGTGTATGTACTTAGTAAATTCTAGTGATTTAAAATGTGTAATGTATTATTTTATTAATGTAACGCAACTTATTTTAATTAAATGTGAATTTATATAGTAGTTTATTAATTAATTAGTATCAAAAAACGACTTTTTGTGGCAAAAGAGAAAAAAAACGTTTTGACAGAGGTTCCATTGTGATAGAAAAGTGGTTGATTGAGGAGAAAGCTAAGGTAACACCCGCATATTGCTGTACTCCTCAGAGATTTAAAGAAACCCAATAATCACGAACACTTTTAGTCTTTTAAAGATAATACGAAATAACTAATGTTGAATCATCATACCTTTCTTCTAATGATACTCCTCAACATACAAAGTAAGTGTCTTGTTTCATGTTTTTTCAATATTAATATCGAAATTTGTGAATCATATTGATGATAATTTTTATATTTATTTATAATATAATTGTTTTTAAACTTATGTGCTTAAGGTGCTATGAAGCAAGATACAAATAACCGTTAGGTGCTATGAAGCAAGATACAAATAACCGTTTCAAAAGAAACTGACTGTTTTTTTGCCCCAACATGTTATCTTGTTGAATAGGTATATGTGGTAAGTTGCTAACTATAATTATAATATCACTATTTAATACTGTAAAGTCTTAATAGATTGGCAAAACGTTGTTATGAATAACAGTTTTTGAATTTGATAGTTAAAATGTTGAATGTGCAGGTCTACACAATACAGAACATGACAGAGTTGGAGAATGTAGCCCCATATGCCTCATATAAATATTATGTCTATGAGTCTATCAAACACCCAAGGTTGACCATTTGGATCTAAAATTCAAAGTAGAATCAGCATGACTAAAGGTAAATACTTAAAAAATCCTGATTTTTTTAATATTTTAAATAATAAACACAATCAACTTTTGACATTATTTTCTTTTATGTCACTGTTTCCCTTACAATTTAAACTTTACAACAGCTTGAGATGCAATTGTGTAACACCCCGCAAATTTAAACGCAATTATAAACATTAATCACTTGCATTATTAGGCTAATTCCCTACTTGAGTGAATTCACAACACATTTTAGAGGTAAGTCTAGCAAAGCCCAACTAGATAATACGCGTAGTATTACGTATTTGTAATTAGTTGTAATTACGTACTGAACAATCTGAAAACAAACGCGACAAACATATACGACTGTTGGTGAACAAAATTATTTAATAAAATGAAATTATTAAATAAAGTCGTAAATACTTTAATATTTTGTCAAAAATATTTACAACTCATTTTACAATGTAAAACGTCAACTCGTATAATTAAAATAAAACAAAGTTAAAAATCTTATAACTTAATTGAATTAATTTCATAAAAAGATCCTAATTAAAAATAAGATGAAATATGTAATTAAAAATGTATCAGTTAAAATAATGTAACATTTAACGATCGGGTAAACAAACACGGGACGAAAACGCAGGAGATGAAAAGTGGAACAAAACCCACCTTCCACCTCCTTTTCTCTCATTTTCACTCTTTCATTTCTCTCTCTACACTCTCTTTTCTCTCATCTTTCTCTCTCTCTAAAATTAACCAAAAACCACACTAATTACACCAAAGCTACATCAAAAACGCACCGAATCTTCTAACCATTTAGAGAAAAACGATCACGGGATCACGATCTACACAACCATCTTCTCGGATTTCAAATCCGACACTCGTAAGTTTCCGACAAATCCCGTAAATTCTTTGATTTTGAAGTTTTCTTTCATATTAGGGTTTAATGTACTTAGTATTAACCCATACAACAAAGAAAACACGATTTTATAGCTTAAAAATACGTTTGGATTGGGTTTTTAATCGGAAAAATCGCGACAGCCGATGTTTCTGGGCTGGTGTTCATCTATGCGACACAACCATTGTGTCGCATACTGTGTCGCAGAAACCATACGACACAACAATTGTGTCGTACCGAATTATCTTACGTCGTATTTATGCGACACAACGATTATGTCGCACCTTATGTCGCAAAACCCATACGACACAACGCTTTATGTCGCTGTTGACTCAGCACCTCGAATCTCTACGACATAACTCTTGTGTCGCAGAATTGTGTCGCACCATGCGACACAACCATTGTGTCGCATATTGTGTCGCAGAAAACAGAAACTTTACAAACTATTTTCACACTAAGTGTCGAACTTAACCGATAACGAATACTTACATGCAATGCTATATGTGAACTTTACAAACATTACAAACACGCTATTTTATTGAAATTATGATTTCAAACTATCACCAACGAGTCGTATACATTTTCACCACCACGAAATACAAACATAAACACTTAAATGAACGATTTGGAAGTGACTTGGTTGTACAAACACTAGCATGGATGATTAGCTTAGACATCCACAATACTTATTAAATCTCATACGTTTAGGACGTTAGGAGATTCTGGACTGTACTTGGGCTTAGGTTTGCTAGCACTCGCACAACTACTTAACTCAACAGGTGAGTTCACAGCCCCTACTTTTACTGTTTTAACTGCTTTGAACAGGGGTGGAAAACATAGTCAAACACTTTTATACAAACATGGTTGTATACTATTTTACTCAAACAAGTGGAGTACCTTGAACTGGTAAACTGATAAACAAACTGACGATTACAACATAATATGTAACACTGCCCGCACGTGGTCCAGGTACGGGTCTTAGGGGGGTGTTACATAATACTTTCATACTACCAACGCTGTAAACACATGAACATGTTTTGAGAACGCTGGAGGATAACCAGCAACACTTTATATAACGGACTGGGTAACTAAAAGTCCCTTCTGACATGGGAAACACTATTGAAAAGTCCCTACGAACATGGGCAACACTATTGAAAAGTCCCTACGAACATGGGCAACACTATTGAAAAGTCCCTACGAACATGGGCAACACTACTGAAAAGTCCCTTCTGACATGGGCACTAGATCCTACGAACATGGGTCTACTATTGTTATTCGACTGATGAAAAGTCCCTTCTGATATGGGCACTGGGTTTCCTACTAACATGGACCCACCAAACGATTAGAATACTCAGCTCAATAGTAACACTGCCCGCACGTGGCCCAGGTACGGGTCTTATGGGGGTGTTACACTTACGATCAAATAATAGGATACCTACATTCCTACTATAACTAGAACTACACTTTTGGGCAACATCCCAACGAAACATATCTACGATTAGGATACGTATAATCCTACAGAACATACTTGAAAATAGGATACTGCTTTCCTACAACTAATAGGATACGAACATTCCTACGAACAACTATTTGGAAACATATTTGGTTTTACGAACAATACTTTTGGGTGACATCCCCACGATACGTTATAAACAACCGTGGTTTATCAAAACTGAACTTGTAAACATAAAACCTGTGAATTCACTCAACCTCGTTGTTGACTTTTACTATGTTTTTCAGGGAATTAGCTGTGCATGTAAGAATCGCCAACACACATGGAGAATTAGGCGACCCGTGAAGTTTAGGATGCCAACTTTTGGAAACAAACGGATTTCTTTAGTATAACTGAAATGTTTTAGTCATATTTCAGAAATCTACTTTTGTAAACTTATTACTTTTAACTTGTACGATTCGATGAATCGTAAACTTTGTAATTTATACTTTTGGCATCTTAATATATTATGTTCTGTTGTAATCATAAGCTCTGATACGTATGCATGCTTTGTTATTATGGCACCCCCGTACTCAAACTAAATGCTTCCGCTAAACAAATTTGGGGGTGTTACAGATTGGTATTAGAGCCAATGGTTATAGCGAACTAGGAAACTTTAGGTGACTTAGAGACCTAGAGACCTAGACTATAGCCTTGGTTAGAACGCACGTGCATACACGCATATACATACATCTAAACTATCGTTACGATACCTCGATACGCGTGAACTGTTCACCATATTCAACTCGTTTATTGTACTCAGATCTCATGTGAACCGGATCGTGTTAAACGGTGGATGAAAAGAAGTATGTATTTATCATCATATAATGACGCCTGGCCAACGTGATTATATTATACTAAGTACATATGGGTGTTTCATAGTCGTAAGATACGTGATGGGGATCTTGTCATTTCTCCTCAAATACTCGATAACTGAACTATGTGAAATTCTTATCCTTCACATCCCTTTCATTGGCATTGACTTCTGCATTTCCTTCCTCGCAGAACGTCAGCATGCCGCCTAAACAAAGAAAGACTCGCAACAGTCGATAAACAAATACACCTCCTGTCGTCTAAACCACCAAACAGATTATTGAACGCCGTGTAGCAAAGGCAATTGCCCAATACAAGGCAAGCCGAAATCGTGAACACGTGGTACATAACAGTGGAGCCACCCCCGTCAACAGTGAAACACCGACGAATACCCAGCAGGGGTGTTCATACAAAACCTTTCAAGCCTGCAAACCGAGTACCTTCACCGGGACTGAAGGGGCCATTGGCCTAGTCCACTGGATTGAGAAAACAGAGTCAGTGATCGATATCAGCGACTACGCCGCTGACAAAATAGTAAAGTACGCCACCTGTACTCTAGCGGACAAAGCGTTGACTTGGTGGAACGCTCAAATTCAGATCCTCGGCCGTACAACCGCTTACTCCATCACCTGGGAAACCCTGAAAAGAATGATGATGGAAGAGTTTTGCTCTCAGAGTGAGCAACAGAAACTGGAAACCGAGCTATGGAACATTCAAATGGTTGGTGCTGACATCACTGGATACACAACCCGGTTTCAAGAACTGGCACGTCTGGTACCCCACATGGTGACACCCGAAAGCAAACGCATTGAGCGTTACAACCGGGATTTGGCCCCACAAATCCGAGGCATGGTTATGTCTTCCAAACCCGCCACTTTTAGGAGCGCAGTTGACCTGGCTCAAAGCTTGACTGACGACGTAGTCCTTATTGGAACTCTGAAAGCTGCGTCAGGGAAAAACGAACCCCGCCGTACCGACACTGGTGACTCTAATCACAATAAACGAAAGTGGAACAACGATGGTAATGACCGTCAAGGTCAACAAAACATAAATCCGGGGAACGCCCGAGCTTATGCTGCAATCACCAACCCCGAACCAAAAACATATCAAGGCAAAAGGCCTAAATGTGGAAAGTGTGAAAAACACCACGAAGGGGATTGTTTCTTCTGTGTTAACTGCAACCGATTTGGACACAGAACCGAAGCTTGTAGAACTCACCCCACGAACAACGAACAACGAAATAGTGGCTGTTTCCGATGTGGCGACCCGGGACACTACCGAAATCAGTGCCCCCAACTCAATAACGCCAACAACAATCAGAATAACAACAACCAGAACAACCCCGGGAACAACAATCACAACAACAACAACCGCATCGCGACCATCCCACCGGGTCGTAGCCGCGCATACATCCTCCGTGCACCGGAAACGGTTGCGGAACTCGGCTAGCACGGTACGTCCTAACAGCTGTTGCTACGATTTTCTCTTATTCGAATGTCGATTCAAACATAACGCTTAGTAAACTCTGACCACGAAACTGAACACACAACTTATTGAACTATGTCGCGAGCATACTTAAACTGATTGAACTTTTATGGCAACAAATGAGCGCCACGCAAACTATTGTGATTGTTAACAACATGACTCATCGGAGAACATACGCCGCAGGCGATCCGACTTGATTTTAAATCTCGGGACGAGATTTCTCTAACATGTGGAGAATGTATGTAACACCCGGTCAAAAAGTCAAATTTCGCACCGATTTTAAACTTTGAATAATGACATTTTATAGTTCAAGTGAAATATTTTATTAAAAATATTTACAAAATGATATAAACAAAATTATGGATTTAAATAATAAATCTACATTTTAAACGGGTACGAAATCACGGACATTTTGTACTGTGGTTGGAGACCACAGTACACGAGTTAGGGATCTGAGTTTTAACAAAAACCCAAACTCCCACCTCATTTCTTCATTTCTTCTTCTTTTTCACCTACCTTTTCTCTCATCTCTCTCTCTACAACCTACCACCACCACCACCATAATCCGCCAAAAACCACCGTCAAACGACCTCCAATCTCAAAGCTCCTTTAGGGAAAAACGATCACCACGCAACGATCTACAATCCTATCTTTTCGGATTCTCCTCGCGCGGATTTGTAAGTTTCCGACAATTCTCGAAATCTCTGAAAACCTTGTTATTTTGCTTGTTTGCGGTTTAGATAAGCTTAAAATACTTAGTTACGGGTTGGGTAAAAGAATCAGACTCAACGGAGGCCGGAAAACTCGTTTTCGGCTCAAACTCCGGCGATCAGATCGCTACGTCGCAGAGACCAAAAACAGTGCTGCGACGTCGCAGCCGACGTCGCAGCCAACGTCGCAAAAACATCTCAACGTCGCATGATGCGACGTAACACCCTACGTCGCAGTAAATCTTAAACGTCGCACATTGCGACGTAACGCACAACGTCGCATTAAATTGCGACGTCGCACATAGCGACGCACGACCCTACGTCGCAGCTGACGTCGCATCTGACGTCGCATCTGACGTCGCAGAACCTTAAAAACCTATGTTTTTCACTAAGTATTGACAACTAAATTTTACCACTCGATTTTACCCGAATTTGGATTCCGAACACGTTTTCTTTAAAGTAAAGTAGTAGAAATAAAAATTTTCCAAGCTGACCTGGCAGCTCGACCCCAGCCAGGGGCTCTGCCCCTTGGACCCCGCTACCAGGGGCGCTGCCCCCGGACCCCCGTACACCATTCCCAGACTTCAACAACAAATGCATACATGAACAACTCGCTTAGACAAACTGGTTTGTCTCATACTTATATAACCTCACGTGTTTAGGACACTAGAAGGTTACCATTCGGACGACGCGCGTATCATCGTATCACTAACAACTCACAGGTGAGTTTCATAGCCCCACTCTTTCAACTGTTTTACTGTTTTTGGGGTGAAACACATGCACAACAACTGTTTTCGAATTATATTAATAATCTTTTATAATTCACAATCAATCTTATTACTGTATGTAATACAAATGTGTAATACTTAGGAATTACACCCAACACATTGTTTTGGAACAATATCAAGACCTAACCTAGATAGGTCACAATCGTACACTATCAGATTGTTGGAAAACAATTACTTAGGTATAACTGGATATAGTTATTACTATTCATTGGCCATATTGTCGCGGGACAATATTATCAAATACATTAGAACTGGTTAGTTCTACCTACACTAGACGACATACATACATTTACAGGATCAGTTTCTCTTTTAGGAGCAAATATTGCCAATACAATTCAGAACCCAAATATACTTGCTAGGCTTTAGGCTAGAAGTATACGATAGCATCATATGTTAGTATAGATCCTTTATACTAATACAATTCAACTAGGTGATGAGTATTCATACCTAGGACCAACGTATTACTTAATATCTAAATATTTGCTTATACGTATTTAGATACAATCAATTATTTTCATGCGTGTCACGATTGTTACTTACGTTTGCTCATTTGACAAATATATGTATCTATATATATATATATATATCTACATGTTTATATATTATCATGAGCACTTGGTGCTAACTTCAATAATATTTATGTATATTAGTATACATACAATCATACAAACACAATCATTCAAGTCGGACGCGTCGTTGTACGGTCGACACTTATTTGCAATAGCTAGTATGTCGTAGTACTACTAGCTCTACATTTCAACTATGCTCTCGAGCACTTCAGAAACGATGCCGCGGTATTGCAGCGGGCACAAAACGATACCACGGTAAAGTGGGTACAAAACGATGCCACGGTATTGCAGTGGGCACGACTTCAATCAGACAAGTCGTTGTACTTGTATTATTTTCAAGCAGACAAGTCGTTGTACTTGTATCATTTTCAATCAGACAAGTCGTTGTACTTGTATCATTTTCAAGCAGACAAGTCGTTGTACTTGTAGCATTTTCAAACAAACAAGTCGTTGTAACTTGTATCAATTTAAGACAAACAAGTCTAAGTAACTTGTAACAATGCAACCAACCATATCGGGGTAATTGAACATTAAGTTAGACTGTGACATCCGTCACCAAAAATGTAATTCAAAAATGATTCAACTCCCAAAAGCCCAAACCCAACTAAGCCCAACACCTCTTGAACCCTAGACCTATAAATATACCCCTAAACCTAACCCTAAAACTTTTCTATCACAAAAACATACAAAATCCCGTCCCAAAAATTCCAGTCAAGAACATAGGTCGATTTGACCCATTTACGTTCGTTTTCAGCCTTCGGTCAAAACTAGAAAGTTGTAGATCTCGAAGTTTTACCTTAAGATCTCGAGTTTCGGCCTCTGAAACGTTCCAGATTATTTTATAAAAATTATTTCGTAAACTGCTGCTGTGGGTGACGAATTTTATGAAACTTTGGTAAGTTTCGATTCTATAATCCTCCTATACGTTTCATTTAATCTCAAAAACGAATTCTAAGGGTTTATAAACTCAATGTTTACAGATCCTAACGAAGATTCTCGTGCGATTAATGGATAGTTGGTATTATTCTTATCCGATTACATTCGTTAACATTCGATTTCGATTATTTCGGATTGTCGGTTTTATTCGGTTCAATCCATTGTATTCCTAGTGTATATAATCATTAGGATATGGGTAAAATCAGTATATAAGTTAGTGGAATCAAGAAATATGATTGTGTTGACGTTTTGGATTGCTTTATACAGAGATTTAGGTTTAAACATATAAACCCTAAATCTATCCAGATTTGTGTTTCGGTTTGGGAAGCTTGTAACTTGGTCATATCATGATGATTTTTGATGAAACAGGAGTCTAAAGTTAAGTATTAAGAGTCTATTTTCAAATGGCATTGGTTTCGTGTCCAAATGTTGAGTTTAAGTTAGTCGAGATGATTTTTCAAGATTGTATGTCAAATCTGAGTTTTTCGGTTCATTGTTTTGGTTAAATTGTCGATTTTCGAAACGTATGTTAAACTAAGAATTGAGTCTTGAAATTTTTACTGGAGTAACTTTAAATTTTCAGAAATTTTCTGTAAAAATATCATAGTCTTTGTAACTCTTTAAGTATTTTAAATAAATTATAACTTTTGTGAAGTCAGAAAGTGTCAATGGTTTAGACCAGTTCACTTTGGTAAATTTTTAAAAATAGTAAACTATTGAAATAAGTTCTGGAAAAATTACAGGATGTTCATAACACCATGAAATGTCATTGGTAAAATTTGTAGAGTCAAATGATTTTATTAAGTCATGGTTTAAAATTCGTGAAGTGGTATGAAATTTCTGGACAGATTCTGAAATGCAAGATAGAATAAAGTTACTAATATTTTGAGTAAACGATGATTAAATTTTGTAAAGATACTTGAGGAATTGGTTGTGAGGAAATCTAGTAAAGGTGATTTGGACTTGGGATACAATGGAAGGACATAGATATGTCTAGGTTGTAACCCGATTACGTATATATTCGTTTGTAGATTGCGAGTTGATTAGTGGCTATACTAAAGGGACGATACTTACATCATTTCTTGAGGTGAGTTTTCGTGGCCCATTTTCATTTACATATTTTCAAATTGGGGGAAAAGTATGCTCACATGTTTTACCAACTGTTTTATGCTGTGAACGTATTCATTTCTATTTTTGGACATATGCTTGAAATGTGTGACACTATGTGACTTATATGCATTGAGATTGGTTGTTTACATTCGTGCTTTACCTCCTTGTGGGGTATTTGCCGTACATTGGGATTGTTGCTTACATTCGTGCTTTACTTCCTTGTGAGGTAATTGCCGTACATTGAGATATATTGGCTGCATTATTTCACATTTGTGTACATTTCTATATGCATTGTCCTAAACTATTATTATCACAGCAAAAAGGTTTATTTTTATGGTGTCTGGTTTCAAACCTACGAAACTCACCAACATTCGTGTTGACGTTTTTGAGCATATCTTTTCAGGTTATACTAGTGGACTTAAAGCATTGGACAAGAGAACTTAGTGGACCTTTAGGGTTGCATTAAGAGTTATTCAAGACTAGCGGTGCATCATTAAGGTTGTTTGTGAAGGCTTGTTTTGCCTTAACATTGTAGTGTACGTTGTTTGTAAGCTTTTGAATTCATTGTTGAAATGTATGCACGACATGAACCGTTATTCATGTTATTAGCATCATGACACATTGGATATTGTATTTCATATAGAATTCTTTATAATGATGTGTTATGATCCTATCACCGTCGTACCCCGTTGTTTCCGCTTTAGACGGGGTGTGACATAGACAAACAATTTCAATGGTAGACTTACAATTCAAACTAGTTAGGTATGAAATACCTAGATTAGACCTTTACACATTGGCGTTACAAACTTCAACGTATTACATATCAAAAATCACTGATTTTGGAAACAACTTTACAAAACATAAATTGTTTTATTACTTTATGTTTTCAACTAACCATCCTATGAACTCACCAGCTTTATAGCTGACCTGTTTTAGCATGTGTTCTCAGGTTGCCCAGCAGGATTAGGATCGCTACAAGATCTTATTAGTTCGAGTCGCATATTTTCAACAATTGGGACAACTCTGCATCTACTTTAGTATTTTCAAATTATGTATTTGGAAATTATTATTAAACTCATAACGTTGTAAACGTTCTATTTTGGGAAATGTATAATTATTTTCAAATGTCTCATTTAGAGTCGTTCATTATGTATCTTATGCGGTGATATTTGATTTAGTGACACCCGACCCGACAGCTTCCGCAAACCGAAATTTGAGGGTGTCACAGATTGGTATCAGAGCCTAAGGTTATAGTGAACTAGGTTGCATTTAGAGGGCCTAGACTATGACCGTTAGGCAGTATTCCTCGTTAGGTGTGACTGGTTCAGGGATTACATCATACGAGTTTAATTTAACATAGCGTAGCTAACTATGTACAATTAAATAAAGATGATGTAAGATTTGAAAGGGGTTATACTGAAACAGGAATGCGTAGTTGACTCTGATTGTTATGTGCTAGACATTTTAGGCTATTATATGTACTGTAGGTATATATTAATAGGCCTTACACGTGTACTACTATTACATACCTATATATATAATAAGTATGTATATACAACAAAATTCCGCTGTACTATTATTTACCCGTGAAGAGGCACATCGCCGTCTTCTTGACTATCACGACTCGACATTTTTCTCCTTATGTACGCATAGGAGGATATCACCTATATCACTGAACCTCGGGAAGGAGGTACAAACGTCATCAATGGGAATGGAAACCCGCACATGCTAAACCTTCACGAAACTTAAAACAAACTGACAACTTTTCAACTTTGACCATATGGATCACAATCGGATTAGTGTTGACTAAGTCCACAACAAAAAAAAAAATTTCGAATCACAATTTGATCATGTAGATCAATCAATTCAATACTTTAGTGCCTTGGCACTCACACTTTAGCTTCTGTGTTACAACTGAGAAATTCGAACTTCAAACACATTTTGGCTTTGGGGCTACAAATCAAACAATACATGGCACGTAGTGCTACGATTTCAAGGTATGTTAATACCACAACTTGAGCACGTTAGTGCAACCTTCACAATAGGTCAACACTACAAATTATAGCATGTTGATGCCACACTCATAGTACACGGGTACTACAATTTCAATGCCGCGGGCACTTCATTACAGCACGTGGTGCTGCGTTTCATGGTACTTTGGTACTACAATTACAAAACATTAGTATTTCAATTACTGTGCTGATAGCACTGCATTATAGCACTAGGTGCTACTTCAATTATACATGTATACTTGTATAGTTACATGTACACCATATATGTATATACTACCAATTAAGCATGTAATGCTTTAATCAATAAATACACAATGATGTCACCACACACATGGGTTGTGTTGGTGGACCCTGCTTCAACACCACCGAGGACACTGTAGTTGTCACATACACAGGCATAAATGGCCGTACGATATTCTAGTACTACGATACAGTCCCTTGGACTACTCACAACAACATAGTCTTGGATTGACTACATAGAAAACACAACTGGGTCATGGTACGACCGCACCTAGAAACTACAACTCAACTGGTCACAACACTCGGAAAACATGAGATTCACGATAACTTAACTAAAGAAAACTAGACAACGGTTACTTAAACTGTTGTATCAACAATACAAAAGGGCAGTGATGCGCCTGCCACCTACAATATCAAAAACTTCAATGTCAAGGATCGTAGGATCCCGTGTATCATAAATTCCAACTCAAGTTAGCTACTTATGTCATTGTAATAATCATCATCTTTGATTAAAGATCTCACACTTTGTCATTTCATTCTTGTTCAAGAATCATGCCACCTAAACGACCGACTTTCACTCGAGCTGAGCAAGATCAAATCATTAATCAAGCAGTGACTGCGACTCTAGCTACTCATAGCCAAGTAAAGCCTTGCACTTTTAGGGATTTCCTGAGGTGCGAGCCACCAAACTTCGTCGGAACTGAAGGAGCTGTCGGATTAATTCGATGGTTCGAGAGAATGGAATCTATTTTCCACATGTGCAACTGCCCCGACGACTGCAAAGTCTTGTACGCCACATATACCCTCCAGGATGATGCCTCTACCTGGTGGAATTTTCACGCCCGAACTGTAGGAAACGACACTGCTCACGAACTTCCGTGGGAAGACCTGAAACAACTCATGAAGGACAAGTATTGTCCCATCGAAGTACTTCACAAACTTGAGGACGAACTTTGGTATCTCACCGTAAAGGACAACGACATTGAAACATATACCAATCGCTTCCAACAACTAGCATCCCTTTGTCCAAACATAGTAAACCCTGAAAACAAACGAATCGGGAGGTACATTGGTGGACTCCCGTTGCTAATTGAGGGAATGGTCACCGCCTCTAAACCCACTACTATTGAAGAGGCTATTCGCATGGCCCACAGACTCATGGCACAGGTGGTTCGACGTGGGCCACCTGCAACAGAAAACAATCAACAAAAAGGAAATGGAAGTTCCAGCTCTAGCCAAAACCCAACGAATCAACCTAAACCCTTGAGGTCCTACGCTGCTGAACCCAACGACAGACAAGGCTATGCGGGTAACAAACCATTTTGTCACGGCTGCAAACGTCATCATGACGGATTTTGCGGATTACCCTGCGAAAGATGCCAACGATATGGTCACGTAATCCGGGACTGCAGAATTCCCGCCAATCCCGACTCTCGAAGGATATGCTTCAAATGTAAGGAACCTGGTCATTACAAGAAGGACTGCCCAAAAAGACGCAAATTCACCTAATCGACTCCGAGTAAATCAAATAAATCTCCAACAATAATGTAAGTACAACCTCTCCTCGAAAACATAACTCTTCAATTTTAGATTCGCTAAACGTGTACTTATTGTCCCCACCATCATTTTAACGACTTAATGTCGATCACATCTTAGGGCTAGTTGACCTAGGCCCACATAAAACCCAAAGTTTGCTTTCAGCAGACCAATCGATAGAACACTCACCAACCAAACTCAATGTTTACTTTCAGTAGACTAATCGACTCAACGATAAATCGCTCAGCCCTGATATAACCAATTACAAAACAGTCAGAATGTGACCACAACGATTAAACATGATGCGGTCATGGAGTGACTGCTATTCAACCTCGTTATAGACATCATGTGTCTGCAATCTATTCGACAAATACCTCGTACGTGCATTGCTCCCCAGACCAGGCGCAACCCTGACATAACTTTAAATTTCGGGACGAAATTTTCTTAACAGGGGGAGAATGTAACACCCGGTCAAAAAGTCAAATTTCGCACCGATTTTAAACTTTGAATAATGACATTTTATAGTTCAAGTGAAATATTTTATTAAAAATATTTACAAAATGATATAAACAAAATTATGGATTTAAATAATAAATCTACATTTTAAACGGGTACGAAATCACGGACATTTTGTACTGTGGTTGGAGACCACAGTACACGAGTTAGGGATCTGAGTTTTAACAAAAACCCAAACTCCCACCTCATTTCTTCATTTCTTCTTCTTTTTCACCTACCTTTTCTCTCATCTCTCTCTCTACAACCTACCACCACCACCACCATAATCCGCCAAAAACCACCGTCAAACGACCTCCAATCTCAAAGCTCCTTTAGGGAAAAACGATCACCACGCAACGATCTACAATCCTATCTTTTCGGATTCTCCTCGCGCGGATTTGTAAGTTTCCGACAATTCTCGAAATCTCTGAAAACCTTGTTATTTTGCTTGTTTGCGGTTTAGATAAGCTTAAAATACTTAGTTACGGGTTGGGTAAAAGAATCAGACTCAACGGAGGCCGGAAAACTCGTTTTCGGCTCAAACTCCGGCGATCAGATCGCTACGTCGCAGAGACCAAAAACAGTGCTGCGACGTCGCAGCCGACGTCGCAGCCAACGTCGCAAAAACATCTCAACGTCGCATGATGCGACGTAACACCCTACGTCGCAGTAAATCTTAAACGTCGCACATTGCGACGTAACGCACAACGTCGCATTAAATTGCGACGTCGCACATAGCGACGCACGACCCTACGTCGCAGCTGACGTCGCATCTGACGTCGCATCTGACGTCGCAGAACCTTAAAAACCTATGTTTTTCACTAAGTATTGACAACTAAATTTTACCACTCGATTTTACCCGAATTTGGATTCCGAACACGTTTTCTTTAAAGTAAAGTAGTAGAAATAAAAATTTTCCAAGCTGACCTGGCAGCTCGACCCCAGCCAGGGGCTCTGCCCCTTGGACCCCGCTACCAGGGGCGCTGCCCCCGGACCCCCGTACACCATTCCCAGACTTCAACAACAAATGCATACATGAACAACTCGCTTAGACAAACTGGTTTGTCTCATACTTATATAACCTCACGTGTTTAGGACACTAGAAGGTTACCATTCGGACGACGCGCGTATCATCGTATCACTAACAACTCACAGGTGAGTTTCATAGCCCCACTCTTTCAACTGTTTTACTGTTTTTGGGGTGAAACACATGCACAACAACTGTTTTCGAATTATATTAATAATCTTTTATAATTCACAATCAATCTTATTACTGTATGTAATACAAATGTGTAATACTTAGGAATTACACCCAACACATTGTTTTGGAACAATATCAAGACCTAACCTAGATAGGTCACAATCGTACACTATCAGATTGTTGGAAAACAATTACTTAGGTATAACTGGATATAGTTATTACTATTCATTGGCCATATTGTCGCGGGACAATATTATCAAATACATTAGAACTGGTTAGTTCTACCTACACTAGACGACATACATACATTTACAGGATCAGTTTCTCTTTTAGGAGCAAATATTGCCAATACAATTCAGAACCCAAATATACTTGCTAGGCTTTAGGCTAGAAGTATACGATAGCATCATATGTTAGTATAGATCCTTTATACTAATACAATTCAACTAGGTGATGAGTATTCATACCTAGGACCAACGTATTACTTAATATCTAAATATTTGCTTATACGTATTTAGATACAATCAATTATTTTCATGCGTGTCACGATTGTTACTTACGTTTGCTCATTTGACAAATATATGTATCTATATATATATATATATCTACATGTTTATATATTATCATGAGCACTTGGTGCTAACTTCAATAATATTTATGTATATTAGTATACATACAATCATACAAACACAATCATTCAAGTCGGACGCGTCGTTGTACGGTCGACACTTATTTGCAATAGCTAGTATGTCGTAGTACTACTAGCTCTACATTTCAACTATGCTCTCGAGCACTTCAGAAACGATGCCGCGGTATTGCAGCGGGCACAAAACGATACCACGGTAAAGTGGGTACAAAACGATGCCACGGTATTGCAGTGGGCACGACTTCAATCAGACAAGTCGTTGTACTTGTATTATTTTCAAGCAGACAAGTCGTTGTACTTGTATCATTTTCAATCAGACAAGTCGTTGTACTTGTATCATTTTCAAGCAGACAAGTCGTTGTACTTGTAGCATTTTCAAACAAACAAGTCGTTGTAACTTGTATCAATTTAAGACAAACAAGTCTAAGTAACTTGTAACAATGCAACCAACCATATCGGGGTAATTGAACATTAAGTTAGACAAACAATTTCAATGGTAGACTTACAATTCAAACTAGTTAGGTATGAAATACCTAGATTAGACCTTTACACATTGGCGTTACAAACTTCAACGTATTACATATCAAAAATCACTGATTTTGGAAACAACTTTACAAAACATAAATTGTTTTATTACTTTATGTTTTCAACTAACCATCCTATGAACTCACCAGCTTTATAGCTGACCTGTTTTAGCATGTGTTCTCAGGTTGCCCAGCAGGATTAGGATCGCTACAAGATCTTATTAGTTCGAGTCGCATATTTTCAACAATTGGGACAACTCTGCATCTACTTTAGTATTTTCAAATTATGTATTTGGAAATTATTATTAAACTCATAACGTTGTAAACGTTCTATTTTGGGAAATGTATAATTATTTTCAAATGTCTCATTTAGAGTCGTTCATTATGTATCTTATGCGGTGATATTTGATTTAGTGACACCCGACCCGACAGCTTCCGCAAACCGAAATTTGAGGGTGTCACAATGTAACACCCCGCAAATTTAAACGCAATTATAAACATTAATCACTTGCATTATTAGGCTAATTCCCTACTTGAGTGAATTCACAACACATTTTAGAGGTAAGTCTAGCAAAGCCCAACTAGATAATACGCGTAGTATTACGTATTTGTAATTAGTTGTAATTACGTACTGAACAATCTGAAAACAAACGCGACAAACATATACGACTGTTGGTGAACAAAATTATTTAATAAAATGAAATTATTAAATAAAGTCGTAAATACTTTAATATTTTGTCAAAAATATTTACAACTCATTTTACAATGTAAAACGTCAACTCGTATAATTAAAATAAAACAAAGTTAAAAATCTTATAACTTAATTGAATTAATTTCATAAAAAGATCCTAATTAAAAATAAGATGAAATATGTAATTAAAAATGTATCAGTTAAAATAATGTAACATTTAACGATCGGGTAAACAAACACGGGACGAAAACGCAGGAGATGAAAAGTGGAACAAAACCCACCTTCCACCTCCTTTTCTCTCATTTTCACTCTTTCATTTCTCTCTCTACACTCTCTTTTCTCTGATCTTTCTCTCTCTCTAAAATTAACCAAAAACCACACTAATTACACCAAAGCTACATCAAAAACGCGCCGAATCTTCTAACCATTTAGAGAAAAACGATCACGGGATCACGATCTACACAACCATCTTCTCGGATTTCAAATCCGACACTCGTAAGTTTCCGACAAATCCCGTAAATTCTTTGATTTTGAAGTTTTCTTTCATATTAGGGTTTAATGTACTTAGTATTAACCCATACAACAAAGAAAACACGATTTTATAGCTTAAAAATACGTTTGGATTGGGTTTTTAATCAGAAAAATCGCGACAGCCGATGTTTTTGGGCTGGTGTTCATCTATGCGACACAACCATTGTGTCGCATACTGTGTCGCATAAACCATACGACACAACAATTTTGTCGTACCGAATTATCTTACGTCGTATTTATGCGACACAACGATTATGTCGCACCTTATGTCGCAAAACCCATACGACACAACGCTTTATGTCGCTGTTGACTCAGCACCTCGAATCTCTGCGACATAACTCTTGTGTCGCAGAATTGTGTCGCACCATGCGACACAACCATTGTGTCGCATATTGTGTCGCAGAAAACAGAAACTTTACAAACTATTTTCACACTAAGTGTCGAACTTAACCGATAACGAATACTTACATGCAATGCTATATGTGAACTTTACAAACATTACAAACACGCTATTTTATTGAAATTATGATTTCAAACTATCACCAACGAGTAGTATACATTTTCACCACCACGAAATACAAACATAAACACTTAAATGAACGATTTGGAAGTGACTTGGTTGTACAAACACTAGCATGGATGATTAGCTTAGACATCCACAATACTTATTAAATCTCATACGTTTAGGACGTTAGGAGATTCTGGACTGTACTTGGGCTTAGGTTTGCTAGCACTCGCACAACTACTTAACTCAACAGGTGAGTTCACAGCCCCTACTTTTACTGTTTTAACTGCTTTGAACAGGGGTGGAAAACATAGTCAAACACTTTTATACAAACATGGTTGTATACTATTTTACTCAAACAAGTGGAGTACCTTGAACTGGTAAACTGATAAACAAACTGACGATTACAACATAATATGTAACACTGCCCGCACGTGGTCCAGGTACGGGTCTTAGGGGGGTGTTACATAATACTTTCATACTACCAACGCTGTAAACACATGAACATGTTTTGAGAACGCTGGAGGATAACCAGCAACACTTTATATAACGGACTGGGTAACTAAAAGTCCCTTCTGACATGGGCAACACTATTGAAAAGTCCCTACGAACATGGGCAACACTATTGAAAAGTCCCTACGAACATGGGCAACACTATTGAAAAGTCCCTACGAACATGGGCAACACTACTGAAAAGTCCCTTCTGACATGGGCACTAGATCCTACGAACATGGGTCTACTATTGTTATTCGACTGATGAAAAGTCCCTTCTGATATGGGCACTGGGTTTCCTACTAACATGGACCCACCAAACGATTAGAATACTCAGCTCAATAGTAACACTGCCAGCACGTGGCCCAGGTACGGGTCTTATGGGGGTGTTACACTTACGATCAAATAATAGGATACCTACATTCCTACTATAACTAGAACTACACTTTTGGGCAACATCCTAACGAAACATATCTACGATTAGGATACGTATAATCCTACAGAACATACTTGAAAATAGGATACTGCTTTCCTACAACTAATAGGATACGAACATTCCTACAAACAACTATTTGGAAACATATTTGGTTTTACGAACAATACTTTTGGGTGACATCCCCACGATACGTTATAAACAACCGTGGTTTATCAAAATTGAACTTGTAAACATAAAACCTGTGAATTCACTCAACCTCGTTGTTGACTTTTACTATGTTTTTCAGGGAATTAGCTGTGCATGTAAGAATCGCCAACACACATGGAGAATTAGGCGACCCGTGAAGTTTAGGATGCCAACTTTTGGAAACAAACGGATTTCTTTAGTATAACTGAAATGTTTTAGTCATATTTCAGAAATCTACTTTTGTAAACTTATTACTTTTAACTTGTACGATTCGATGAATCGTAAACTTTGTAATTTATACTTTTGGCATCTTAATATATTATGTTATGTTGTAATCATAAGCTCTGATACGTATGCATGCTTTGTTATTATGGCACCCCCGTACTCAAACTAAATGCTTCCGCTAAACAAATTTGGGGGTGTTACAAATTGTCACTACACATTATTTATATTGACATGGATGAAAAGTATGAAATTCTTCTAAACAGGCTGTTTGATGATCACTCTATGATCATTTATTGCATTGATGAACTAGACTTCTATGTGCTTAAGAGGTATGTTCGTAAGCGTAAAGATCTAAAAATGAATCTTTTTTTATGTCTATTTTTGCACTTGACATTAGTTACTATATTAAATATGATTTACTGTTTTACAAGCTGATAAAATTCGTATTAGTAAAAGCCACGAAAGCCATTGAAGAATGTGATGTCATTAAGTAGAGTGGCTTAAGGTGTTAATAATTTCTTGAAGAAACATCATCTATTATTAAGAAGTGTTTGTCAAATGCTATGTTATCGATCTAGATACATCTCAACAAAGCTATATCAACTTTTTCATCTTTTCCGGTCATATGTGTAAGTATGAAAATATATACTTTAGCATCTTCCTTTTGATAATAAATTGAGAATTAACCCATGTAACGTTTTTTTTTTTTTTTTTTGGGTTGGGGGGGGGGGGGGGGGGGGGGGGGGGGGGGGGGGGTGGTTCTACTATCAGGGAAGCTACAAAAGTATTGTGCCTCATTCTTGTGGAGAGCAGCTAAAGTGATTGACATGTTCTGAAGAGAGTTGCAAGCTTGTCTCATATGGAAACCTCAACACCTCATATTTGACTTGTTGACGTTAATATCACCAAGATTGCAAAAAGAGCCTCTTGAAAATCTTCAATGTGCGAAGGTACATTTATCATTTTACATTGTTCTGTTCTACTAAGCTGAGCTTGAATTGAGGTGGAAGGGTGGGTAAGATAATAGGCCAAAATGGGTCAAGGAGACCCGGAACACTTTAAGATATAAGGAAACTAAACATTAAAATTTTCAATCAAAGTTAAGGTCCTTGGATTGTGGCAACAAAAAAATATGGAAGGGAAAAACTGTTTCAGATCATGGAACTAATTGTCATGAATGAGTAGGTTTGGACTTCTATATTTAAATTCTTATTAAAAACATGCATTCAAACTTATAGTTGTTACATTTGTCATTCAAAGGGTGATCTGATCGGTGCTAGCGTGAAAAGTAAGTTAAGGCCAGAAGTCGAAGGTTCTGGAGTAAGAAGGAGACTACATCATACGTGATATATCAATTGCTGAATATAAGTACACGTACATCCATTTTTCACATCCTTACAAAATTGTGTTTACTTATAAAACCATCGTTAATGTAGCCCCACAACCAATGTCGATTACAAAGAAGTTTTAAAACATTTGTAGTTTTCATAATAGAGCTTATACTATTTAATTTTTTGTTTGTTCAAAACTTAACAAATTTTATTATCCTATATAGTTTGGTTTATGCTATTAATAAGTTTATATTTTCAATGATAATTGCACCTTTATAGTTAACAACACTACTTTATTGACCTGCTTACAAATAAACGTATAACTGCATTTTTAAACGACCGTGCATCATACGGGCTCTAAGCCTAGTTAACTTGTGTAAATTATTTTATTGAGTTTTAGTGTTAGAAGGTTGAATGAGATAGTTACAAGGGAATCTTAACCCCTTTATTAAGCGTTTGGGTGTTTGGCTGAAAAGTTGAGTAAAGGGATATCGGAAATCCCTAATTTGCCCTTGCTCACCTCTTTCACCCACATATATAAACAAACAAGCAGGGAAAAAACACATAGCATACCCATCTTAAAAACACACCTATAATCGATTTGCTCTCACCTCTCTCCCACTACCTCCGACAAGACCATTGACACCACCACCGCATCTCAAACCAACAGTCACCGCCACCGTGACCCGATGAACGCCATCATCGTTATGCAACTTCAACAACCACTAAAATTATTCAGCACCGATCACCGTGGCCAACATATATAACCGAGCTACAATCGTCAATTCTTAAGGTCTAATATTTAGTTTTTAGACTTGTAAGTTTTTGTTTAGTAGATCTGACTTTTTTTTTGTTCATTTTGTACTTTGGTATAAAACAAGATAAGTCATAAAGGCCCGATCACCTTCCTTCAGATCTGTTGATTCGAAGTTTTCCAGTAAGTTTTCTCCATATCGATATTGTTCATGTATTATTTTGTTAGATTGTATGGTCATACTGGTTGAATTCTGATGTGGGTTTGTGATATCATCGCCGCTGCTGTCCTGTCCGTATCTGCGGACTGCGGACATGCTTCCGTTCTGTGTATTTGTTGTTGTCCTGTTTGTGAACAGCTTAAATAATGTTTGTGTTTTATCTGCTACTATCTTTGTATAAGTTCTTCACAAGATTGGATTGATTATTGGAGCTTTATGGCCCACACGAGGTGGTTTGGTTTTGGCTTATATTTTGTTTGTTTGTCATGGTGGTCTTTATAGTAGTTGTTCTTTATGACTTTAATTTAATTGTAACAAGTTTAAAATATATCAATTTTTGCAGGATATATACTTTCTGACTTTAATTATTAATTTTTGCAGGATGTTCCAGATCTACAACGAAGTTAATCTTTACTTATGGTGTTCATACGAATTTTTGGAGGATAGATACTTTCTGAATTTAATTGTAAAAAGTTTTTAGATGTTAATCTTTATTTATGGTGTTCATACGAATGTTGAGTGTATACTATATTTTGATTATATATATAAAAAACAATTATTTGTTCCTATATTTGTCTATACCGTAGTATATCATTTGTCCTACGAGTTAAAGATTCGGGTTCTTTAAATTTCACTACTTGGTTTAGTTTGAGTGTTAGACCCCCTTCTGGCGTAAAGGTTAATTACTATTAATTCACAAATGGAACCAAATGATAAGTACGGAATTGATGAATATGTAAAATTGTAAATTAGCTGAATTTTATTAGAAAAAAGAGATAGGGGTCCCATCATAAAACTAGCCATTTATTTATGGGTGATGATCCCTACACCACTCATTTTTCTCCATACACCACCAACTGTGCTTTACAAAGGTGTACAGTACAACTCTGTAAAACACAATTGATGGTGTATGGAGAAAGATGAGTGGTGTAGGGATCAATCCCCTCTATTTAGAGCACGAGGAGTGCTTGATGGAGTTTCAGTGTTTTGTTCAGTGTTATTAAAAACACTGAAGTATAACACTGAAAGGGAAAAGTGGGGTAGTGGTTAATCTTGAGGTTCAGTGTTATTGTGATTATTTTATTGATTTATTTTTCTTTTAAAAACAAATTAAACAGATAAAAATAATACAAAATAAAAACAAATTACATTAAATTTAAAAGTACTTTCATACAATAATTAAAAATCCTAAAATTACATTATTCAAATACGATAATTTAAAGTTCCTAAAAAAACATAATTAAAGTTCCTAAAATTACTTTATCAAATACGATAATTTAAAAATACATAATCACTCGCTACCACCCGAAACCGATCCACCACCCGAGGCCGATCCACCACCCGAACCCGGTCGCCTCCAACCGAACTTCTCGCGAATCTTCTCCTTTTCCATGTTAAGAAACCACGCGTCATCTTCGGATAAACCATCCGTTGTCATTTTCAGAACCCGCATTGCTTCGGCGATGTCTCGGGTACGATAAACACTAGCTTTGGTTTCAGTCAAGTGTTGAAAGTTTGATGTGATCGACTCATCAAAAGAAGGCGTGCTACTTTTAGCAGCAGAAGAGTCGGAAGATGTTTTGGCACTTTTAGGCCGTCTTGATTTTCCGGGAGGCCTCGGGTGTACATCATCACCAAAAAGTGCGGCGTTCGGGTTTTCTTCATTTTCCATGTCATTCTCCAAATCCACCGCTACATCTTCCAAGTCAACCGTCTCCCGTCGCTTGTTCCTACGGCCGACTACAACCGCGTCAGGTACCTTCCATTTTTGCTTGTCTTTCAAAAAGTTCCAAGCGACCTCGTGGTGGAAAGCCGCCTTCGCCTCATTCTGGTAAGTCTCCAAACACCGCAACCTAAAATCCTCATCTTTTTCACCGCTATGTCTTTGTCTTCCCAACCTCGCAACGATTCCTCCATACTTGTTACAACGGTTGTTCAAAAAAGTCCACTTAGACGACAATGCGTCTTTTCCCCGTTGGACTACTTTTTCAAGATCCGCACGCTTGTTGTACTCGTCCATCACCAAGTACCAAAATGAATCGTGTTTTTGATCGATGCCGCGGTTCTTATCTTCGGAAATGCATATCCAACATTGAGCTAAAAGTAGCTCTTCTTTGGGCGACCAAAGATTGCGGACGGAAAAATTTTTCTTTTTCTTGGGCGAGTCAACAACTTTTTCTTTGGATTTTTTGGGACGAGATGATGTGGGTGTTTCGGCCTCAACCGAATGCTCCAATGGAGGCACCACTTGACTTTGCTTCCATAACAAAAACTCTTGGTAACTTTCGGATGTTATTGGCGGTAATTGGTTGGGTGAAACGTGTGTTTGCGAGTTGTAAGTTTGATCAAAACCCGACATATGCGGGTTGTAAGATGATTGTGGCGTTTGTGGGTTGTAAGATGGTTGTGTTTGCGGATTGTAGTTTGGTGGAAAAGGATTCCATTGTGACGATAGGTTGAATGGGTCGTTTGGGTTTTGAGACATTTTTTTTTGTTAGTTTGAAGAAGTAGAAAGAATATAAGTTTTGAGGTATGAAAAATGGTTGTGATTTGAGTGGGTATTTAAAGAGTGAAAGTGTAAAATTTGAAAAAAAAAAAAAAACAAAAAAATGCCAAAAAAACGGCTACCTCAACGTCCATTTTTTTTTTTACCTTTATTTTCATTTTTTTTTTGTTTGTACCGTTGGGCCTCGAAATCAAAAAAAAAAAATAATAAAAAAACACAAAAACGCGTAGCTCTCACCGTTTTGGGCAAAACATCGGCGAAAAACGCCGACCAAAAACGCCGGCCGGGAGTGGAAAACGCCGGCCGCCGGCGTTTTTGGTCCAAAAACGGGACAATAACGTTGGGCATTCCGTTTGCTCATATACAACTAGAATGCTGCTGTCCCATATGAAATTGATTGCCTAGAATCTTTGACCAAAAGGATTTAGTCACTTTTCAAAAATAGAATACAGTTGACCAGTTGTCCTACTTTTGCAGCTGTGACTCGATCTTTCCTTCTTCAATGGTGAATCCTTATCATTTGAAAAAATTAAATTAAATAAATAGGTCCACTAAAATTCTCCGAACACTTTTATTTTATTCCATCTTTATTTAAATAATCATTATCATTATTATTATTATTAATTATTACTATTAATAATTCCCACCGTTTGAAAAAGGTTGAAAACGTAGGTCAACTAAAATTCTCAAATTCACAATTTCTAAACAAAACTTTCAAGAACTTTCTCTACATATTTAATAAAATGTTACATATACTATTTCAATAATACAGCCCATTATTAACTATTTCAATTTTTTGCATTAAGTAATTTAAACATGTTTTTTTATTGGGAGGTGATTCGTACACCACCAAAATTTAGCCATACACCACTAATATGCATCGGCCTGTTGTTCTGTACAACACCTTAAAGTAGGATTGGTGGTGTATGGTAAAATTTTAGTGGTGTACAAATCAACTCCCTTTTTTATTAATGCAATTTACACCTTACTAACAATCATATCAATGGCATCGTATACTTATAACTTCAAAAAATAAATTAGAGTATACAAAAATCATGTTCTTACAAAACGTTGGTAAATGCCAGCGCCAACTAAATTATAATTATATTAACATTGATTAAACCAACTTATTATTGTATTCCTAGCTCTATATATATATGTGGCTCATGTATTGTATTAAGCAAGCAATATGCCAATCTCTACTTATTACTCAAATTTCAATGACGAGCAAGATAAATACCTTTTTTTTTTTTGTAAAGGAGCGGGACAGTTTCAATAAAAGAATCAATATCAATGAGAAAATAGAAAGCTTTGTGAAGAAATGATAACACTATTTTTAATAAGCACTATTGGAATCCTGTTTTTGTTGTTGTTTCTTTTTGTAATATCATAGGCCAATGAAATGATAACTTATGATGATTTAAGATATAGTAATAGATTTAAATAAAAGTCCAATCAATAACTTTTAAATTATTTGAATTCGGATTTCTGATTTTTCGAATTCGGATTCGAATATCAATTTCAAGACATTTCAGATACTCGAGCCGCCACCACTATGCTCGCCTGGGCTTTCGGGCTTTTTTTGAAAAAAAACACGGGCTTTCAGGCTTCGAGCTTGCTTTCGGGCTTTGGACTTAGCCTGGCCCGGGCCCCGATCGGACGGGCCTTTCACGAATAATTTTAGGCCCCTTAAGGTCTTCAGGGCCGGGCCGGGCTCGGACTAAAGTCTATCTGTGCACCTCTAATATGAATATAGCATCTATAATGTACACATCTAAGACATACGATGTTTTTAATTTTTCTATGGGTTTTTTCTTCTTCAAGTGTTGTTCATCATATTAATTCATATTATTATTATTTATATGATTTAAGACATATTTTATATACATTTTCAACTGCTATTTCACTACCTTTTTTCACGAATTTCAAATATCTTCTCCGCCGCATTGCGCGGGTTACCAGCTAGTAATAGTAATTTACTATCTTATCCTTTATAAGTGAGTAAAACTTTATCTCAAACTCTTTATTATATATAATATAGATACGTTATCTATGAAAACACAATGTCAAAATCAAACAGTGAAAACAAACAAGATCCTTCACCTTTTTGTAAATTTATGTGAAATAAATATAATAATAAATGTTCCCAACTAAATTTTTTTGAAGACAAAAACTAATAATGGATAACAATTAATTTTTCTTGTGAAACAAAAAAAAAATAAAGGTTCACATTTGAAACTTTTTGTAAAGCAACAAAATAAAATTTAAGCATCACTTCTTTGTAAATTTATGTGAAGAAAAATTAATATAAACTAGCGTTAAGCCCGCGCAAAGCAGCGGGTTATTTATTAATTGTTATTTATGATTCATGTTGTTCGACATGTTTTTTGGTTTCTTAATGTTTGGTTAGGTTTTTTTTTTCACAAAAGGAAAGTATATACTGCTTAATTAATTTGGTCAACTTTCTTAATGTTATTCAATTTTTTATTAACAAAAGGAAAGTATATTGGTGAGGGTTAGTTTGGTCATTTCGCATTTTTAAATTGTAAGTCTTTAAAGAAAATGAATAAATCATTTATAAGGGAGTATAGATGTTCACAATCATAAAATTTCTGTAAAGCTAAAATATAATTAAAGTGACACATAAAATTTTTTGTGAAACAAAAAAAGGTTCACAACTCAAAATAAACTTTGAATTAAACCGAAAGTATTTTCACTGTTTTGAGGTCCATGGACTAGAAATGAAAATTTTTTCAGAAGCTGGTGGTGAATAGTGAGCTCACCTGAAAAACATTTTCGTCGCAAAAAAGAAATAATTAATTATTATTACTTTATTGCTTAGCACGATTATTATATAAACGCGTTTGGGTTTTGTGACAATGAATTGCACAGCTTTCATTGTGTGTTGTCTCCTGTCACATGTCATTTTTGTCGCCGTTTTCAATCAATCACTTAAGGTACATTATGAATAAGATTTATGTTGATTTTGTTGAGCAATCTTTGACGATTTTATTGAATTATACGTTATATTAAAAGTTACGGTTGTTATAATTATTTGCATGAGCGTTAAGCTTGGAGTCTACTATCTCGAATGCTATTTGAGAAATTTGACATTATACGAGCTCGAGTAACTTATATCAGGTGAGATCTAAATCGGCTTATGTCTCTTGTGGGTAAGTGATCGATACATATCAATGTTTCATGTGTTAATTTAGATTTGATCCGATTCATTTGTATGGTTTAATGACTTCGATCTATGGATTCAACAAATATTTCAATAGATCCATTTAGACTTGTAAATATTTAGATCTATATATTTAGATCGAATATTAAATAATTATTTTGTAGTTTTAAAACCTATAATCTAAAATATTATATATGTCGTGAGAGTGATAAAGCTTACAAATATCCTGTAAAAATAACTTATTTTAGAACATTATACTTTTATTAAATTTATTGCTATTTTAAATGATAATTTTTTAAAAAGATTTTACTCGCAGTTTTAAATATATTATACAACTAGGTTTTAAGCCCGTGTATACATATGAACCGTGTAAGAAAAACTAATTAGTCAAATAAGTAACATTTGTTGTTGTTAAACATTAATAAAGTTAAGGGTTATATTGTTTGATTGTAAACTTATGTATACACACGAAATATGCAAGAAGAATCAATAAATTAAAAATATAGGTAACATTCATCAGTGTTAAATTGTATAATATTTGATTGTAAACCCGTAACTATTTGTAGGTAATTGATAGATTATATAAGATTTTGTTATTTTTATTTATTTAAGCTAATACTCGTATTAACGTAAAGCTAGTAGGCTGTAAAATCATAGACACATATGTCCTCAATCGTATTTTAAGTTTGTATGTTTGCCTGCTGCTAAATCAGAACGATATGTAACCTTATTTGTTATTAAATATGTATTTAATATTATTTAATAAAAATAATCAAAAGAAAATTTTAGGAATTATAGTGATTTATTTTATTATTTTTGTTTAAAGGAAGAAAAAATGTTTGGAATCCACTAATTCCATCACAATATCCCATACTAATTAAATTTTGACATAAGGGCCATATATATTGAATTAGTTACTTTATATAAAGGTGATAATTTTTTAGTAAATTATCTTATTTGATTGGTTAAATAGAACTTTAATGAATTTAAAGTATTGATTGGTTAACAGGGTCAGATTTTTGAACAAATTTTTTTTATCAAAATTTTCTTTTATTTATAAAGAGATAAATTATTATCTTAAAGGATGAAATTTATTATATATATCATTGTTTTTAGATGCTAAATAAATTTAAAATTTTGAGATTTTTTTACTATAAAATTTTAACTTATAAGTTATGATGAAAATAAAATTCAAATTCAAATTATTTACATAATTTATTATCAGCATTATTCTAATTATTATTTTTATCATATTACATTTTATTAATATAATAATAAATTATAGTTTGATTCAATTGTATGATAAATATATAACATTATATTATTATGTATATGTATTATATGTATTATTGTGATGTCTTTCTTTCTTAATCTTTATATATAAAAAGCACCATATTTCTTAAAATTTGACACATAATCACCTAAGCAATCGACACATATCATCTTTAAAAAATTAATAAAACACAAAATAATTAAATTAACTAATCAAATAAATAATAATAACACATAAGAGAACAAAGCACAAAGTAAATATAAAAAAAAACACCTAAATCTTTTTTACATGTATGAAAACAAGCATATAATCTCATAATTTAATACATTATGACTTTTAAAGATTAAGAACACACAAGCTAATTAAACCTAACTAAACATTATGATTTGCTTTCCTTTAGCAAAACTTATTTAACCTCCTTTAAGAATTTTGATGTTTAATTTTTCAATACTTCATCTTTTTTTACTTTTAATTTTTATTAACAAAACTTGGTTAAGCTACTTCAAAAATTTCATGTATATCATTTACATCTTCATTTATGCCAAGCAAAATACTAATTAATAGAAACATAAAATTTGACACATAATCACCTAAGCAATTGACACATGTTATCTTCAAAAAATTAATAAAACACAAAATAATTAAATCTAACTAATCAAATAAATAATAAATAACACATAAGAAAACAAAGAACAAAGTAAATAGCACTTTCCAATCCCGATATTGATGTAATAATACTAATTATCCTATTAGTATGTTATTGATGATTATAAAATTTCTATATTATGTGGTTTTATGAAAGATGATAATTTTCATCTAACTAATTTACTATTTTTACAAAGATTGCATTTATAATCATATTTTATAGTAATAATTATATATTGTAATTCTTACTAGAAAGGTAAAATACAATAGTCTGTTTGGGAATAACGGTTAGAACTGTGACTGGAGCTGGAGCTTGAGCTTCTATCTAGAAATTACTTCAAAAAGTTTTTTATCTAAGATTTTCTAGGGGTTTATTTTTTCAAGAAATCACATTTTTATTGTATTGTCAAACAAAGTTTATAACCAAGACTTATTAAAAGTAGAAGCGAAGCTCAAACACTAAAATCCACTCAAAACACAAACACACTCTAAATTGAATCAACTAACATTAAGGAAAAGTTAATTAATCTTTTTTATTTAATTTTGATATAAAACATAAAAAAATATCTTTATAATTCCTCGTATTACGGAGTAATTTTTGATTTTTTCTCCTCTTTAAATCCCAATTCTCATGCAATATATATATATTTTTTCTCTTAATAAGGGACTTTAATTCCTACTGCAAAACCGTACAATTGATTCTCTGATAAAACAACATATTCTCACGCCGTTTCTGTTTCCGATCAACAAATTCTTGCAAATAATCTGCAACATTTCTTTGATTTCTCCACAAATTCAATTCCACATACGCTAACAACAACTAGTCACAAATTATTCACATTTCATCGGAAACATGCAGACTTCAGTTGGAGACCTAACAAACCCTTTGAAGAGGAATTTTGAAACCATGATCAATAATTCCTCTTCTAGCAACCAACACAACACAGAGTAAGTCTGTTTTTATAATTTTTCCACTTTTAGACACTAAATATAGTAGTACTAATTGAAAGTTTATATTTTTATTATTATGTTCTGATTAATTTCTGTTTATTTGGTAAAGTTCTGAAGCTGTGATGATCCCCCAAACTAATATGACCCCTAGAGAGTAAGTCAAATACCTGGGCTTTTCTTTAAAAATAAATAAATCTTGTTATGTATATTCATATAGTTATATAAGCTGTTATTGTTGAAATTAGGTATCAATTGGATGTATTCAAAGTGGCTATGAGGCGAAATACAATAGCATATCTTGACACTGGTGCTGGAAAAACATTGATAGCTGTTATGATCATTAAAGAAGTTGCAAAATCTTTCGAGAAACTAATCATTTTTTTAGCACCGACCCGTAATCTTGTTGAACAGGTATGCTGACTATGATTGAATTACTTATTGTTTGTTCATTGTGGTTTGAAGATCACTTTATTTGATTGGATAAGTTTTGTTATCAATACTACTATTAGATTCGGGTTGAAATTGGTAATACTTTTGTTAATGTATTTTGATAGTTTAAAGCACTAGGTTTGACTTTGAAGTGATATTATATGTTGCAGCAATTTAATGTTGTTAGAGAAAACACGGGCCTTGTGGTTGATTATTACATTGGGGCTAAAACGGGAAATATTGAGGGGAAGAATGTTGATGATTGGGATGCTGATGTTTGGAAACGTGAAACTAGCAAGAATCAAGTGAGTTAGTTTTTATTAAGGGTTTTTTTTTTTTTTTTTTAAAGACGTTTAGTAAAAAAATTAAGAAGATGACATCATTCTTTGGTTTTTGGTACTTTTTCACAGGTAATGGTTATGACACCTCAAATTTTGTTGGATGCCTTAAGGAATGGTTTCATAAACTTTGAAATGATATGTTTATTGATAATTGATGAGTGTCATCGTGCTACTGGTAATCATCCGTATGCGAACTTAATGAAGGTAATTAATAATTGTCTGTCACTATCAATATACTGGTTTTATGTGAATAAGTTGCTGAATTTTTTTTCTTTTTTTGTGAAGGAATTTTACTTTAAAGCCGTTAACAAGCCAAAGGTTTTTGGCATGACCGCATCCCCTATTACTAAAAAAGGTTAGGGCATTTAGTGTATGTAACTTATGTCTTTGCATCGAAAGACTTTCAAATTAATTCACGGGTTCTATATTGCTTTTCACTTCTTTAATAAGGATGTAACTTTAGCAAGTTCTATCATCCATGATTGGCTCAGCATTTGCATTTCACTCTGCGTCGCCCGATATGATTTGCAGTACACGAATCATGTTTAGTGATGCATGGTGAGAACGTGAGTAGAGGGGCACTCATCGGCGGTAGATTTTTTACTATACAACTAACTCCTTTTCAATGATGTGGCAATTTCAACCCATTCACGTTATGAATGGTTTAATTTGGGTTGGCGGTGTATTTATGTATTTAATATTAGTGCTTATTGCATTCTATATTATCTAACCTTTAGAAGTTCATTATTATTGTAAATTAGTAACAGAGTTATTGTGACTGTATTTAACACTGTAACAATTCACAAAAATCGAATACGATGAACCCACTATATATGTAGGTCAACCCTGCCCGAGTCACCCAACATGTACTGAAAATAAGTCATTAAAACCCTTTGGCCCGTTAATCAACCTGCCACACTTATCCGTTTTGGCACATTTGTCTCCAATATCTACTGGAAAAATGTGCCTCAACAAGCATTTAAGAAGTTATGACATGAGCGAGATGTCACATATTACGAAAATAGACAATTAAGTCCAAAAGACCCAAGGAAGAATTGACTTGTTCTTTTAGAGGGTACCATGCTTAACTCCCTAGTAGTTGCATTTTGAAATAACTGCCGGTGGGTGGAGGGGGAGGATTGGGTTTGGGAGGTTGGAGCATATCCTGCAACTTTTTTGACAATTTTTCTAAGCTTGGTGCTTATTAGCATATTAGACTCATCTTGTAATATGATTTCTGCATTAGGTGTCTCTGCCAAAGACTCTGAAGCACAAATTACTGCACTTGAAAGTATCTTGGATTCTCTGGTACTAATATGTCATTATATAAGCTTAACCAATTATTCAAAAGGTAATGTGAAGTATGAAAATGGACACTAACAATGATGAATGGGCAGGTTTACACAATAAAGAACAGGACAGAGCTGGTGAAAGTCACCCCATCTGCCTCACCTGAATTGTGTTTTTATCAGCCAGTGACTGTTGACCATGTGGAGCTGAAAGTCAAACTTGATTCCTCGCGATTGAAGGTCACTACTTAACAAAAAAAAATGATTCTGTTATTACAACAAACAGAATGCACTCTGAAAATTATATCATTTTTGTTTCTTTTGTCTCACTGTTTTCTCTCACAGTTTGAAGTACAGCTTCTTGAAATGCAAAATTCACTGAAAAGTAATCACAAAGATACTGACGAAAAGCATGAGATTCTGCGAAAAAGGCTGTCTACTGATCATGCTAAGATTATCTATTGCCTTGATGAACTGGGCCTTTTGTGTGCTTACGAGGTTTGTTTATAAGTCTACATTACTTAAAAGAAATCTTGTTCCTAGAAACATATTTTTGCACTTGGATTTAGCTATTTTATCGGATATGATTTATCGTACTGTAGGCTGTGAGAATTTGTATAGCAAACACCCCCAAAGCGATTGAGGAATGTGACTTTTTTAAGGAAAGTTGCTTAAAGTGTTTTTATTTTCTCGAGGAGACACTGTCGATTATTGCGAAATCTTTGCCCAATGGTATGTTATTCTTGACCCAATGTGTATTTTTCGACTATCATCGTCCATAATTATGTTAAGGATATGTAGAATAATTACTTTTTAAATTCTTACAATCTAAACTTCTTGTTATTTCTCAGGCCATGAAAATCTTTTGGATGCTGGATGTGATTATGAGCAGAAGGTAGCAGCTGGCTATATCTCTCCTAAATTATCTGAACTCTTACATATTTTCCGGTCATTCAGGTAAATCAAATTTCTTCATTTCATCATGGGGTCTCTCTACCTATAATATAAGAATATATTGCTACAATATTATGTTGGCATTTTTCTTTGAGACGTAAATCACTCCACATGAATATACTACGTCAGCAGTTGTAATTCGATCAAAAGAACGATTTTGAGATGAGTTTAAGTAGTTAAATTTATGTGGTGTACATTCATGTAACATGGGATGGGAAGAGAACATGTTTATATTCCGCGGTAACTAGAAAAATGAGATCAACCCTTCTAACTGTCATTTGTGGGGGTTTTGCTTTCAGGGAACCTACAAAAGTATTGTGCCTAATTTTTGTAGAGAGAATAATAACAGCTAAAGTTCTTGATATAATCCTGAAGAGAGTTGCAGACTTGTCTCATCTGGAAGTTTCATATTTGACGGGTAATACAACATCAATTGATGCCATGTCACCAAAACTGCAAGTGGAGACTCTTGAATCTTTTCACTCTGGGAAGGTATATTTATCATTTTTATCCTATTTCTGTGAGCATGATTAGATGTGGCAAAATGGCAGGGTCAGGTAGGGTGTTACAAGTAACAGGCAATTTCTGGTATAGGTTGAAATATCCGGGTTGACCCAACACACCATTTGCCATAAATCTGTCGTATAGTAAATAAGCGATGCTAATTGCTAAATATGATTACATATGTTATATTAATTCGAATTCAATCAATAATCTAATTTTTTACTTGAATGTTTTTGGAAATTTTTATATGCCTTCAAATACAAGTCGGGTGACTTTGGATCCAGTCGACCCATTTTCTTTTAAGCTATTTCTTATATCTCCCGTTAGACCTACTTAACCCAAATCGACACATTCATAAGTAAATGGGTCAAGATTGTCACATCTAGGTTTGAGTATATTTTTTCTGGTCAAACCTATTACTTCCAATTTTTGGAAAATTCTTATCTTCCTTAATGTCGTTACTTGATATGGCCCACAATTAGGTGAACCTATTATTTGCTACTGATGTTGTTGAGGAGGGGATTGACGTGCCAAACTGCTCAACTGTGATCCGTTTTGATATCCCCAAAACTGTTCGTAGCAATGTTCAATCACGCGGACAGGCTCGTCAAAGTGGCTCTCAGTTTATCATTATGCTCGAGAGGTAATTAAAATAGAAAGCTTCTATGAGAAAGTAACCTTTTTTTTCTTCTTCTCAATATGCTTAAGAGATGCATTGTAAACAGGGGGAATCTAAAGCAAAGAGAAGTTGCTTGTGAAATCATTCGGAGTGAGAAATCCATGATGGATAATGTTAAGAAAAGAGACCCTGACACATGTGTTGTAAAACCTAGTAACTTCAAAGAAAGAGAGAGGTATTATGTTGAGGCAACAGGAGCTTCGGTTACTACAGGTTCCAGTATTAGTCTCATTGATCGATATTGTGCAAAACTCCCAGCCGACAAGTAGGATTATTTTTTATCATTAGTATTATTATTGTTATTTAACATTGTTTTCAAGAGTTTTTTCAAGAGGTGGAAAAATGGGATGGGACAGGGCAGGTCGAGTAACAAGACAAAGGGGGTCTGGGCAATCTTTGGTACATGTCAAAATGGTTGGGTGGGTTTGGGTTACTTGAAACACTATTTGTCGTAGTTTGTATCATTTCCATAAATAATTTGTGTTGAATAGATTCTAAGAAATTATTATTACAATTATTTTATTAAAGTAATATTTTGAGTAGGCAGTAATGTTGTACGCATTAACAATACTCTTTGGTCAGTTTGACCTGTTCGTGTTTCCGCCTTTGACCAAGTGTTTTGATTTTACCCGGTAGAGATAAAAGATATCCATAATCAAAATGAATGGTTCGGAACTACCGCTTTTAGTTTTTTGCACTTGGCCGCTAAAATTTTAAAATAATTCACTTACTCACTAGGTTCTACGCACCGAAACCTAGCTTCCAAGTTCTACTGGTGGAAGATCTGTACCAGTGTGAATTGACTTTACCGCCCAATGCTGTTTTTCAATTAATAACGGGTCCTCCTTGTAAGTCAGCACATCTTGCAAAGCAGCTTGTATGCTTGGAGGCCTGTAAAAAGCTGCACCAAATGGGGGCACTCACTGACCATCTACTCCCCAGTAAAGAAGATCTTTCTGAGGATAAATCTTCTAAAAATACCAATGGACCTTCTTCTGGTGCAGGTAGGTTGCACTAATCCATATATATTGTGTTTAATGAAAGTCCTCAGGTTTTTCATGTTGTTATTTTATAATAGGGACTACAAAACGGAAGGAGTTACATGGGACAACACCCATTCGTGCCATATCGGGTACTTGGGGAGAGAAACTTGATGATGGTGTAAAATTTTACGCTTATAAAATCAATTTCACATGTAACATTGTTGATGTGAAATATTCAAGTTTTGTTCTTATGGTTGAATCAAAGCTCGATGATGATGTGGGAAATACCGAAATGGAATTATACTTGGTCTCGAAATCTGTGAATTGCAAGGTTTCTTCCTATGTGGAACTTCATCTCGATGCAGAACAGGTTTGGTCAACATTTTGTCAAAATTGTATATGCAGTGTGAATAAATAGATAATAAAGAATAAGTTATTGTAGTGCATCTCTGAAATTTCTTTATCATGACGATGCATAACCTAGTCATAAATCCCGCACACTATCTTTGTTCTTGACATATCTTTTTTTTCTATAACTATTAATCTATAATCTATCTATATCTATAACTACATATAATGCTTTTGGTATTTTATTTATAGAAATATTTAAGAGTAAGACTCGACACTTCCTTATTTAATTTGTCTAATTTTCATTTTACACTATGACTTTATCAATTTCACATTTTTTTCACTTTTATATCTGAATCTCGAATTCTACATACAAATAAATTACTGCTATCAACTCGTTATCACGGCTAATCATACGGTCATCGTTGAGTCACTATTTGACCATAAAATGCTACACTCCGCTGCATAGCGCGGGTATTACGCTAGTCTCCATAATTAACTAGTTTCTAATGCTATCTTTTTGACATCTTTACCAGATAGCAAAAGCAAAGTGCTTCCAAGAACTATTTTTCAATGGAATATTTGGCAAGTTTATCTGCTGGAAACAATCAGGAGATCCTAGAGAACTTTTTCCAAGAACCACCCAAACATTGTGGAGCCCGTCTTACTTGTACTTGCTTTTGCCACTGGAGTCGGTAGAACCGTTCAGGATCAATTGGAAAGAGATAGAATCTTGTGTATCCGCAGTTGAATTCGTCAAGAATAACCCCACTCTAAGGGTTGAGAAACATGGTATGGATTCAGATATGACTGATCCTGATAGGCCAGATATTGTTCACTTTGCCAACAAATCTATTAATAAGAATGATGTTAAAAATGTTGTGGTTTTGGCAATTCACTCTGGCAAAATCTACTCTGCTCTTGAGGTTCTTCAAGATGAAACTGCTAATAGTCCTTTTGAAGGAAATGTTGCACGATATCCATCATTTACTGACTATTTTCAAAAGAAGTATGACGTTGATCTAAACTACCCTGAACAAAACTTGTTGCTGCTAAAGCAAAGCCATAGGGCACATAACCTTCTTGTGGACTTCAATGGTGAAGGTTTGTCAAAACCTATGCTTTTAATTATTTATGTACTACAGATTAATTTCTCTTGATTGATGATTTATTCAATTTATTTACTATAGATTAAATTTTCTTGATTGATGATTTATTTCTCGATGTTAAAGGTATTTTACATGGAAAGAAGATACGGGCTGAGAGTTGTAAGGTGAATACTGATAGGCAGCGATATCATGCTCGTATACCACCCGAACTTTTAGTTGTTTTAGATACACGAATGGAAGTTATGAAATCATTTTATTTGCTACCATCATTAATGCACCGGCTCGAGTCCTTAATGTTGTCTAGCCAATTACGTGAAGAAATAACTGGCCAGTTAACTGATTTACGCATCTCAAGTTCATTGGTTAGTGGTTTAGCATCATTATTGATGTTCTTTTAACATCATCAGTCCTGCTTTGTGAATTGTACCTCAGAGTACAGATTTTAATCTTGTGATTCTTGTCTTGTTTAGATTTTGGAAGCCATCACGACTCTTAGATGCAATGAGAGTTTCTCTATGGAGCGATTGGAGTTGCTTGGCGATTCAGTGCTTAAGTATGCAGTGAGTTGCGATCTTTATCTTCGATACGTAAAGAATCATGAAGGACAGCTGTCTTCTAGACGATCCTGGCAAGTTTGTAACTCAACCTTACACAATTTGGGAATTAGCTGTCGGATACAGGTACCTTTACATTTCATTAATTGTACTCGATCCATATTTATCTGTAGCTTTCAACCTTAAGTTGTGAAAGTAGTAATCGTTGCATGTCTATCTGTACATTTCGTGGATTTGGTGCACTTGTATCACATTAGTACAATCAATACAGCTGAACTGCTGTGCAGCAGTCTTTGGTTACTTCAATCTTGTATTCTTGATTAAGGTGGCAAAATGGATGGGCCGAGCAGGTTGCATAATTGGTCAATACTGATTATGTATGGTATGGGTCTGTTTGACACGAAACAATTTCTGATTCAAATTTACTTTAAGAACTAAATATTTAGTGTTTCAACTTTCAAGTACTTTTTTCAAAGATCATGTTATATTTAGAAATAATATAAATTTTTTGACATAACATAATCTAGTAAATTGTATGCATACTGCATAGGGTGACTTTCTACTCATATGGCCCGTTTTCTTCTCAGCTAATGTCATTTCAACCATTATGGATAAACATAACTGAATTCAAAATAGGTCCGAAATGGCACCTGAGCAAGTACTTTTCTGTTATGCATGGACTGCTTTCAATGAATCTAATAAAGAAGTCCATGGAACGTTTTTTTTACAGGGTTACATAAGAGATAGTGCATTCGATCCTACTCGATGGACTGCGCCAGGTCAAGTTCCATTCAGACCTCACCCTTGTGATCATGGCATTGAGACAATAGAAGTTCCTATTGACACCAAATACCACACAGAAGATCCAAAAATTATGATTGGGAAGTGTTGTGATATGGGACACAGATGGTTGGGGTCAAAGACGGTTTCTGACTGTGTTGAAGCTCTGGTTGGAGCGTATTATGTAGGTGGTGGGTTGACTGGTGCTCTTCATTGTATGAGATGGCTCGGTGTAAGTTGCGAGCTTGATATATCACGCATAAATGAAGCCATCGAAATTGCTTCACTTCACACATATACCCCGAAACTTGATGTCATCCAGAGTTTAGAGAAAAAGCTTGGGTACGAATTTGTTTTTAAGGGCTTGTTGTTGGAAGCTATTACTCATGCATCTCAAGGAGTCGGATACTGTTACGAGGTATCCAATTTATAAACTTCTTTTTATGAATGATAACCTTTTACTATATGTGAAGATGAATTGGTTCTTACTATTTTCTTGTTTCTTTGTCCGATAGAGATTAGAATTTCTTGGTGACTCGGTATTGGACATGCTTATTACGTGGTATCTCTACAAAAAACACCACGATATTTATCCTGGTGAACTAACGGACTTACGTTCTGCTTCAGTTAATAATGAAAATTTTGCATATGCTGTTGTTAGACGGAATCTTCATCCGCACCTTCAGTATCGGTCGGGATATCTTGAAAGTCAAATTGCAGACTATGTAAAGTTTGTAGCCACCTCTTCAACTGATACGAACTCACTCCAGACCAAGAAAAGCCCTAAGGTGCGTTTGGACTTTGGAGTTCTCACTGTTATTATTCTGTATTTCTTTCATAAAGTGGATGCAACATACCAAATGGGTTCATTTCCAATGGAGTAATGGGTACTATTTTGTACACAATTTGGATTTTTTATAAATAATAAATGACTTAAAATCTTAAATATGATTAGAATTGTTACAGAATTAGTCTAATTCTTCTAATAAGTTCAATTAGGAAGCTGGATGCATTAGGACTACACTTATTTACGAATTTCAATGCGTTCAACTCATTTGACCCAATTTCATTTTAGCTGAATTTATTGACTTGCTCATTTGACCTGTTAGATGTAGAACATAACCCGAAAATGAACAATCTATAAATAAATCAATCTATATTGCCACCTTGAGAGTGAAAGTGCTTAACTTGGTTCTCCATTTCAGTATCTGGAAATTATACTAAATAAACAAGTTCAAGAATGATGTTACATTTCCAAAATGTCTCGATTTGTCTATTTTATTGATATATCATGTTCATGTAATAGGCACTTGGTGACCTGCTGGAGAGTATTGCTGGGGCCATAGTAGTTGATACAAAATTCAATGTTGATGAAGTTTGGAGAATCTTTGAGCCCTTATTATCTCCAATAGTAACACCCGATAAACTCGAGCTTCCACCTTTCCGTGAACTGATAGAATTGTGCGACTCAATGGGTTATTTCACAAAAGACACATACAGAGGCAAGGGTGATACTGTAACAGCCGAGCTACGTTTGCAGCTCAAAGATGCCTTATTAATAGGAGAGGGCACAGGTTCAACTAGGAAAATTGCCAGGGGTCAAGCCGCTCTAAAATTATTAAAAGACCTTGAGGTTTGGGTCTTATTACTAAATATAGTTAGTCATGAAAGATAGTAAATATAATTAAAAAATGGTTTGAGTAACATGTCAAAAAATGGTCAGCCATATATGATTACAAAAATTTCATTAATTTCAGTAGTAGTTTTCGAGTAAAATGATTTAGGAGGTCTTTTGCATTAAAAGCTCACTTTGGGTGACTTTTTACCTATTTCGTTTGAAGTTATTGATCTTATTTACAGTTTTACCAGTATCGACTCATTTATAAGTGAATGAGTCATAAGTATCTTTAACTGGACGATTAATGCTGACTTTGACTTGCTCATGTCATTTTGTTCGACAGAAAAGAGGAATATCAAGGAAGAACAAAGGTCAAGACAATAGGGATGTGGAAATAGAAGGTAAAACAACTGAAACAAACCCATCAAAACTCGATCCCAACAGGAACACAAAAATAACTCTCTTTGATCCTCAGCCAGTTGCAGATACCTCCATTGTTGATGATTGTCCAATGGAGGAAGAACTTAATTCTAAAGTTGAAATCCCTGGTATTCATCATAAGAAATCTGTTCATTTTCTACAAGCAAAACTTCACAATCTCCTTTTCATTTTAATTTTTTATTTTGAATGACAGTCCTAGAGTCAATTAATACGAAAAAGGGAGGACCAAGATCTTCACTTTATGAATTGTGCAAGAAGTTGCAGTGGCCAATGCCCAAATTTACGTCATCAGAGCAAAAATCGAGGTTAATAAACTTCAGCTTCAAATTACATATCTTTCTATTGTTTTAAAAAATGTATTATTCGGGATGTGGATTGAAATATGGTTCATGGTTTTACAGATCTATGATTGAAATTGGTGAAGGGGTTGACAAAAGAACAGCATTTAATATCTTTGAGTCTCATATCAGCTTGACGATTCCTGATTATGGTATTATTGAACTCACTGGAGATCCACGAGCAGATAAAAGGAGTTCTTTCGACTCTGCTGCTCTACTCATGCTCTACAAACTCCAGCAACTAGGAAAGCTCAAAATTGGGTAGAAACTTAATGTGGAGTAGTTATTATCGGTTAGTCATAGTAAATATATAAAACATTATGCCATTGTAAAGAAGGCTCTTTTAAAGATATCCAATCTATCAGTTACATCACTATCAGTTTTTTGAATTGCTTAACAAAATCAAGATGCATCACTGTCAGTTGCCATTTCTAGACATACAAAAAATAACACATCGTTTAGTTACAAATAATAACTCAAAATTGGCACAGATCTGTAGGTTAGTATAGTAAATATAAAGTTGGAAAATCACGGATGACATATGGTCTTTTATTTTGTTGGCAAACGTTATAGCTAACCTTTAATTGCAGAGTTGGCCGTAGTTCTTGCAATCTTGCTAGTGTAAATATGTTCATGTTAAATTGTTAATGTATGCTCGCCTCTCGTCTAAAAACAAGATTTTTCATTAAATATTACTTGAAACTTTTAGAATTGATACGAGTTTGGTCAACGGCATTATAATGCTCATTGACTATGCTCGAGTCAACAACTCGTACACATTATCACTGTAGTTTACAGGTACGTGCTTGAGCATTTTAAAGATTCTGCGACTCCCTAAAAATTCAATGCGCTTGATTTCCACAAAACAGCACTCTGCAGCTTCATTGCTCGAGTACATGGACCTTAGCCTGTCTGCATGCCGAGAATCAGTGTGGATGGCTAACTCTATCTCGGATGTTGACATGTTTTCCTAATTAGAGCATAAAGGTTAGTTATGTGCATCAAAAACTATGCAAAAAAAATGACAAAAGTCAGCAGTTAGTGAAACAATTATCTCCGTGTGCCTTATCATTAATGTTTGTACTTAGTAACATGATATTTAGTTACCTGGTAAAATGCGTAGATGTGATTTAGCAACTGTAAACATGTGAACCCTGTAGCGCTAACGAACGTCCTTGAGCTAGGGCCCATTTCAGCGAACCGGTCCACCGGAAACAGTATTGTAATGAAGTGGTTCCCAAAGACCAACTCATTCTTTTCTCTACATGTAATTTGAACAATAAATTATATATTTTTTTAAAAGACATAAAAAGTGTTTCCGGATCAATCCAACCTGCTTACACACCAACATGTTTTAATTATTGCCCAACCCGCCTATCTTACAACATATGCGAATTGAATCAACATGAGATGAAAGAAACCATGATATTGATTAAATTTTAAATAAAATAAAAACCTTTCGGAGAGTGGGCGTAAGAAATTCACAAAACAAGCATCTGGTTCCTTCACACTTTCATTTGCATCATTCAAACTAAAAGAGTCCATACTCATAGACGCGGTTGATGATGGTTCGGACATAATCCAGTTGATTGAATCAAGAAAGATGCTTCGAGCTAATGGCTTTATCGGTGTTTGACATGCCTGTAACTACAATACAAACTCCAGTTTAGATGGATGCTCTTTCATCATATGCAATTTATAAATGGAAAAAGATGATGATAAAATCATGATATTACCTGCGTATGATGACCACGTCGATTTCTGACCCCCTCTTTTGCAAGGATCGCCATTCTTTGCTTCTCTTTGTGGCTTGATTTCATGGTATAATTGTTTTCATCTCGAGGAACATTGGCCCCATCACTAATCTAGAGCATGTCATATTTAGTAAGTAGGAACTGAACCATTCAACAGTTGACTTAATATTCAAAGTTTCAAACCAATTGTTAGTATCATTTACAATATTAATCTACTAGACAACCAATAGACCTCCGGTCTAGTGTATTAAGGTGGGCCAAGAAGCAAGTGGTTGTGGGTTCAAGTCTCAAATGGACATACCTTTCCATTAATGCCACCTGGGACATTACCGAGCGTCATCGCTGCATGGCGTGCCAAGTCAGCAGACAGATGGACGAGCCTTTGTGACCGAATCTCCTTCACAGTCTTTAAAACCCATTGAGGCTGAGATGCATCAGTTCAAATTAGAGCAAACAGATGCATGAATTTTCATCAGCATGCACTGATGTCTTACATTATAAAATTATACCATATCCTGTGGAATACAGTTACACTTACTGTAACAACATTATTGGAGTGACCAAGATATTTTCGAACTGAAGAACCTTCACAGACTACATGACTTGCGTCATGACCAACTAACCATCGGTTCACTACCATAGCACCTTCTGCGATAACAGCTTCCACAACCTACGTAATGCATAGAAGTATAGAACCATATATTATTAGCATTTGAAAAATGGGCGGGCCTGGTAATTTGTCAAGAGGGTCGGATCAAAAAAAGAGTTTCTTCCTATGTGATGTTTCTTCAAAATACTACGAAAAAAGGAATCTGATTGTCGATTAGATCGAATAAGGCGATTGTGCGCATTGTAATACACTTACACGACTTTTGACCCGTTTGACATGTCTGCCCATTTGACTGATTTCCTTTTTATTTTTTTTCCTTCTACCTATCAGAGGTAGTTATCCATTTCAACGCACTTATAAGTAAATGGAACGAAATTGCCTTCTTCAGTTTTGAACCATTGTATGATGATGATGTATATGATACAAAATACCAAAGGTCTGCGAAAAGAGTAAGTACTACTACAAAAACTTTGTTTACAATTAAGTGTCAAGTACATTGATTCTAGTTACTGATCGGTAACTATTTCCCAGTAATTTTGTGTAAGTTGCGAATCAAAAATACCTTGTTCCGCAGCTCAGCCGAAACGTCTGGGTCAACATAAAAGGTTTGACCTGTAAAAACCGAACCTCTTCTTTTTTGCTCTTCTAATGAATGTAATTTTGATCTTGGGATCAAGTTAGATTGTTTAACATTTTCAAGCATAGCAATAGGATGACAAGAGTTCCCGCTACCGATCCGGTTTAGATCATGTTTCGCCATAGGAATTTCTCTAAAATTCTTGACACTGTATAGTGATTCGTTCAATCGCACTAAACACATGAAAAAGAAGTATGCTAATCAAAATAATGCAATATGTTCGACTAGAAGCCAAAGAAGCAGTATAAGTAGAAATCTTTACCATTTCTTCGAACACTATCAACAAACCATCCAAGTGTAACGATATAGAGACCATCTTTGGCCCCATGCTTCGATACGTACTCATTTTTACGTTCACTAGAGCTGTAGATACAAGTTAAGTTTTCATGTAATTTGATAGTTCTGATTTGGGTCCACAAGATTATCTTTTTTTGCTGTTAAGAGTACTTCAGATTATACTTGATAAAGAGTTGAATGATTTTACAAGTTAAGGCATAATTATTTCAGTAATCTTGAAATGAACATGTTTCATTCGTAGTAACGAAATATAATAAATGCAACTGTACATGCACAATCGACCGAAAAGCACGAGATAAACAACACATTAAAGATGGAATAAGGATATCTGAACCACCAAATGTGTACATTGAGGGTGCAAATGGGGACTGAATTGACCACCTAATCTCTCAGTTGCATCCATTACTTGTTTTTTTGCTTCTGTAAGTCAACATCAAGAAGGAAACTTCATAAAAGTCCAAAGATTTGGCCAGCAAGACTTTTTCTAAGTAGCACGCATGACAAGTAGATAAAACCAAACACAGGAGTTGATTGATTCAAATATTTAATTAATAATGCATGCACATCATGACACAAGCATGAAAGATTGTATGCAAAACAATAAGAAGTACCAAGCCATCATCTAACGTGTAATGAATTCGACTTCTAGAGTTCTAGTTTGCAGTCAAACAAATTCATTTTACACTTCAAAATTAAGCATGCATACAGATTTAGTGGGAAAAAAGGGAGTATGTTGGATCATGTGATGATGAACAATTGACAATAATAAAGTCCTAAAATTCAAAGTAAGAACAGAATCATGTTAATTTGAAATTAGATATGTATGATTTTTATATAAGTTTTTTTTTTTTTGGTAATGGAACAGAGTAAAGAGCAAAGATGCATGGCATACTCATAATGTTTCAAGTCGAAACAAAAGATAACATATTTTGAACTATAAAGCCATAAAACATTTACTCCATTTTTCATAAATATTACAACTTTTTGCGAAGTCAAACCATTTGACTATGAGTCAAAATGTTCCAAGAACATGACCTAAAACAAGAGAGATATTAGGACCATGATCAAGATGATCACAAACAATTTGTAACCAAGTAATTCCAAATCTTGCAATTTGCATAATAGAAGGACTACTATATGGAAAACACAAATATACAAAGTGTGAACAAACCAAAAAGATGAAAGTAAATAAATTAAAGATAACAATAACAAATGATCAAAGTAAGATTAAATCACCTTTTGATAAACCTGTAACACAAATAACAAGACCAGAAAATGGTGAATTTGAGGTAGTAGATGGATGTGGAGGTTGAAGATCTCTAACAGACTTGGTACCCATTGTACAAGTTACATCAGCATACATCTTTGAACATCCCTTGCTAGTAATCACCTCCATTTTACCACTCCCAACCATCGTATTCAATAATTTATCAACAATACTGACACGGGTTTTCAAGATTTTAGCATCAATGGATAAGAGTTCTCGAGTTCAAACAAAATACAACACGGGTTTATTATCAAAGCTTCAAACTTTAATCAACTGAATGGGTTTTCAAGGTTTTTGCATAATTGACATGGGTTTCTGAACTCAAACATAACACAACATCGGTTTAGTATTTAAAGCTTTAAACTTTAATCAGAAAACTGAATGGGATTTCAAGGTTTTTGCATAATTGACATGGATTTTTGAATTCAAACAGAATACACCATGGGTTTAGTTAAAGACTCAAACTTTAATCAGAAAACAAGAAAATTGACATGAGGCCGGTTTTAAAAAGAATAGAGAAAGGAGAAGCTTTATGTATTATTACTATACTAATTTTACCATACAAACAAAGAGAATGAACCAAGAATCAAATGGGCTTTTGTTTTTTATTGAGATTGTGGAAAGTGATATTCAAGAATTATGCAACCGATAAAAGTTTGTTGAGTCAAATTTTCTGAAACATGCAAAAACAAAGTGTAATAAGCATGAGTTCTTAAAGTTTTTATTTTTACACTTTTGTGATGGTGTTGGGTCAAGAAAAAGATAAAATTGGGTGATATTAGAAATGGCGAGTGTGAAAAAATAAAGGGAAGTGAGGTGCCTTTTTAGAATCACGCCATAAAAAAAAAAAAAAAAAATCGTCAATTTTGAGTGATCATGATAACCTCTCAATTTGCTCCGAACTTTTAAATCGTGTCTCCTTTAAATAAGAGCTCATTGGATTTTATTAATTTTATATTATTTTTGCCGATAAGTATTTATGGTTTTACCACCGAATTTTGTGGTAATGTCACAAAACAAAAACCAATACTACTAGTTTTCCAAGTAAATTTTAGCCCGATAACTTTCGGTACACATCCAAGTTCAAGCTTCATGGACTACATATTTATGATCGGTGTTTAGACTTGTAGTTTAGTTGTGTCCGTCCCCGACTATAAGTTCTCGTTGACCACGGCCTATAAGAATAATTAGGCTATCTACCACTTTTATGTAACTCCGTAAGAACAATAATTATTAGAGAGAGTAAGGTTCAAATGAGTACACCAATTTTGAGTGAGAATAAGGGAACCAACAGATTTCTGCCATGTGTCACTTTATTCTCTCTCCTCCACACTTTATTCTCTCTCCTCCACATTTTAAAAAATTAAATATCTCACAAACGGTAAGTCGAAAAATCATGAAAATTGCACCATAAAATTCAGCGTTTTCTCCTCTTCGATTTTCCGTCCCTCAAGGCATACTTTTGACAACTTTTTTTTTCTTATTTTTTGGTGGGTTTCACAAATTAGTAACACATGTGTTAGTGAATAGTTGTACATTTAATTTGTGGTTAAGGTTAGGGTTTAGGGTTTAGTAGGGTTTATGGTTTAGGGTTTATAAGGGTTTAGGGTTTAGAAGGGGTTCAAGGTTTAGGGTTTAGAAAGATTTAGGGTTTAGCGTTTTGTAAAGCGTTTAGGGTTTAGGGTTTGGGGTTTAGGGTTTAGGGTTTGAGGTTAACCTCAAACCCTAAACCCTAAACCCTAAACCCCAAACCCTAAACCCTAAACGCAACACTTTAACACATGTGTTAATAAATGTGAAACCCACCAAAAAAATGAAAAAAAAAACTTTTCGAAAGTATGTCTTGAGGGACGGCAAATCGAAGAGGAGAAAACGACGAATTTAATGGTGCAATTTTCATAATTTTTCGATTTGTCGTTTGTGAGATAATTGATGTTGGGGGTAAATGGGTTTTGTACATGTGGAACATTCTCTTTGTACACATGGCTTGATATCATTGGTTCCCTCATTCTCAGACAAATTTCTATTCTCATTTGAACCCTACCCTTATTAGAGATACTTCAAAATAAGTGTTTAGAGCAATGTTTTAAAAACCGGTTTTTTTATCGACTCGGACACACCACCGATTCCGGTTGAACCGGTTCAACCGGTCCGGTCCAACCACCCAAAAAACCGGCCACGTCACCAATATTTAAGAAGAAAAAAAACCCGGTTGAACCGTCCGGTTTTGACCGGTTGAACCGGTTCGTTGACTGGTCAACTTAAGGTCAAAACCGGTCCATTTTAACTCGGTGGTGTGTCCGGATCCGGTCGAACCGGCCCGTTCGAACCGGTTTTCAAAACATTGGTTTAGAGAAGAGTTCAATTGAGACCATTTATTTTGTGTAAGAATGGGGGAACCAACCACAATATGCCATGTGTTACTTTTTTCTCTCTCATCCACGTTTTTAAAAATTAAATATCTCACAAACGACAAGTCGAAAAATCATGAAAATTGCACCATATTTTTCAGCGTTTTATCTTCTTCGATTTGCCGTCCAGCAAGGCATACTTCCGATGAACCTTTTTTTTTCATTTTTTTGGTGGGTTTTACATATTAGTAACACATGTGTTAGTGATTGATTATACATTTGATTTAGGGTTTAGGGTTAGGGTTTAGAGTTAGGGTTTAGCAGGGTTTAGAGTTAGGGTTTAGCAGGGTTTAGTGTTAGGGTTTAGCAGGGTTTAGGGTTTAGTATGATTTAGGGTTTAGAGTTTTATAAAGCGTTTAGGGTTTGGTGTTTAGGGGTTAGGGTTTAGGGTTTAGGGTTGGGAGTTTGGGGTTTCGTCCCGAAACCCCAAACTCCCAACCCTAAACCCTAACCCCTAAACCCCAAACCCTAAACCCTAAACGCAACACTATAACACACATGTTAGTAATGTGAAACCCACTAAAAATAATGAAAAAAAAACTCGTCGAAAGTATGCCTTAATGGACGGCAAATCGAAGTGGATCAAACGCTGAATCTAATGGTGCAATTTTCATAATTTTTCGATTTGTCGTTTGTGAGATATTTAACTTAAGGGGTAAATGGGTTTTATATTCTCTTTGTACACATGGCACCATATCATTGGTTCCTCTATTCTCACACAAATTTTTAGTATCATTTGAACCTTACCCTAAGTGTTTATTTGGAATTTCTCTAGAGTAACTCTTTGGATGATTTTTTTTTTCTTTTAAAAAAAACAAATATATTTGTCTTTCATCTGTGTAATGGAAATGTTAAAGTTGATTTTATTTTGACTTTTATAAATGAATTTTATTTTAGATAGCTATAACTTTAACCTTTCAAATAAAGATAAAATATTGATAATTGATAAATGTTGTATTACTATACACACGATATGACCTAGCACTAGTAACATGGAAGTGGCAATTATAATGTCTTTGAAATTTGAAAAGTTCTCTAAAAGTGCTATATATAATGCTTCTATATAGTGATTGATCGCAAAAATACTCAACTTCTTTCGAAGAAATGTGTGAATTGTGATCATGCGTGGTTTGAGTTTAAAATGGCTTTATTGATTCTAATGCCTTTTAATGAAGCAAACAAAAGTATTCGTATTTGAATGATAACTCATAGACGTGCTATAACATTTTGATATTTTTGAGGATATAATATAATATCATTTTCTTGAATGGCAAAAGATATTCATTAAAAACCTAGCAAGAAGCTAGAAAGTAAAAACACAAAACATTCCGAATCAAATTTATAACAAGTCGCACCTCTAAAACTAAACATTACCTCTAACACCTCAAACCAAATATTATATAATGAGAGATGATATTATCACCATTCAGTTTAATAGATCTACCAAAAAGATGCATTAACTGTTTGTACAGTGCAACTAGTTAATGTAAATGTTTGATGGATGTATCAAATTAGATGGTAAAAATATCACCACCCTTATAAAAAGGTATGTTAGAGTTAAATTAAAAGTGAGCAAACATTATTATAAAAAGAAAATGCATATACAATTGTACGTACACGATACAACAATTCAATACATGCGTGTTTTTTGCGTATTAATTTAGTATTGTGCTCGAGGAAATAGAATAAAAATAATAATCATCATAATAGCATATATTAATGCATCAGTGACACTTCCTAACTGACCGTTATTTCAGCGGCACATCATCAAGATTTGTCGGTGATTGTTCAAGAACCAAAGAACATTTCACTACCTACCAAGAACTGTTAATTTTTTTGACCCCTATTTACCAATGATACGTTTATTTTATACCTAAAATAAAAAAAGGTACGAAGTTGGCCCACTCTCGTCTGTTCCCTTCCATCGTTTCGTGAACAAAACAAAAAAAAAAAAAAAAAGACGAATGGTACCATGTCCATCCGTTCGTTCATAGGAAAAATCCGTTCGTGCGTAGGAAAATGAACGAGGACGTGGGAGGGACCGATCTTAGTTGACTTGGCTTATAATTATTTCATATTCTAGTACGAGTATGAAATGTGACATATAAATTGTGATGTGTGTTTCCCCAAACGTCAAATCCGTTTTCATCCATTTTGATAAGAGTCTAACACTATGTGAGGCCTGTTTTGAGTAAAGTGCGCAATTTAAAACTTCAGGTTTGTGAAGGGTGTGATGATATTAATATTGTGAAGATCATTGTTCAAAAGTTTTTATATAGTTATATATGAGGTATTGAGGTTTAAGTTTCACAACGTTTACTTTGAAATAATTATAAGAGACTATTCTTGATTTTGGCATAATAATCAGAACCATAATGTTAATAGTATTTGATTTGTATATGTATGTTTTATATATGTCACACACCCAACATATGAAGTTATTAACAGTTAAAACAGATAAAAAAACAATTTACTTTACAATCTAAGTGAATTACTAATCAGCTTGAATGCTGGTTAGCTGGACGATATGGTCGTTTTTGAGGGTGAGAAAGGTGGTCGATTGTACGATTCAAGGCCTCCGAATTATAAGGGTCTTGAAATTATCAGAGTTGGTAACAAAGTTCAACTTATATAGATTACAATTACTTGATAACAAAGCAAAGATAAATGGGCTCTAGCCCATAATGTAAACTAATGGATCATAAGTCTAATAAGAATCTACGTGTTAATGTATGTGTGTGCATGTAAAATTGATTGTTAAATGCAAAGAAAATGAATACATTATAGATATTTTAGATTTGATTGAGCCGTAATAATAAAATTAAAAAATATTTTATCTTATCTTATATTATACAGCTATGTGTAAGCTAACCATTGCCTAGTATTCTAGTAATGCGGAGTATGATGGCCAAAATTGGGCTTCCATGTGATAACACTTATATTATCCGTTTAGGTTTCGGGCTACCTAAAGGAGGCGTGGCCCATGGTTAAATCATAATCAAGTATGATCAACTAACTGGACTATTTAACAAGCCCAACTTCATTCAGGGCTCCCGAATTCAACATTTAAAAAATTATTGCAAACTGTATTTATTAACGCTAAAGAAAAAAAGTCTCATGAAACTCTAGCTTTTTTATTTTATTATTCTTAGCCACTAGTTTATTGACTCGCGACAGCACGGGTTAATACATTTGAGTTTTAAAAGTTAACAGCTAAATCTAAAAGAATATAATGTACAAAATGTTATATGAGAAAAAATAAATAGATTGACCCATTTTAACTCAGGGAAACTAATCAATTAAATTATTATTTAAACAACATACAATTTATCTGTTAATAAAAGGGAAAAAAGACTGAATATATATAAACAATTAATAATATTAAATGTAGCATTTAGGTAAAAAAAATATTAATTGATCGTATGAGAGGACTAGGCAGATTTGTATGTTAATTTTCCCTTTTTATTCTAGTCATAGATTTGTATGCTAATTATAAGTCAAAACAATTTCGCAGTAAGAAAAAATCTGAATGGTGGGTTGGGCCAAAAATGGATAGGGAGGCTGGGCTAAAGCTGAATGGGGTGACGGGCTAAAAATAAAGGGGAGAGTGGGCTTAAATTAGCGGGACAAACTATTTCACATTCATTGGGCCAATTAGGGGTGCTCGTGGAATGACACGTCATAAAATAAGTAAACAAGTAAGAGCTAAGTAATCATAAATGCAAACAAAACATACTAGGTTATTCACATTGGAACAAAAAATAAGAGTTTATATCCAATATTGATAATAAAATGATTATGTTACCCACTTTGAAACAAAAATGAAAATACATTACCAATTTATAGCTTTTACCCTTCTACTTATTTTGAAAACCTACGCCTCCCTATATCCTAAAACAATACAAAATGCATGTTTTGTTTGCAACTACTAGTTTTAATAATATAAACACATGACCCCAACCCAACGATAACTACAACTTTAATGAAGTTTCAAATCTTCCAACTACATTTTTTTTTCCAATTCGTCACACTTCATTAACTCCTCCTTCCTAACTCCCTTAAATACATGTTGTACACAAACACACCTCCTACATTCACATACATACCATTAATTCATCCATGGCCCCTACACAAGAACACCACCTTCTGTCCACCGAAATCGTGAACCGTGGTATCGAACCGTCTGGTCCTGACGCCGGATCCTTGACTTTTTCAGTCAGGGTCCGGCGTCGGTTACCAGACTTTGTTCAGTCTGTTAAGCTCAAGTATGTGAAACTTGGTTACCATTATTTGATAAACCATGGGATTTACTTAGCCGCTGTGCCGGTTGTGGTGGTCCTTCTGGTTGGTGCTGAGATTGGAAGATTTAATAGGGCCGAGTTGTGGCGGAATGTTTGGGATAGTACTGGTGGTTATGAACTTGTTGTGGTTATTGTATTTCTAGTTGCGTTTATCGTTATTCTGACGTATTATTTCTTGTCGTTTCCTCGATCTATTTATTTGATCGATTTTGCGTGTTTTAAACCAGATGATGATCTCAAGGTTCGTTTATTTAACTTAGATATATATTTTTCTACTTGCATTTTTTTTTCTTATCCAGTTAAACGGGTCACTTGGTTGATTATAAGTGACGGATAATTCCGTCATGACCAAGTGACCTGTTATCGGGTTGGCTAAATTTAGTGACCTAAAGATACTTATAACAGTAAATTATAATACCCAAATTGAAAAAGGTAATCAAAGATAAGGTATATATACTTATCGATTTATTTGAATTATAATTATAGTAGTTAGTTTTTTAATAGTAAATGTTCAATTATTTGTAGGTAACCAAGGAGGAATTTATCGAGTTAGCGAGAAAATCAGGGAAGTTTGATGAACCGAGCCTTGAATTTCAAAAGAAGATACTTGAATCGTCGGGGATAGGAGATGAAACATACGTCCCGAAATCTATAATGTCACCGGAGAAAACGTGTACAATGAAAGAAGGGAGGGCAGAGGCGTCTATGGTGATATTTGGAGCACTAGACGAGCTATTCGAGAAGACCCGAATCCGTCCAAAGGACGTTGGGATACTTGTCGTAAACTGCAGCATTTTTAACCCGACGCCATCGCTATCCGCGATGATCATTAACCATTACAAGATGAGGGGAAACATATTGAGTTTTAATTTGGGTGGAATGGGGTGCAGTGCCGGGATAATTGCGGTCGATCTAGCTCGTGATATGCTTGAAGCAAACCCAAATAGTGTTGCAGTGGTGGTTAGCACGGAGATGGTTGGGTATAATTGGTACCCTGGTCGTGATCAGTCAATGCTCATCCCTAATTGTTTCTTTAGAATGGGTTGCTCCGCGGTTATGTTGTCTAATCGACATCGTGACAGCCGTCGAGCTAAGTACAAGCTGGAACACATCGTTCGTACCCATAAGGGTGCGAATGATGCCAGCTTTAGAAGCATATATCTAGCAGAAGACGAACAACAATTCAAAGGGTTAAAAACTAGTAAAGATCTAGTTGAGATCGGTGGTGATGCCATTAAGACCAACATCACCACATTGAGTCCGTTAGTCCTCCCGGTGTCCGAGCAAGTCCTATTCTTTTCCACCCTGATCAAGAAATACTTTTATGACACCGGCAAAGCCGAAGGCCACGACCCAACCTCAAACTCGTTGCGACCGCTACATCAAGTTAGCCAAATGTGCGCACTTTTCTGGACATATTCACACAAAGAAAAGAAAGTAGTATTAAATGAAATAGAAAAATTGATTTACACACTTTTTAAGCGTGACCAACTTAATATTTTATTTTTTCTAAAACTATATGTACATATATCACATATTTGACACGTTTACAAGTGCGAACAAAGGTAACAAATATTAACTTGTAAAATTTATATATTTGTCACAGGGCACCTTCCTCCTCCTCTGCCACTAGGCCGTACATTCCGGACTACAAGTTAGCATTCGAGCACTTTTGCATCCACGCTGCAAGCAAAACCGTGGTGAACGAGCTACAACGCAATCTAGAGCTCAGCGACACTAACATGGAGGCCTCACGGGCCACACTCCACCGATTTGGAAACACGTCGTCCAGTAGCATTTGGTACGAGCTAGCTTACCTAGAAGCGAAGGGACGCGTGAAGCGGGGTGACCGTGTCTGGCAACTGACATTCGGGTCAGGTTTTAAGTGCAACAGTGCCGTTTGGAAGTCCGTTAGGAACATAAAACCGCCAGCCGGTTACAACCCATGGCTTGATTGCATTGATAGGTACCCTGTGGAGGCTCTTTCATAGTCTGGCTAAATTCACTCCCTTAACTTTCATTATATTACACTTTGGTACCTCTTATTAAATAAGAAATCTAAGTTAAGGAAAATGTACAAATTTAAAGTTTGGTATGTTTTTAGAGTCTAGAATTGAGCCCTATTGCATGTGGACTTAAATGGTCACATATGTTGCAAGTTTTAGTAAATTTGTGGGCTAAAATGTATAGGATGAGCTATATATAATAAGTGCGAATTAAATACATGTGTATACTATATAATACTCCCTACGTCCCTCCTCTTTAACTGTGCATACAATTTTATGATTTTTCGCTAACTATAAATTTCACCAATCAAATATCATATATACCTGTTATAATCTTTTTTGATTGGTTAAAATAAGAAATGGACACTTCAGATGGGACAATTAAAAATAAAAATGTAGACATTTCGAGTGAGACAGAGGGTGTAAACGATGAATATTTGAAGTTCAATTAGGTTGATCACAGGATTGTTGCATGTTCATTTGGTTGTAAAATGACCAAAAACATTGAGTAAATAGAAAAGCTTAAGGTCCAAAAAATTAGTTAAAGGGTTATTATATGGCGATATCGATGTAACCTAACAACTTTGAGGTTATAGGTTCAAGTCGTAGTATTTGGTTATTGTATATATTCGTAAAAAAAAATGTACATTTATAATAGGGTGTGTGATTACCTAGCTCTACATAAAAAATAAAATAAAATACTGAGTTACCACATAATTAAACTTATTGAACCAATAGAATGACATTTACTCCCTTTTCACCCAAGTGTGAGTTGATGACTTGATGGTATAATAAATCTAGATTTAAATTAGGTTTAACTGGTTGGAAATGTAACTATTTACATTCTGAAGTTCATAATAAGCAACAAAATACTTGAGGTTATATTATGTGCAATGGATTATATCAGTTTAATGCTACTGTATGTTTTTAGTGACTTGTCAACTTGTAATGATGTCACGTATCATCACCTTCATACAACTGATACGTAATTTAAAATACTAAAAGTTACATAAAATAGCAATGAATTATAAATCTATTATACACAATGAAAGCCCGAATAGTTTTATATACACATAAATATCAGAGCATGAATAGATATGGTTATGTGCATTTAATCCTTTTTAATTTATATCTAAAAATCTGTTAAAGTTCAGAAAATTGGCTTGCTCGATTTATATCTTTGTTTGAGAACCTTCGATTTAAACTAGATTTAATGGTAAGTTAGGCATTTTACTAGTATGGACAACTTTTTTGGTTTGATTTGGATTAAATGACATTGACAATTTGAAAGTTTGGTGGACTTCTTCCACATTCTTTTTAACTTGGTGGTTTATTTGGAGCTTTTCCAAACTTTTAAAACCAATCTTTTTTATATACTATCAATTTATTTTACAAAAAATGTCATGTTTTTCATCCATCTATCATTCTATTGACATAAAGACACGAGAATAATTGGTGTACTATGTGTTTGGTGTGTTTTCCTTTAGTTGATAGATGTTTTTGTCTTCACTAATAGGATTGATGAGGAAGAAAAAAAACCCAACATTCCGTTGCATTAATCGTTTTATAAACCATCCGCTTTGTTTAAACGATTTCAAAATCTATTTTGACGCAACCAAGAAGTATATATGTTCATCGGTGATCATACACGATAACATATATACTGCTAGTAGCACGTAACTAGTTGTTACTCTTTAGACTTCCCGACATATGATTCATCATCGCGTTATTCTTTATCCTTTATGGGTGGTAACACCATCATTTCCCGTTATAAAATTTGTAACAAAGACAAATTCTGTAGTAACTTTATTATAGAGAGAAAATGGGTTGCATAAGCTATAAATAAAAGTTCATAACAATAAAAAATATATATATTTATATAGTATATATAGCAGTAAATTACTAAATTTATTACCCAATAGAAAAAAAAAATCAAAATTATCTTTTCATGCTAGCCACTCCCCATCCATCCCTTCAATTTCACCTATGTCCATGCTGCATTTGGAAATTTAACAACATAATGTTACTCACATATATATATAACAAATTAAATAAACATGTAATTAAGAACAATATCTAACTTAACTGGTTTGTGAAAAGGGGACAGTAAAAAAGATGGTAACTTGTAGTGTTTGGTATAAGCAACATGAATCATTTAACCAATAATTTGCAGGCCAAATTAAAAGAGGCCACTGCACCTGTGGCAGAATCTGACTATGAGACCAAGTGCAGTAGCACAAACTGAGACAACCATGGTGGTGGGGACCTGTGTGGTCTCACTGCCATGGTTTTCTAGACCCATATTGCAATTATGGCTAGTCTTTTTGTTAAAACAGTTCATATGCAATCACAGCTGCATTTCCATTACTCATTAGTAACTATGTGAGGCTTACTGGGAAAAATAAAGAACACCCAAGAGGTTATTTTAATGACATGATCCTCATGAACAGAAATTAAGCCCCCAATTACCTAAATGTGTAATGTGATAAAATATCAGTGTGTTTATCTTGGTGTTCCTCATTGGTCATTGTACTTTGCTTCGAACGAATTTAGTCGGTACATAGAAATGCAATTAACACATTCATAGTATGTATTTTGGTGACGTGTCAACTTGTAAGGATGCCATATGGCACCTCATATAGTTGACACACGACAAATATACCATAAACTACACACAATGCACCTCATACATACGATGAAATATACCATAAACTACACACAATGCACCTCATACATACGATGAATGTCAGACCTTGGTTAATTGCATTTTGACGCATTTAACCCAATTTTGTCATAAAGTTGGTAAGAGTCTCATTTTCATCATTTTTTATGTCATAAATTACCAACGTCCTCGTAAGTCATTATATAATGACTAAAATGTAACAGTTTTACTAAATTTAATGACTAAATGGGTACGAATCAAAGTGTAATGACCACCAATGTGGAACATCAAGAATCAGTACGTTGCTATTTTATGACATTCCCTATTTCATAAAACTCAAAAAGTGAAAAAAGGATCAGTTAATATAAATGAATCAATAATTAAGGAGAATCTTACCAAGGCAATGCAGGATCCGGGGAGTATTCATGTGAATAATTGTGATCAAAGATGTGTTGCACGCAGGAGGTTTCATTTGCATTAATCAACCATGGTGGGAGCTCCATAAGTTGCTCAAAAGGATGATGATACCCATCATTATCATTATCATCCTCATGAGTATCAGAAAATTTCTTATGCTTTTCTGCTCCAATTAATCTTCTTTCTGTTACTCCTGAAAACTCGACCATCGATGTATCCTTAGCGGCAGAAGAGGAATTCGAATAGGAAGAGGAAGCCGACGATGAAGAGCAAACGGGCTCTGGGTTGCGATAAATTCTAGTATTTAAATTGTTAAAATTATGATAATTCAGATTCAGACCCAAGGTTTGATTAGGAAGTACTAAATTGAGATTATTATCATAATTCATTAGTGGTGGTGGTGGTGGAGGAACAATTGTTGAGATAGGCCACTGGTTAGGATACGATAAGCCGGAATAAGGCCCGAAATAATTCGATTTCCATTCTTGTTGTTGTGGTGGTTGTGTTTGAGGGTTATAGTTACCAGCTGATTGTTGTTGCTTCATAGAAGCTCTATGGAACTTAAGGGCAGTTGCAATTTCTCTTCTAGCTTCAGCCATATTCAAAAGCCTTTCTTGATAAGGCTTGTTGGTGTGTAGTCTCCTTCTAACTTGTTTCTTGGCTTGTGGTGATTGTTGTTGTTGTTTGGTATGATTATGATCAACAACTTTGTCTACTTCCATTAATTTCTAAAGCTACTTTCTTGATTTGATGATGAAAATTGGAAGTACAATGCAAAGAATTATGGTTTTCTATTTGGAAGCAAATGACATACACTTTCCTGGAGGCAGAGACCACAGGTTTCATGAGTATAAATAAATATATGGACTTCAATCTAGTTTTTTTATATTCATTTCTATATATTTATATCTATATCTGTCTTCCTATTCATTACAAAATAATAATGGGCTTTTACCCTTTTATGTTCTTTTGTTTCCCCTAAAATGTAACCCTTCTTTTCCGGCAGTATTTACAAGTATTGACACAATCTCTTTCTTGTGCCACCATTATTGGGATCATGATCCAAATATGGAAGTCCTTGATGTGTGTCAAGCAACTACATCATAATTCACTAAAATTTTAAATATACATATCCTTTGTGATGATTTTACTGTTAGGAATTGTAGCGGAACCAAACAACCAACAACTATTAGTTGATCACTCTAATACTTGTTGTTGATAATTAATCAACCCAAACAATACTTGTGTAAACGAGTTTACACCCATAAACAATAAACGGATATATAACGAGCAACAAAATAAAGGAACACCACGAACACAAGGATTTAACGTGGTTATGTCCAATCTCCAACCTGGAGATTGGTTTAGTCCATGGGGCAAAACCAGAGAGTTTTTACTTTTATTTTCGTAGTCCAAAGGTTAATTACATAGGGTATCTTTGAATAGGGAAAAAAACAACTTGCAGAACAAGAAAACGCATTTTTCTGCCGACCTTACTTTCGCGCCGCGACCACATGAGATCGCGTCGCGATCTTCACAAAAAAAGAAGAAGGCAACTTCGCTTCGCGATCCATAGTCTAAATTCTCATCGCGTCTCGACCACCTCCAATAACGCGGCAATCTCGTGTCTGTCATCAAACTATTCTTTTGTTCGATTGCTTTCATTCCCAACAATCTCTCACTTGAAGATTAATTTAACCCCAAACCAGTAGTTCTTCACAAATCCCGTCCCTTCACCAATGTCACCCGTTCAAACTTCATACCACCGAAATACTATTCGGGACACGTCGCTCGACCACACAGAGTCTAAAGACTTTCGACACAAAGCTACCAGAACACTCACATCATGAAACTGGGACTACTCTCTAACCACCATCATCATCTTCTAGGCCCAAGAAAATTCGTTGAAGCGTGCAAAACTCCAACCACAGGATTCTATCAAAAGACACTCATCTCTTCAACTCGTCGATTAAAGCCATGTCTGATCCTGCCACCAGCATGTCAACGACCATTCATACAGAATTTCGTCCATCCGATTTTCCTTCCCAGCAATCAGAAAATCGCCGATAGATCTAACACATAGATCATCATCAAGGCTTATCAGTGAAAACGCAATCAAAACCTTGAAATCTACTTCTTCATCATTTGCTTTTCCGCTAGTACACCAACCCGAAACGTAGCTACGGTTTCAATGAACATCTTCTCCCACTCAGCCAGCTCCCACTGTATGAATAGAAAAAATAACAACCGCGGCTATCCGAGAAGACTCTCGTTCATAACACTCGGTCAGTCGCACATTTCTTTGCCATTGGAGAGTAACAACGGAGGTCTGAATGCTCTAGTGTTGCCGGAATCTGCACACTAAACCTGTTGAAACTCGAGATCCATCAATCGCACAACCGTCTCAAGAGCCTCACTAGTTGTCAAACTCCCATTAGCTTCGACACTTCCCTCGGTTCCAAACTCCCTAGAGTTCCCGATATTCTCAACAATATACAAAAGCTCAACAGGACTTATAAGATTATCCGCCTCTAACCCACTTGGAAATTCCTAATTTATTCCTCCAGAATATTTTGCTCCATCGTTGAACCAAACATTAATCGATACCCGAGCCAGTCGAACACATTCTATCCGACATCTTCTCCAACCAATATCTCCAAGTGTATGAGCTCTAGCCTGCCTAATCATTCCAAACCATGGAATACCCGACCAAAGAAACATGGTCTCCCGTTTCAAATCCTGCGAGCAACAACAAACTCCCTCGATAACTCCCACTGTCGATTACCAAACGGATATGGTACCATTTATTACCCATCTACCCAAACCGAGAAAACTATCCTCTTGAGATCCGTAACAAACCTCACATCTTTTAGAATCCAGCCGTATCAAGTAAGTCTCAAGAATAACATCCCACACTTGCAACTCAAACGCCTAGTCTGATAACGTTCACTTATTCTTTTGCACGGGATCGCAAAGAATAATGAACACAAATCCATAACCCGGATCCCAAAACTTTCTCCGCAACAAACCACCAATCGAAACTGATTACGGACCCTATTACCGCCACAACTAATCACCATCATAAACGCAACCGGCCAACATCCGTATCGTCGCATCTCAATCCACAAAAAAAACTTTCTGGCCCATAATCGTGTCGCCAATCCCAGAAATCGCGTCGCGATTTCAACACAAGATCGCGTCTCGATCATCAGCAATCGCTTCTACAGATGGCGTAGCGATCTTAACCAGTCGCTTCGCAATATTCAACCTTCCAGCAACTTCGTTTTTCTTTCGTCAATTAGTCGTTGCCCGAGCCTAACAATTTCGATAACCTATTGCAAAACAAAAATCCTAAACCGTGTCTATCAATTGCTCCCCGATGGTTCTTCTTTTCTTCCGGATCAAGATCTATCCCAGATCTATATCTTAATAAAAAAAAAAAAAAAAACAGAATTCCTAACCATCAAAAAACCTAATCTTGATCGTGCTCACATCCGCTATTGTTCCCGAATCTTCAAACTATGAGACTCCGATACCATTGTTAGGAATTGTAGCGGAACCAAACAACCAAAAACTATTAGTTGATCACTCTAATACCTGTTGTTGATAATTAACCAACCCAAACAACACTCGGGTAAACGAGGTTACAACCAAAACAATAAACGGATAAATAGCAAGCAAACAAAATAAAGGAACACCACGAACACAAAAATTTAACGTGGTTATGTCCAATCTCCAACTTGGAGATTGATTTTGTCCAAGGGGCCAAACCAGAGAGTTTTTACTTTTATTTTCGTAGTGCAAGGGTTACAATTACATAGGGTATCTTTAAATAGGGAAAAAACAACTTGCAGAACAAGAAAAACGCGTTTTTCTGCCAACCTTGCTTTCGCGCCGCGACCATATGAGATCGTGTAGCGATCTTCACAAAAAAGGCAACTTCGCGTCACGATCCTTGGTCTAAATTCTCATCGCGTCGCGACCACCTCCCGTCGCGTGGCGATCTCGTGTCTGTCATCAAACTATTATTTTGTTCAATTGATCTTCATTCCCAATATTTACCACTGGTGATATATAGAAAATCTAAAGCAAGGGCGGTAATAAACAGGATAATTGAACCAAATACAATAAAAGTGGTTTGGTACAACTTTAAAAGAAAAGTTTTCTTAGAATGGTAAAGATCCAAAATGAATGACAATACAGATGTTTTCAATGTATCATTAGTGTAATATCAACAATCTACTACTGCAGAGTTATCATTGCAAAGTTATCATTGGATCTGTTGTATATGTAGCCTCAAAACACATTGGGTCTAGTAAGGACGAGATTTACTTATAAGCTTCAAATTTCTCATGTTCACGGCTGATATGAGATTGGCTAAGCCGTTACATGTAAACATGGCATTTTGGTCATTAACTTGTTTGAAGGGCTAACAATATTACTTTATCAACAAGCTTGCATAGTGGGACCAATCTGTGAACGTCAGCATAAGGCAATTGGATCTGACATTAGAATCTCCATTATTGTTGTAACCTTTCTATATGCATGTAGTAGAGGTATGTATATGTATCATGTATGTATTTATGTATATTTGCATGTGCATGTATGCTATATATATAAAAAAAACTAATAATAAAAAAAGGTAATTTGGAGGTACCCCTTGTAACACCCCCAAATTTGATGATTTGCGGAAGCTTGATTTGGGTGTTACTAATCAATAACAAAGCACAAAGATAAATAGCAAACGACTCTATATGCGTCGTTTTAACAAAATATATTGATAACTGAAATGTTTACAACGTTTAAAGCTTTACATAGCTCGAGTTAAATAAAATGAGATTTCAGTACATAAGTACTTATACAAAATATACTAATGCAAGAAAATCTCAATCGTCTGTATGCTGACTCGAGCTAAATCCTGAAGCAGAAACATCCTACTGCTGGGTACCTGCGATATATGCTAAAAGGTCAGCTATAAAGCTGGTGAGCTCACAGGTTTGAAATCAAGTAATATTGTATGAACCGCAAGATTTAAATAATGAATTGCATCCAGCAATTAAATAATGAATTGCATCCAGCAATTAAATAATGAATTGCATCCAGCAATTTAATGATAATCATCGTGTATACAGCCATGAGCACATAGTTGAGCTTAACTCGAGGGCCGGGTCCCCTATAGAGAATTCCGGGCGAGGTGCCTCCACGAATGCCTAATCAACATTCGTCTTCCCAAACATTAGTACGTCCGTTTACCCGGTTAGTGCTTGCTAACCCGAACGAGGAGGGTCAATCCTATATGGTACCATATACTAATATTCACGCTACAACGTATTAACAACTATGCTGACGGAGGACTTTAAATGATTAGTTTCGAAAAACTCATGTAGTATATGAAAAGTTGGTACTTGCGTTCACATGTTAAAAGTTTGAGCAGTATATCACACCCCTGAGTAAAACAGTAAAAAGAGGGGCTATGAGACTCACCTGAGTCTGTAAGCGTTTAAACAAACGTAAGTTGATTAGCCGAAATGAAGTCCAAAGACTTGTAACCTGAGGGTGTCCACGACACGCGATGGTTATAAATATGATTGGGTATCTCAAAAGATCACCCCAGTAGTTGTTCATCCAACTATAATGTCCAAATCTCCACTATTTGGTTGATACGTTTAAGTGTTTGAAAAGTGTACGGCCCGTTGGTGACGGATTTGTAATAATAATCTCAATTATTACTATTTTGATTTCGTGGCGTTTTACTTGAAAAATGTGTTTTGATTGTGTTTTAGAAGCCGTTACGAAATCAAAGTACGGGGGTCCGGGGGCAGCGCCCCTGGTAGCGGGGTCCAAGGGGCGGCAGCCCCTGGCGGGGTCCAAGGGGCAGAGCCCCTGGCTGGGGTCGAGCTGCCAGGTCAGCTTGGAAAATTTTTATTTCTACTATATTGCTTTGACGAAAAACGCATCTGGATCTGAATTTGGGTAAAATCGAGTGATAAATTTCGAGTCTCGACACTTAGTAAAAATCTGTGGTTTTGGAGGTTCTGGTTTGTGCGACGTTGGGTGCGACGTCGCAGGTAGGACTGCGACGTTGAGCATGACGTCGCTAAAGGCGACGTTTCGCAATTTAATGCGACGTAGGGTGCTGCGTCGCTAATGCGACGTAGGTGATTTCTGCGACGTAGGGGCTTGCGTCGCTAAGTGCGACGTGGCGAGGTATTGGCGACGTTAAGGCTGACGTCGCTATATGCGACGTCGCAATTTAATGCGACGTTGTGACTGACGTCGCACTATGCGACGTCACGAGGGGTATTGCGACGTAGAAGCTGACGTCGCATAAATTCTGGGCCAAATGCGACGTAGCGGTCTGTTGGCCGGAAAATGTGTCGAAAACGAGTTTTTCGGTTTCCGTTCGGTCCAAAACTTTTACCCAACCCTTATAGGGACATTATAAGTTGTTACAAACTACTAGAAAGTGAAAACACTTAAAAACGAGAGATTTCGGGATTTGTCGGAAACTTACAAATTGTCGGATGAGAAATCCGAAAAGATAGGATGATAGATCGTGTCGCGGTGGTCGTTTTCTTCCAAAGTGATAATGAGATCCAAGGTCGTTTGATGTTGCTATTTGCGATTTTTAGTGAGTTTTGGTGATGAAAGTTTGAGAGAAAAAGATGAAGGAGAGAGAGAGGAAAGGAAATAAATGAAAGAAAAGAGGAGGTGGAGGTGGGGTTATCCCCATTTCCAGTTTTTCGCCCCGCGTTCCGTGTGGTGTTCGTTTGCTCCGTTGTTTAGACGTTAAATAATTATTTTACGTTTTAATTATGAGTTTTAGATTACGAATTTTTACGCGATAGTTTGTTTAATTATTTTACTAATCACTTTATTTTGAGTTATAAGTTGTAATTTATTTTATTTGGTTTGCGCGTTTTACGTTTTAAATTATGTAATTCCTGATTGTACGATACGAAATATTATAATAATAATATTTTTGACATAACCCGTTATTTAATAAAATTTTGTCACCAACATCCATATAAAATAGAATCGAAATACATCCGATTTTAATTGCGTACGATTTAATCAAATCGCATTTTCGTATATATTCAACAATATATATAATTCGATACATTAATTAGCCTAACAAGGAACTAATTACATGTATTAACATATGATTAGGCACTAATTACTAGTCCTAATTTGGCGGGTGTTACATTCTCCCCCTGTTAGAAGAATTTCGTCCCGAAATTTAGCTCGAGGTCGTGTTCGATGTAGAATCAGTGAAAAGTTGAGGATATTTGAGTCGCATTTGGTCTTCCCGTTCCCAGGTGAATTCCGGACCACGCCGCGAATTCCATCTGACCTTGACGATGGAAATACGACTTTGTTTCAGTTGTTTGACCTCACGGTCCATAATTTCAGCGGGTTCCTCAACGAAATGAAGTTTATCGTCAACACGAATTTCATCTAATGGAATAATAAGTGTCTCATCAGACAGACACTTCTTCAGATTTGAAACATGAAAAGTCGGGTGCACGCTGCTAAGTTCGGATGGCAGCTGCAATCGATAAGCTATGGGGCCAATCCGTTCAAGGATCTCAAAAGGCCCGATGTACCGGGGATTCAACTTCCCGCGTTTGCCAAAACGGATGACGCCTTTCCAAGGCGATACTTTCAAGAGTACTCGATCCCCAACTTGGAACTCGAGTGGTTTGCGTCTCACGTCAGCATAACTTTTCTGACGATCACGTGCGGCTTTGAGTCTGTTTTGGATTTCCACAATTTTCTCAGTGGTGGCGTGAATGAGTTCAGGACCAGTGAGTTGACTATCTACCACTTCAGTCCAACAGATCGGTGATCGGCACTTACTACCGTACAGTGCCTCAAATGGTGCAGCCTTAATGCTGGCATGATAACCGTTATTGTACGAAAATTCGCACAACGGTAGATGTTTTTCCCAGTTTGTACCGAAATCAACTACGCAAGCGCGTAGCATATCTTCCAAGGTTTGAATGGTTCGTTCACTTTGGCCGTCTGTTTGAGGATGGTACGCGGTACTCATATCGAGACGGGTACCCAATGCTTTTTGAAGTGATTGCCAAAAGTGAGAAGTGAAACGGGCATCTCTGTCAGAGATGATCGAGATTGGAACACCATGATGAGAAATGATTTCCTTGATGTAAATTTGTGTAAGGCGTTCCATTTTATCGTTTTCTTTGATTGCCAGGAAATGAGCAGATTTGGTGAGACGATCAACGATCACCCAAATGGTATCGCAACCGTTCGATGACTTGGGTAGTTTGGTTATGAAATCCATGGCAATTTGATCCCATTTCCATTCAGGAATTTCAGGTTGTTGAAGTAAACCAGGAGGTTTCTGATGTTCGGTTTTGACTTTCGAGCAAGTAAGACACTTGCTGACATAAGTGGCGATTTCGGCTTTCATGTTTGGCCACCAATAAAATTCCTTGATACCGTGGTACATCTTATCGGATCCGGGATGAATAGAATATTTAGACTTGTGAGCCTCGTCCATCACCAAGTCTCTTAGGTTCCCAAAACTGGGCAACCAGATTCGGTTTGAGAAGTACCTAATCCCGTTAGGTTTGATTTCAAATTGTTTGTCAATGCCCCGCAAGGCTTCATTTTTGATGTTTTCAGCTTTCAGGGCTTCGATCTGAGCTGTATGAATTTGAATGGTAAGATCGTTATGAATGGTCATACTGAGGGCTCGGACTCGAAGTGGTTTTGGTCGTTCCTTTCGACTGAGGGCATCGGCTACAACATTAGCCTTCCCTGGATGGTACTTGATCTCGCAATCGTAATCGGTAAGCAACTCGACCCATCGACGTTGCCTCATATTGAGATCCTTCTGATCGAAGATATGTTGGAGACTTTTATGATCGGTAAAGATTGTGCACTTAGTGCCGTAGAGATAATGTCTCCAGATTTTGAGAGCAAAAACGACAGCTCCAAGTTCGAGGTCATGAGTGGTGTAGTTCTTTTCGTGAATTTTCAGCTGTCGTGAGGCATAAGCAATGACTTTATCTCGTTGCATCAACACGCAACCAAGACCTTGGTGAGAAGCATCGCAGTATACCACGAAGTCATCGGTGCCTTCGGGTAAGGATAGGATCGGAGCACTGCAAAGCTTTTGTTTCAGAAGTTGAAATGCTGACTCTTGTTTCTCGGTCCAATCGAACCTTTTATCCTTCTGAGTCAGTACCGTGAGTGGTTGAGCTATTTTAGAGAAATTTTCGATAAATCGCCGATAGTACCCAGCAAGACCCAAGAATTGTCGTACTTCAGTTGCAGAGGTGGGTGCTTGCCAGTCTTTGATAGCCTCGATTTTTGATGGGTCCACGTGAATTCCCTGACTGTCGATCACGTGACCAAGAAATTGAACGGTTTGGATCCAGAACTCACACTTAGAGAATTTAGCATAAAGCTCCTCGTGTCTAAGTAGTTCAAGGATGGTTCTGAGGTGTTGCGCATGTTCTTGCTCGTTGCGCGAGTAAATGAGTATGTCATCGATAAAGACAATGACAAACTTATCGAGGTAAGGTTTGCACACCCGGTTCATGAGGTCCATGAATACAGCCGGTGCGTTGGTTAGACCAAAGGGCATCACTTGGAATTCGTAGTGCCCGTAACGAGTTCTGAAAGCAGTTTTTGGAATATCGGTGTCGCGAACTCGTAACTGATGATAACCTGATCGCAGATCGATTTTTGAGTAGAAACTTAAACCCTGAAGTTGGTCGAATAGATCATCAATGCGAGGAAGTGGATAACGGTTCTTGATGGTCAATTTATTCAATTCTCGATAGTCGATGCACATTCGGAATGAACCGTCCTTCTTTTTGACAAATAAGACCGGAGCTCCCCAAGGTGAAGAACTCGGTCTAATGAATCCTCGATCCAGCAGTTCCTGTAACTGAGAGGACAACTCCTGAAGTTCGGATGGGGCTAAACGGTATGGTGCGCGGGCCACCGGTGCGGCACCCGGCACGAGATCGATTGAGAACTCAACCTGTCTAGACGGAGGTAGACCAGGTAGTTCTTCCGGAAAGACTTCGGGAAAGTCTCTAACAATCGGCACATCCTCAAGTCGTTTCTCCTCCGACTTCTTCTCGGTGATGTGTGCGAGTATGGCAGTGTAACCCTTTCTCAGAAATTTTCGGGTTTTTAAGCAGGAGATTATATTGAGTCCCGTCCCACCGGTCTCCCCCTGTATGATCAAGGTTCCACCGACGGCGAGTGGGATACGGACGATCTTATCGTGACAAATGATTTCAGCTCGATGTTTGGACAACCAGTCCATTCCAATAATGACGTCGAAACTTCCGATTTCAATGGGTATAAGGTCGATCGAAAAGATTTCGTCAGCTAGGTTTAAAGTGCAATTAGGTATCACACTGGTGGTTTCTACAAGTTTTCCATTGGCTAGCTCTACAGTGTACTTAACATCTAAGGCAACAGGAGTGATGTCAAGTAATGGGCAAAAATCATCGGAGATAAAGCTTCTATCAGCACCAGTATCAAATAGAACAGAAGCAGTTAAGTTGTTGAGGAGGAACATACCCGAGACCACATTCGGGTCCTGGCGGGCGTCCCCAGATTTGATGACGAAAGCTCTGCTGCGAGTGTTGTTGTTGTTGTTGTTGTTGTTGCGGTTGTTGTTGTTGTTGTTCTTCAGTTTTGGGCACGAGTCCCTGAAATGCCCAGGTTTCCCACACTCAAAGCATACTTTGGGTGGTCTGGTGTTGTTGTTGGAATTGTTGTTGGCAGGTGAGCGGCAATCTTTGGTGAGGTGGCCGTACCTCTTGCAGTTGTTGCAAAAGGGACCACAGGAACCCTCATGGTGACGGCTGCACTTGGGACAATATGGTTTGCTCCCCGTGTAACCCCGGATGATGTCAGTGGTGGTGTTGTAAGCTTTGATGGTGTCGGGTTTCTTGTTTTGTTGGTTGGAGTGGTTGTTGTGGTAGTCAGACCACTTGCGTTTGTTGTTTTGGGAGGATGAAGTGGGTGGTTCAGAATCTTGGCTCATAGACATCAGGTCTTGGGCCAATGAGATTGCACTGTCAATGGTGGTTGGTTTTGAAGAGATGACGTGTCCCCGAACAAAATCAGGGAGACCAAGGGCGTACTTCCTGATTTTTTCAGGTTCAGTGCTCACCATAGCTGGGCGGAGGGCAGCTAATTGTTGAAATCTGGTGGTATAACCATCGATGTCACCACCCTGAACCTTCAAGTTCCAGAACTCCTCATCTAGCTTTTGGAGTTTGGCGATAGAGCAGTACTTGGCAGTGAGTTTGGCTTTCAATTCCTCCCAAGTGATTTGGTAGGCAATGTCAGCACCCACTGATTGAGTATATGAATTCCACCAAGAGTGGGCATCATCTTCAAGAGAGCAGGTGGCGAAGTTTACTTTGTCGTTCTCCGCGCATTTGCTGACACGGAAAACAGTTTCCATTTTCTCGAACCATCTGATTAATCCGATGGCTCCTTCAGAACCCTTGAAACTCGAGGGTTTGCAGCTCTGAAAGTCCTTGTAAGAACAAGGTTTGGTGGTAGAGGTTCCAGCGGTATCGCTGTTTCTTGTGGAGTTTGGTGGGGTATTCCGAGCTAAGGCTTCAGTAACAGCCTGGGTTATGAGTGACGTAATCTGAGCATCAGTGTAAGGTCTGGTCTTTGGCGGCATGATTCTTCAATAAAAGAAATGAAGATACATGAGATTTTGCAAGAAAGTTGTATTTATCTCAGATGTACATGTATAAAAGCAGTAATACATAACATCAACAGGGATAATGGCAATTAATATGAGTCGAAAACAGCAAGAATACTTGATAAATGATACGAGTTCAAAGGTTACATCCTACAGATGTATTACAAAAGATGTCGGGAATTGTTACATCCGACCGAATTATAGAATAGCGCGTAGATAGTTACTAGATTACAGGGTAGATTACAAGACAAAGACTACACTAGTCTTAACGTAGATTAATTTGTTCCATCATCGTGACAAGACGGTCCACAGTGTTTGCAAGCCTGCTAGCTTGTCGGGCGTTGTCTTCTGCTAGTGCAAGTCGTTGTGTTAGTCCACGCGCATATTCTTCTGCCTCAAGTGAGCGTTGCACACATTCATCCATCCTTTGTTGCAGAAGGGCATTTTCCACCCTTATTTCTATTATTTGATTACGAAGGATATCCATGTTGTTGTTAGTGGTTTCAAGATCGTCGGAGACTTGTTCTATGCGTTCGAGGGATGTAAGTCTCCAGTTTTCGTTTGTTTCCTGCAACACGACATCCATGGTGCGAAGTCGTTGCTCGTGTTGATTCACCCTAGCGGCTAGAGCCGGCAAGGTGGAGTGAGTGGAGTACGGGCCAGCTCGAGGCAACCTGGAGTTCCTCCTTGCTACCCTTGGGTTCTGCGACCCGGATTGAGAACGAGATGAATTTGATTGTGTGTTTGCCATTTCTGAGACAAAGCGTTAGTAAGATTGAGGCCTATATTCATATAGTTCCTATATAATATAGCCTATTGAGTGTCTAGCATAAACATGTTTAAGTCTCGGTTCTCTCGAGGTCAGAGTCTTCTATTGTATCCTGTTCAGCCATAACTACTTTCAGATCTTACATCATCTTTGCTTAATTGTACATAGTTGATCAGGCTATGTTAAATTAAACTCGTATGCTGTAATCCCTGAACCAGTCATACCTAATAAGGAATACTGCCTAATGGTCATAGTCTAGGTTCACTAAATGCAACCTAGTTCACTATAACCTTAGGCTCTGATACCAATCTGTAACACCCCCAAATTTGATGATTTGCGGAAGCTTGATTTGGGTGTTACTAATCAATAACAAAGCACAAAGATAAATAGCAAACGACTCTATATGCGTCGTTTTAACAAAATATATTGATAACTGAAATGTTTACAACGTTTAAAGCTTTACATAGCTCGAGTTAAATAAAATGAGATTTCAGTACATAAGTACTTATACAAAATATACTAATGCAAGAAAATCTCAATCGTCTGTATGCTGACTCGAGCTAAATCCTGAAGCAGAAACATCCTACTGCTGGGTACCTGCGATATATGCTAAAAGGTCAGCTATAAAGCTGGTGAGCTCACAGGTTTGAAATCAAGTAATATTGTATGAACCGCAAGATTTAAATAATGAATTGCATCCAGCAATTAAATAATGAATTGCATCCAGCAATTAAATAATGAATTGCATCCAGCAATTTAATGATAATCATCGTGTATACAGCCATGAGCACATAGTTGAGCTTAACTCGAGGGCCGGGTCCCCTATAGAGAATTCCGGGCGAGGTGCCTCCACGAATGCCTAATCAACATTCGTCTTCCCAAACATTAGTACGTCCGTTTACCCGGTTAGTGCTTGCTAACCCGAACGAGGAGGGTCAATCCTATATGGTACCATATACTAATATTCACGCTACAACGTATTAACAACTATGCTGACGGAGGACTTTAAATGATTAGTTTCGAAAAACTCATGTAGTATATGAAAAGTTGGTACTTGCGTTCACATGTTAAAAGTTTGAGCAGTATATCACACCCCTGAGTAAAACAGTAAAAAGAGGGGCTATGAGACTCACCTGAGTCTGTAAGCGTTTAAACAAACGTAAGTTGATTAGCCGAAATGAAGTCCAAAGACTTGTAACCTGAGGGTGTCCACGACACGCGATGGTTATAAATATGATTGGGTATCTCAAAAGATCACCCCAGTAGTTGTTCATCCAACTATAATGTCCAAATCTCCACTATTTGGTTGATACGTTTAAGTGTTTGAAAAGTGTACGGCCCGTTGGTGACGGATTTGTAATAATAATCTCAATTATTACTATTTTGATTTCGTGGCGTTTTACTTGAAAAATGTGTTTTGATTGTGTTTTAGAAGCCGTTACGAAATCAAAGTACGGGGGTCCGGGGGCAGCGCCCCTGGTAGCGGGGTCCAAGGGGCGGCAGCCCCTGGCGGGGTCCAAGGGGTAGAGCCCCTGGCTGGGGTCGAGCTGCCAGGTCAGCTTGGAAAATTTTTATTTCTACTATATTGCTTTGACGAAAAACGCATCTGGATCTGAATTTGGGTAAAATCGAGTGATAAATTTCGAGTCTCGACACTTAGTAAAAATCTGTGTTTTTGGAGGTTCTGGTTTGTGCGACGTTGGGTGCGACGTCGCAGGTAGGACTGCGACGTTGAGCATGACGTCGCTAAAGGCGACGTTTCGCAATTTAATGCGACGTAGGGTGCTGCGTCGCTAATGCGACGTAGGTGATTTCTGCGACGTAGGGGCTTGCGTCGCTAAGTGCGACGTGGCGAGGTATTGGCGACGTTAAGGCTGACGTCGCTATATGCGACGTCGCAATTTAATGCGACGTTGTGACTGACGTCGCACTATGCGACGTCACGAGGGGTATTGCGACGTAGAAGCTGACGTCGCATAAATTCTGGGCCAAATGCGACGTAGCGGTCTGTTGGCCGGAAAATGTGTCGAAAACGAGTTTTTCGGTTTCCGTTCGGTCCAAAACTTTTACCCAACCCTTATAGGGACATTATAAGTTGTTACAAACTACTAGAAAGTGAAAACACTTAAAAACGAGAGATTTCGGGATTTGTCGGAAACTTACAAATTGTCGGATGAGAAATCCGAAAAGATAGGATGATAGATCGTGTCGCGGTGGTCGTTTTCTTCCAAAGTGATAATGAGATCCAAGGTCGTTTGATGTTGCTATTTGCGATTTTTAGTGAGTTTTGGTGATGAAAGTTTGAGAGAAAAAGATGAAGGAGAGAGAGAGGAAAGGAAATAAATGAAAGAAAAGAGGAGGTGGAGGTGGGGTTATCCCCATTTCCAGTTTTTCGCCCCGCGTTCCGTGTGGTGTTCGTTTGCTCCGTTGTTTAGACGTTAAATAATTATTTTACGTTTTAATTATGAGTTTTAGATTACGAATTTTTACGCGATAGTTTGTTTAATTATTTTACTAATCACTTTATTTTGAGTTATAAGTTGTAATTTATTTTATTTGGTTTGCGCGTTTTACGTTTTAAATTATGTAATTCCTGATTGTACGATACGAAATATTATAATAATAATATTTTTGACATAACCCGTTATTTAATAAAATTTTGTCACCAACGTCCATATAAAATAGAATCGAAATACATCCGATTTAAATTGCGTACGATTTAATCAAATCGCATTTTCGTATATATTCAACAATATATATAATTCGATACATTAATTAGCCTAACAAGGAACTAATTACATGTATTAACATATGATTAGGCACTAATTACTAGTCCTAATTTGGCGGGTGTTACACCCCTAACCCCGCACCATCTTTCCAATGGTACGCGTCCGCCCCACCCGCAAGGAGCATCAACGCCAGGCAAATCACCTGTCCACAGATCACCCACGTGTGCTGAGGCATGGATTCAAACCCCTGACATGTCGATCACACATGTAAGACTTGGACGTTTGCGGTGGCGGTACTAGTTGAGATATGCCCATTGGTGCTAAGATAAATGTACATGTACATACAAATATATGGAAATGGATAGACCTGTGCAATAACAGTAATGTCTTGTGTTAGAACAGAGAACCTAGACCTTTTTTTTCTGAGAATATATAATATTACTACCAGCCTGCTAAAAATAGAATTTTGTTAGGAATTTAGGACCCAAACAACGCGCATAATTGAACACAATTATACCCACAACAATAAACGAATAAACAAATTGCTAACAAAGCAATCAAACAAGCAAAACAAGATAAATAAATACGATACGAGAATGTAAACGACACAAGGATTTAACGTGGTTATGTCCAATCTCCAACTTGGAGATTGGTTTAGTCCACGGGGCCAAACCAGAGAGTTTTTTCTTTATTACTATTACGGCTCAAAGATTACAAATAAATTAGGGTTATACTTATAGGGTATCACAAACTTAGGCAACAAGCCAAGCCTAAAACCTAGCCCACCCATTAATATTCACAAGCCCAACAATCTCCCACTTGAAGATTAATGAACTCAAAACCAGTAATCCTTCACAATCTCGTCCCTTCACCAATGTCACACGTTCAAACTTCATACCGCCGAATACCATTCGGGACACGCCGCTCGACCACACAGAGTCGGAAGACTTTCGACACAAAGATACCAGAACACTTACATCATGAAACTGGGACCACTCTCTAAACATAATCATCTTCTAGGCCCAAGAAGACTCGTTGAAGTGTGCAACAACTCCAACCACAGGATTCTATCAAGAGACACATATCTCTTCAACTCGTCGATTACAGCCACGTCTGATCCTGCCACCAACATGTCATCAACCAACCCGTATAGAATTTCATCCATTTGATTTTCCTTCCCAGCAATCAGAAAATCGTCGATAGAACAAATCCGTAGATTATCATCAAGGTTCACCCGTGAGAACGCAATCACAACCTTGAAATCTACTTTTTCACCATTCGCTTTCTGTAACACCCCAGTTTTCAAGGTATTACTTTAGTAAATAAAAATAAGTTTTTATAGTTCAGTTTTACAGTATTAATTTAGTGTACAATAAAATGTACATCTTTTTAATTTTAGATCTTTAAATAAAGAGATATAATAGAAAACGTAAACTAGATGTCCAGTTCCAGACTGTGTAGTATAGTAATTAAATAAAAGATATAAGTACAGATACGTGTTTTGTTCCTGTGATCTCAAAACATTCAAGAACTTATCCAAAATACAGAGAAAAATCGCAGGGAACAAAGAGGGAGAAAGAATCAATCTTCAAACTTCAAATTAAACTTCAATTCAAGCTCTAATTTACTAGAATCAACATCCTCTATCATTCTCTAATTCTTGTAAGTGTTCTTCCTTTTCTAAAACCCTAGAACTTGGGTTTCATGGGTTTTAGCTAATTAGTATGAATTAATCTGAAATTAGGTTTTGTAATTGATTAGTTAGTGTTAGTATAACCTATAAACAATGATTAGAATCCTAATTTCTTATTACAAGTGATAGGTTATGATTATGGTTTATGAAATTTCTCATGAATCATATGTTTTAGTTATAGCCTGATTTTGATATGTTAGTAGATTGAATTAGTGATTAGAAAGTAGTTAAATTCATAATAAAGTAATGATTTTGATTATGATAAGTAAGCTAGTTAGTTTAGTTGAAGTGAAATTAGTAAACATCAAGTGGGGGGAGAAAGAAATAGATGATTAGTCTTTGAAAGTGTGAATTAGTTGTTGATTATGTGATATGTGTATGTAATAGGTGCTAAAGAAGAATTGTCATCATTTGATCATCTTGTTTCAATTTGTGCTACAAACCAAGGTGAGTTTATGAATTGATTAGATCATGATCATGTAACTTGTTGTGATTAGCTTATGATTATATCATGATTATGATGAAAGCTTGTGAGTAGAATGGTTAATGCTTATTAGCCATATTTTGATTAGTATAGCTAACCAAGGTTAGCCTTATACGATTAGTGGTTAACTTATGTTAGCCAAATATTGATTAGCTATGTGCACATATGATTAGAATTGTGAAAGTGAAGTTGCAAGAAAAGGGAAGTAGTTCCTTACTTTGTTCATTATTTGCTTTATGTTAATAATGCATTGTATCATGTAGTTTCATATTCTCACTAAGCAAATTGCTTAATTAGTTTAGTTATGTTGTAGGTACAAGTGAAAGCGGAAGGGGTAAAGAAGTTGCGAAAGGGTAGAAGTGGAGTGCTAGCTTGTTGTAAGTTACACAAGCTTTCTCTTTAAATTATCGTTTTGGAACCTTGAAAGATCGCCCAAACAATGTTTTGACATGTTTTGGTTTTGAAAGAAATGACTAGATTGATTATGTGTAATAGAGTAAAGTTGTGTAAGATTAGTAGATAATGTTTGGAAAGTGTTAAGTTGTAACTTGTAATAGAAGTGATATTTTGATTATGTACATATTGAAAGTTTTAACGAAAGTCAACGATGTTATTAGTCAATTTGGTAGTGTGTTTAGCCATTGAATGGGTCAAATTAGCTCTTTTGGATCAACGGGTCATAATGGGTCAAAACGGGTCTTAATGATGCCTATGAACGAATTTGAGTTAGATAAAGATTGGAAGTATAGTGATTAGTCTCGCAAGTTTGTTTTGATAGTAGAAATGGGTGCCTAAAGTTTCAGCTTCTAAGTCTTAAGGGTTTGAGACTTAGTATGTTAGAAAAATGTTGGAATTTAGCCGAAAATGACCCTTAAGCCCAAATTCCGATAAATTGAGAAATTTGAGAAAGTGCGAAAATAGAAAGTTTCATTTTGACTATAGTAAAGTGCCTGCAAAGTTTCATGTTTTAACTCTTTGTCGTTTGAAAGATATGCGCGTCCAAAGTTCGGAAAATGGTAAATTGTGGAAAGAAAACTGCAGGTGCTGTAAGCGCCAGGGTACCCGGCGGGTAGCCTGAGTACCCGGCGGGTAAAAGCAATATTAAGATCAAGCCGGTGGTTTCCTAAACCCACCCGGCGGCTTCTCAAGCCTTTAAACGGACATTAGGTTCTGTTACCACAAAAATTAATTCACCCGGCGGTTAATGGGAAAAACCCGGCGGCTAGACTTGGGTACCCGGCGGGTAACCCATCTACCCGGCGGGTAGGTGATGATTTCAGCAGGTTTTAAATTTTAAGTTTTAAAAGCAATATAGATAAGGAGATTAGAATATTAAACATGATAATACAAATAGTGGGACCAATAGAAATCTGTTTTAGTGTAAAAAAAAAAAAAAAAAAATGTTCAGATTTTCAGGGCGTTTCAAGTTGGTATCAGAGCGATGGTTTAAGAGATTTAAGCAATCCACAGTAGGATTGCCTAAACTTAAACCACTTATAAATGTGCAGTAGTTAATTACAGTTATGTTTTTGCAATGTTTTGCATATGATTAGTAGATTATGATTAGAATAAGAATGATTGCTTGGGTTTGGAATATATTTAAGAATTTTGAATAGAAACATGTATTTAGTTTAATATAACTACGTCTGGCCAACGAGGTTATATTTTGCTAAAGTCATGTGGGAGATTCAAAGTTGTTAAGTATGTGAAGATAAAGGCAATCAATATGTAATAGTTGAAGTAGAGATTTTCTATGTTATTAATTGTGTTCTTATATTGTTTAGTAAATGGAATCCACACCAAACAAAGAAGCTGAGGGTTCAAACGTACGTTCTCCCACTCAAGAGGAGAATGTTTCAGAAAGAAGTTTAGATCCCGAGGACAGGATGCTATTAAAAGATGTGATTGGGCAAGCCCTACAAGAATTTGCTCCTAAGGTATATACTCGAATGGAGCAAATTATTAATACACGATTAGTAGAATTTGAACAGAAGCATCCTGTCTTAGTTAACCCTCAGTTGAATAGTGAAATGTTAAGTGCTCAGCAACAAATGAATAAAGAAAAAGAACGTTTTGAATATAAAAACTTTGCCAATTGTAGTCCCCCAGAATTTCACGGTGAAAGAGACCCGATTAGTAGTCATAGGTGGATTAATAAGATAGAAGAGACTTTTCTACTCTGTGACTGTCCAGAAAGGCTACGTGTACTGTTTGCTGCTCATCAGTTAAAAGATAGTGCTCAGGATTGGTGGGGTACTCAAATTAAAACACATGGTGCTGCAGAAGCTGCAAAGTTTTCTTGGAGTATGTTTAAAGAGAAGTTTATAGCAGAATTTGCTCCAATGGCGGAAGTAGAAAGATTGAAAGGAGAGTTCTTAGCCATCAATCAAGGGAAAATGTCGGTAACTGAGTACACTAACGTGTTTTATGACAAATCTCAGTTTTGTCCCGAATATACCTCGAATCCAGGGTTAATGAAGGACCATTATTACCGACATTTAAACATTGATATCAAAGAAGCAGTTGACCCGACTATTTATGATTCTATTCCTAAGATGATGAATAAGGGGTTGACTCGAGAGAAGGAGTTGCAAGTGAAAGCAGAGGATAGAGCCAATAAGAGAAAAGCAGAACAATCTTCTTCTCAATCACAGCAATTTAAGAAGTTTAAAAATTTCGGAAAGCAGCAGTCATCACAACCACAACAACAGAAGTCACAATCTCAACTATCTAACCGTCAATCTCAAGCTCCAGCTCGGGAATTTCCCAAGTGTAATAATTGTGGCAGAAAGCATCCAGGAGAATGTCAGTTAGGGAGTACAGCTTGTTATAAGTGTCGTCAGCAAGGGCATATTGCTGCTAATTGCCCTAATCCATATAGGATGTGCTTTTATTGTTATAAGGATGACCACTTACAAGCTAACTGTCCTGCTAAACTAGAAGATATGAAAAGAAATGAACAGAAGAAAGAAGCAGAAAAGAAAAGAGAAGCTAGTGGACAGAAAGCTAAAGGTCGTTCTTTTCAGATTACAGCAGATGAGGCAAAGGAGTCACATGACGTGGTGACAGGTACCTTCATAATTAACACTATACCTGCCCATGTTTTATTTGACTCTGGAGCCACCAAGTCTTTTGTATCATTGTCATTTTGTGAAAAGTTGAATACTCCTATTGTTAAATTAGAACGCCCTTTGGAAGTTGAAATTGCCGATAGTAAATTAGTTATTGTTAGTGATGTTTATAGAGGGTGTACTATTGAAATAGGAGGTGAGGTGTTCAAAATAGACTTGATTCCTATGCCAATGGGGGAATTTCATGTAGTTATAGGAATGGATTGGATGGGAAAGAATAAGGGTATGATTAATTGTTATGAAAAGATAGTTCTCCTGAAAGCACCTAGCGGAAGGGAGATTGTTGTCTATGGCGAGCGTTCTAATAGATCCATTCCTGTTTGTACCTTTGCTCGAGCTAAAAGATTTTTGTCACACGGGTGTCAAGCCTTTTTGGCGCACGTGGTTGATAATTCTAAAGCTGTACCAGAACTTTCCAGTATTCCAGTTGTGAAAGAATTTCCCAAGGTATTCCCTGACGAGCTACCAGGTATTCCACCTGATAGACAAGTGGAATTCCGAATTGATCTTATTCCTGGAGCTATTCCAATTGCTAAAACTCCTTATCGGTTAGCTCCAACTGAAATGCAAGAAATGATGAAACAGTTGCAAGAACTTTTAGATAAAGGTTTCATCCGTCCTAGTAGTTCACCTTGGGGAGCTCCAGTCTTATTTGTAAAGAAGAAAGATGGTTCCTTAAGAATGTGTATAGATTACCGGGAACTAAATAAAGTGACCATTAAGAATAGATATCCCTTGCCTAGAATAGATGACTTATTTGATCAGCTACAGGGTGCCAGTTTCTTTTCAAAGATTGATCTTCGTTCTGGCTACCATCAGTTAAAGGTAAGGGAAGACGATATTTCAAAGACTGCTTTTCGTACTCGTTATGGTCACTTCGAGTTTACAGTTATGCCTTTCGGCTTAACTAATGCTCCAGCTGCATTCATGGATTTGATGAACAGAGTTTGTCGGCCCATGCTTGATATCTTTGTTATAGTTTTCATCGATGATATTCTTATCTATTCCAAAAGTGAGACTGAGCATGCAGCACATCTCAGACAAGTTCTAGAAACACTTCGGCGTGAAAAGTTATTCGCTAAATTCTCTAAATGTGAATTTTGGTTACGAGAAGTCCAATTTCTTGGACACGTGATCAATATTCACGGTATTCAAGTTGATCCTTCCAAGATAGCAGCAGTGATGAAGTGGGACCCTCCTACGAGTCCTACAGAAGTTAGGAGTTTTCTTGGCCTAGCTGGCTATTATCGTCGTTTTATTCAAGATTTTTCAAAGATTGCTACTCCTTTGACTCAGTTGACTAGAAAGAGCGTTCAGTGGAAGTGGGAAGATAAGCAAGCTAAAGCGTTTCAGATGTTGAAAGAAAAGCTTAGTCAAGCCCCTATTCTTGTTTTACCCGAGGGCAACGAGGATATGGTGGTGTATTGTGATGCTTCAAAACTTGGATTAGGCTGTGTTCTTATGCAGCGTGGGAAAGTCATTGCTTATGCTTCACGCCAGTTAAAATCACATGAGCAGAACTATCCCACTCATGATCTTGAGTTAGCAGCTGTGGTCTTCGCTCTTAAAATTTGGCGCCATTATCTTTATGGTGTTAAATTCACCATCTATACCGATCACAAAAGCCTCAAATATTTCTTTGATCAGCGTGATTTGAACAATCGTCAGAGAAGATGGCTAGATTTAGTTAAAGATTATGACTGCGACATACTTTACCATCCTGGTAAAGCGAATGTTGTAGCCGATGCTCTTAGCAGAAAAGTTAGCCATTCCGTTCTTTCAGTGAAATTTCTTCAAATGACTGTGCTTCCTCAGTTATTTGATTCTATTAAAGCTGCTCAGATTGAAGTTTTAGCCTCTAATGATCCGAAAAATCAACGTTTAGCAGGTCAACTTTCTGAATTAGTAGACGATTCTAGAGGTTTAAAAACTCGTTATGGTAGAATCTGGATACCAAGAACGAGTGAAGTAAAGAAAGAGTTATTAGATCAGGCGCATAAATCCAAGTATTCAATTCATCCTGGTGCTACCAAGATGTATCGTGACCTTAAACGTGACTATTGGTGGCCCGGTATGAAGCGCGACATAGTTAAACATGTTCAGAATTGCCTCACTTGTCTGCAAGTTAAAACAGAGCACCAGCAACCATATGGTAAACTTCAACCTTTGGATATACCAGTATGGAAATGGGAACACATCACCATGGATTTTGTTACCAAGTTGCCAAAGACCCCTAGGCAACATGACACTATTTGGGTGATCGTGGACCGATTGACAAAAAGTGCTATCTTTCTCCCTATTCAAGAAGCTTCTTCTTCAGAAAAGTTAGCCGATCTTTATGTTAAAGAAGTTGTTGCTAGGCATGGAGTTCCACTTTCTATAGTTTCAGATCGTGATACTCGTTTTACTTCTCGATTCTGGAATAAATTTCAAGAAGATTTAGGGACTCGATTGCATATTAGTACAGCTTTTCATCCTCAGACTGATGGTCAGAGTGAACGTACCATTCAGACTCTTGAAGATATGCTTAGAGCTTGCGCCATTGACTTTGGTGGCAGTTGAGATACTCACCTTCCATTGGTCGAGTTTTCTTATAATAACAGTTATCATTCTTCGATCAAAATGCCACCTTATGAAATGTTATATGGTAGAAAATGTCGAACTCCAATTTGTTGGGGTGAGATTGGTCAGAGAGAGCTTGGAAGTACAGATATAGTACAGTTAACCACTGAAAAGATTGATCAGATTAGAGAAAGATTAAAGATGGCACAAGATCGACAAAAGTCATATGCAGACAAGCGGAGAAGACCTATTGAATTTCAAGCAGGCGATAAGGTGTTACTTAAAGTTTCACCTTGGAAAGGGATTATACGTTTTAGAAAGCGGGGAAAGTTGAGTCCAAGGTATATTGGACCTTTTGAAATTATTGATAGAGTTGGCAAGGTTGCGTATCGATTACAATTACCAGAAGAACTTGGTAGTATTCATGATACATTTCATGTGTCTCAGCTCAGAAAGTGTTTAGTTGATGAGGCTTCTTATGTACCACTGACAGAAATAGAAATAAATGATAAGTTGAGTTATATAGAAGAGCCAGTTAAAATTCTTGATCAGAAAGTAAAGCAGCTCAGAAATAAATCAGTTTCAATAGTTAAAGTTCAGTGGCGACATAGGAAGGGTTCAGAATTTACTTGGGAACCGGAGGAGTGGATGATGATATACTACCCTGCGGTGCACCAAGAATGGTTCGTGAGGACACGAACAGAATAAGTGGGGGAGAGTTGTAACACCCCAGTTTTCAAGGTATTACTTTAGTAAATAAAAATAAGTTTTTATAGTTCAGTTTTACAGTATTAATTTAGTGTACAATAAAATGTACATCTTTTTAATTTTAGATCTTTAAATAAAGAGATATAATAGAAAACGTAAACTAGATGTCCAGTTCCAGACTGTGTAGTATAGTAATTAAATAAAAGATATAAGTACAGATACGTGTTTTGTTCCTGTGATCTCAAAACATTCAAGAACTTATCCAAAATACAGAGAAAAATCGCAGGGAACAAAGAGGGAGAAAGAATCAATCTTCAAACTTCAAATTAAACTTCAATTCAAGCTCTAATTTACTAGAATCAACATCCTCTATCATTCTCTAATTCTTGTAAGTGTTCTTCCTTTTCTAAAACCCTAGAACTTGGGTTTCATGGGTTTTAGCTAATTAGTATGAATTAATCTGAAATTAGGTTTTGTAATTGATTAGTTAGTGTTAGTATAACCTATAAACAATGATTAGAATCCTAATTTCTTATTACAAGTGATAGGTTATGATTATGGTTTATGAAATTTCTCATGAATCATATGTTTTAGTTATAGCCTGATTTTGATATGTTAGTAGATTGAATTAGTGATTAGAAAGTAGTTAAATTCATAATAAAGTAATGATTTTGATTATGATAAGTAAGCTAGTTAGTTTAGTTGAAGTGAAATTAGTAAACATCAAGTGGGGGGAGAAAGAAATAGATGATTAGTCTTTGAAAGTGTGAATTAGTTGTTGATTATGTGATATGTGTATGTAATAGGTGCTAAAGAAGAATTGTCATCATTTGATCATCTTGTTTCAATTTGTGCTACAAACCAAGGTGAGTTTATGAATTGATTAGATCATGATCATGTAACTTGTTGTGATTAGCTTATGATTATATCATGATTATGATGAAAGCTTGTGAGTAGAATGGTTAATGCTTATTAGCCATATTTTGATTAGTATAGCTAACCAAGGTTAGCCTTATACGATTAGTGGTTAACTTATGTTAGCCAAATATTGATTAGCTATGTGCACATATGATTAGAATTGTGAAAGTGAAGTTGCAAGAAAAGGGAAGTAGTTCCTTACTTTGTTCATTATTTGCTTTATGTTAATAATGCATTGTATCATGTAGTTTCATATTCTCACTAAGCAAATTGCTTAATTAGTTTAGTTATGTTGTAGGTACAAGTGAAAGCGGAAGGGGTAAAGAAGTTGCGAAAGGGTAGAAGTGGAGTGCTAGCTTGTTGTAAGTTACACAAGCTTTCTCTTTAAATTATCGTTTTGGAACCTTGAAAGATCGCCCAAACAATGTTTTGACATGTTTTGGTTTTGAAAGAAATGACTAGATTGATTATGTGTAATAGAGTAAAGTTGTGTAAGATTAGTAGATAATGTTTGGAAAGTGTTAAGTTGTAACTTGTAATAGAAGTGATATTTTGATTATGTACATATTGAAAGTTTTAACGAAAGTCAACGATGTTATTAGTCAATTTGGTAGTGTGTTTAGCCATTGAATGGGTCAAATTAGCTCTTTTGGATCAACGGGTCATAATGGGTCAAAACGGGTCTTAATGATGCCTATGAACGAATTTGAGTTAGATAAAGATTGGAAGTATAGTGATTAGTCTCGCAAGTTTGTTTTGATAGTAGAAATGGGTGCCTAAAGTTTCAGCTTCTAAGTCTTAAGGGTTTGAGACTTAGTATGTTAGAAAAATGTTGGAATTTAGCCGAAAATGACCCTTAAGCCCAAATTCCGATAAATTGAGAAATTTGAGAAAGTGCGAAAATAGAAAGTTTCATTTTGACTATAGTAAAGTGCCTGCAAAGTTTCATGTTTTAACTCTTTGTCGTTTGAAAGATATGCGCGTCCAAAGTTCGGAAAATGGTAAATTGTGGAAAGAAAACTGCAGGTGCTGTAAGCGCCAGGGTACCCGGCGGGTAGCCTGAGTACCCGGCGGGTAAAAGCAATATTAAGATCAAGCCGGTGGTTTCCTAAACCCACCCGGCGGCTTCTCAAGCCTTTAAACGGACATTAGGTTCTGTTACCACAAAAATTAATTCACCCGGCGGTTAATGGGAAAAACCCGGCGGCTAGACTTGGGTACCCGGCGGGTAACCCATCTACCCGGCGGGTAGGTGATGATTTCAGCAGGTTTTAAATTTTAAGTTTTAAAAGCAATATAGATAAGGAGATTAGAATATTAAACATGATAATACAAATAGTGGGACCAATAGAAATCTGTTTTAGTGTAAAAAAAAAAAAAAAAAAATGTTCAGATTTTCAGGGCGTTTCACTTTCCCGCTGGTACACCGACCCAAAACGTAGCTACGGTTTCAATGAACACATCTTCTCCCACTCAGCCTGCTCCCACTGTACGGATCTAAATAATAATCGCGGCTCTCTTGAGAAGACTCTGGTTCATTATACACGGTCAGTCGCAAATTACTTTGCCATTGGAGAGTAAAAAACAAAGATCCGAACGCTCTAGTGTTACCCAGAATTCGCAAACTAAACCCGTAGAAACTGAGATCCAATAGTTGCACACCAATCTCCAAAGCTCCCACTAGTCGCCAAACTCCCACTAGCTTCGATACTTCCTTCGGTTAACAAACTCCACTAAGAGTTCCTGACACTCTCAACAATATCCGAAAGCTTAAACATTAGGACTTACACATCTATCCGCTTCTAACCCACTTGAAGATTTCCAATTGATTCCTCAAGAAGAATCGCTCTATCGTTGAACCAAACATCAACCAATACCCGAGCCCAGTCGAACGCGTTTTATCCGACATCTTCTACAATAACCAATATCTTCAAGAATAGTAGCTCTAACCCGCCTAATCATTCCAAGAACATGGAATACTAGACCAAAATCATGGTCTCCCATTTCAACCCGCGAGCGAAAACAAAACTCTCTCTGACACCCATCACTGTCGATTACCAAAACGGATGTGGTACCGTTTATTACCTATCTACCCAACCGAGAAAACCATCCTCATGAGCACTGTAACAAACCTCACATCTTTGCATAACCCAGTCCGTATCAATGAAGTTTCCGAGACTTCACGTCCTTACACTCGCACCATCAAAACCGTAAGTTTGATAACATTTATCTATTCTTTTGCACGGGATCGCAAAGAATGATAAACTTGAATCCAAAACCCGGATCCCAAAATCTCTCTCCGCAACAAACCACCAATTGAAACCCGATCACCGACTCCATTATCACCGCGAACAATCACTGTCATAACGTAACCGGCCTCCTGCCGTGTCGTCACGTCATAACCCACCAGATAAAACCCTAATTTTATTCAATCCGGAAAACAACTCTTCGAGTTCGTCGCGATCTAACACCAAAACGAGCCTATCGATCTCGATTACATGTTGCAAACAAATCCTAAAACCACATCGTTTTCAATCGTTCCCCCGATGATTATCTTCAACTGAATCTAGATCCACTATGATTATCTGGCCACAATAACCCTAGCTCTCCATCTTCCAATAAAACCTAATCATCAACAAACAATCTTGATGATGCTTTCATCCGCTATTGTTCCCAATCGCTCAACCTAGAGCTCTGATACCAGTTGTTAGGAATTTAGGACCCAAACAACGCGCATAATTGAACACAATTATACCCACAACAATAAACGAATAAACAAATTGCTAACAAAGCAATCAAACAAGCAAAACAAGATAAATAAATACGATACGAGAATGTAAACGACACAAGGATTTAACGTGGTTATGTCCAATCTCCAACTTGGAGCTTGGTTTAGTCCACGGGGCCAAACCAGAGAGTTTTTTCTTTATTACTATTACGGCTCAAAGATTACAAATAAATTAGGGTTATACTTATAGGGTATCACAAACTTAGGCAACAAGCCAAGCCTAAACCCTAGCCCACCCATTAATATTCACAAGCCCAACAAATTTTGCCATACCATGTTACATACTTTCTCCAGATTACTATTCATTAAAGCTGTTAAATTCTCATAACAAATGGAGCATGATAAGTGCATGGGTTCTGACATCTAGAGCAGTGTTTAGTCAGTAACAATGGTAAAAACAGTCACTGGGAATTTAACCAACTCTTTCCACAGTTATGCAGCTAAACAAGTTCTATTTGATCACTGCTATATAGTATCAGTATCAGTATGCCAACATTATTTACTACTCCATATGGTGCAATTCCTCCGGGTTTGGAGATTAAATGTCCTAGAACATACTGAAATCGGTATAAACACGAAAACCAAAATTTACTACTTCATGGATCAATGGTCAGCTTAATTTGCACAAAGTATGACCTGTGGTAGATTTTATCACTTTTGTAAATAATAGAGGTGGAAATTGCGACCCATTTCCTCACTTATCCATCAAGAAAAGAAGAAAATAAAAAAAAACAGGTTAAATGGGTCAAAAAAAAAAACATACAAGTGCATTAAACCCCCCAAGTCTTTCTATTGAAAAATATTATGTCTGATAAAATAATTAACTTTTTGTAATCACGTTTGACAGACTATATATATTACTCCCCTCCATCCCAGCCTACTTTCATATTGCAATCGAAGTCTAAAATTAATATGACAATTTATTGGAGAACAATGTAATGATTGCACATTTCTTAAACTATGTGCATCAACTTAATTGGGACGGATCCGGTATTCTTTTTATGCATAAAAACGGATATACATATGATAACCAAATTTCCTAATAATAGTACAATAACAATAATATCCAAGTTTACGATCTTATACACAAGGACTAGGGAACAATGAAGGAGATATTTGATAATGGAAATATTATTATTAACACTTGTGATGAAACAACAGAAGGTTTGATCAAACTGGATGATTGATTGATAGCAGAGGTTGGGAAATCCCACTGCACAATTATGAACAGAAACAAACTGAAACTCAAACTCAAACACTTGAAGTTGGGTGCACTGAAATTGAGGCTTAATGTGAGGAGTGTATTAAACTTACACACACACATATAAAAAACTTAGTATAAAAATAAGGAATTTAAGAGGCAAGGTTCAATTTCCAAGTGAAACACAAATATATAACCATATACTACTGGAATGATTTTATTTTCTAGAATAATAATGCATAGAGAGAGTACAAGAGAAACAAATCAATGCTGCTTATGAGATGGTATACACAAGTGAGCTGGATAAAGTGGACAGAAATCAAGAAAATAAAATCCACATATCAGAATCTAAAATGGTATAAACAAAACACACAATATATAAATCTAACACAACACAATGAATAAAAATTGGGTAGACTTCTGAAATAGAAAACCCAATTCCACCAATCACTGAATTTTCTCTCTCTTATTAAAGAAATTGAATTAATGATTTTGCCACCAAAATATCTGTCTTTTAGAATTCAGATTCCATTCACACAGACACACACATGGGCAGGGTGATGATCAAAAATCAAGTTGCAAAGACATGTTTACAGGGTTTCTGCTTGCAACATTATGCATGTTTTGTACTTTTTATTACAAGACTTTGAAACTAAGGATAAGCATGTTATGATCCAAAACCGAACCTAAAACCGGAACGTAGCTTTCGGTTAACAGGCTCGATCATTAGTTAATCGGTGTATACAATTAGGACCCACTTTCAACATTTGTCTCAGAAACAACCCATGGTAGATTCGAATGATTCTCTGTAACGGCCGTGGTTCATGAACAAAATAAAATGACTATGGCACGCCATACTTTATAAAAATGTATAGATAATGATTTAGAAAAAATGTGACAGTGGGTGAACTTTGATGTGACAAGTCACAGTCAAAGGAGGTCCAATAGGAGTCCACATGATACGTTTACTTATATTATAACTTTTCATATACTGAAATGTAACCTTTTTATATTCAAAAAATTATCTGAACTTTTCAAAAAAAAAGTAACATTGTTATCTAATTTCATTTCATCTACAGGTGATAAACAGTTGTAACACCATAAATTAACCCTTCCGAAAACTATCATATGAACTATTTATTGATGATCTAGATTTGGTAATATTTGTTAATTCACTATACCTTTACAAAAGTTAAGATTTAAGATATTTATTGACACACTAGCTACAACTGAAAGACCATAATTTGAGAATACCATACCTAGAAGATTGATTCACAAGATATGACAGTTACATATTATAAACTTGATTTTGATTTTAATACTTACATACGAGTATCATGACTTTGACGTCCTGGTTTCTAGCCTGTGCGATTATCGAGCACAATACAAGCAAGGCTTAGATTAAGAACTTACATCGGGGGTTAGTAATAAGATTATGGAAGAATAGCTAAGCATAGGGTACAAATTTGCATCAAGAAAATGAGAATACTGTTTGATAACTAACTCTCTTTCAGGAATGTCATGACTTAGGAAATCGAACGGTGCAGGCTTGCTAGTGTCCACCAATGGGTCCCACCTGTAGCCGGGTCTTTCTGGCAATGTAATGGTAACAGGTAAATGACCAGTGTTGAAGGCGATATATAGTTCTCCTTTTACCGAGTCCTTCTGCATTATACACTCACGTTAAGCGCCTGATTATTATATTCTTGACGTGATATTCGACTTGGTGAAATGTATATAAATTACCCGTTTACTTGCCAAATTGGGCAAGCACCAATTATATACAATGTCGGTCATGGGAAAACGCCAAATATGCAAGTACAGTTAAAAGCTTTGGCAACAAAGGGATATAAGAAACTTTCATCGGATATCTAATAATGAAGTTTGTTGCCATTCACACGATGCCCTAGGTAAACTGCTAACGCATAAAACCTCCAAAATGAGTTTTACTAATTTGGAGTTTCCACCTATTTTGACCCGTAACAAAAAATTAAGAAACGTGGGTGAATATCATTGCCTACCATGGTGTAGGCCACAAATCTACTTGTCTCAGACCAATCTGGAGTTTCAGGAACATGTCCGTGCCACTGTAACCTTTCTGCTGTTGGAAAGTCATTTAAACCAAGTGCCTCACATTCGCTGTTAAAAATCACAAGTATTTTTAGAAATATTATGTGTGCGAATGACAAAGCGAAAAGTTGATCACGTTTATGAATGTATGTCCTTACTGGCGGAAATTGGTTATTAGACGACAAAATCTGAAGAAGTCAGATGAAGAATCTTCTTTCTTATCCCACTGGAAGTAGTTCATCTGCATAAAAAAGCTATAGTTAGCTCATATAACATATAGTTCTTTCACAGAGAATCGAATGATTAAGAAACAGATTGTCACATGGTTATCATGACAATATGTGTTATTGTTTCCCCCTTTCGTGTGACCATACTCATCACCCATATGTATCATGGGTACACCCTGGAAAGCAAGTATTTTAATCAGAAATGCAACATATGTATATCAATATATATAACTAACAATCAACAAATAAGTTCGTAAACTTACCTGTGAAACCATTAAACAAAGGAAGAAATTTTTCATTTGTCGCTTCCTCAACCTCTTTACCGAGATGCTTACAAACTCTCCCTCCTAAATGGTCATATATTTGTGTCAGAGAGGATGTGAAGCGGATAGATTGTAAAAATTCTAGTAAAGCATTAAACGGCATTATAGGGACAGATTTACTTGTCCACAATTCCAGCTGTTATTGTGACTATCCCCATCTTTATTGTCTTCTCCATTTGCAATGTTATGTTTCTCATTGTACGTGACCAAGTCAGCTAGCGTAAAGCCATCATGAGCACATATGAAGTTTATACTGTTCCATGGTTTCCTACCACCTTTCTGGTGCATAACGTGAAGTAATCAAGAGTAACAAATTCCGATTAGAATAATAAGTAACACTTCACGAAGTAGTGAACTGTAAACAGAGTTGGTAAACAATCGAAAATGAAACGATTACATTGTGCTTGTATTGAATTGATTAAGAAATGATAAAGATTACTAAGAATATATATAAGCCTTCCTTAGCTTGGAGACCAAGCTAGGTTAATACTAATGGACTTGGCCCTAATAAAACTTAATACGGCTAAACTTAATACGACTAATTCTAAAATGAACGAATTTATGTACTTCTGGAGTGTTATATAATAAGATGATTCGAACAAAATTATTGTAAATTGTTTGCCAAAATAAGAAGACAAAATGTACTCTAATCTTTATGAATATCATTAGTAAATCTGTAAATGATGATAACTTTTTAACATATGGTACCCTGTATCAGTCACACACACGGAGAAAATAAGATATACCTGGTATAAGTTAGGGCTCCCACAAAGGCATTCAGCAAAAGCACCAGAAAATCCATCTGTACCCTTGATGAACTGCCTTACTGTATCGCGATACTGCAATAATTAAAATTTTCAATACCCATATTGAAATTTTTTGAAGAGAACTGAATCTGTATTGCAATATTTTATCTTTCTCAATCTCTATCACATTTTACGGGCTAATTTATTTGAAAAGTATAGCCTGTATTTAGTGGAGCTGAAAAGTACAGTAAGTGTGGTTGGTTTGCCACTATCTTAAGAGATCACGAAAAACAAAATGGCTAATAGAGACATGTATACAAAAAAGATTTTGCGGCTCTGTATTCCTCCATTGCATCTCAAAAGACAAAAGAACTAAAGATGATATTAGACAAAAAAAAAAAAAAAATTGAGCATGTAAATAGACCTTTCCGTTCCATTCAGACCAAATGCCCCAATGAGGAAACACACCAACTTGGTAAAGCCCTCCACAATCCCATGCTTCAGCTATAAGCTGTTGAGAATGCATAAAACTAATTTGTATCAAGGAGCATAGTTGTTTCCCAACGTAATGCTAGCTTAACCATGAATAAATACGCATGCTAAAAAGGAAAGAATATAACTTGGTCAACATATCTGGGCCCCAGCTAATACATTTTAACACTCCACAATCGAATTGAACGTTTTAGTACCTAGTTCTGAACATCAGTATGCGAAAAGAGACCGGATATACAACCCATTGTCTGCAAATTCGCCCAAACTCTATCCTATTAATTTCGCGTCTGGTCTGCGAGTGCTCTCATAATAACGCGATCCAAAAAAAACTAACCTACCAGTGAACAATCCACCCCCCAATCGACTCCAAACATACATTGAGTAATTTAAAAATAGATACTCAAAATCTCGCATAACATATTTACATGATAACTTCGCATACATGTCAAAAATTCGCAAAAAAAAGAGTCAAAAGTATCACATACAATCTAATATTTTGCATAAAGTCAAAATTTCACATAAAAGTTATAATTTCACGTAAAGGACAAAAATCTCGGATAAAAGTAAAAAATTTGGCATTAAAGTCGGCCCAAATCGCATATATACCATAATACCAACAATCGGCTTATTATGCCTTTTCCGGCTTTCTGCAAATCAGCCATAATATTCGAAATTAAGTTAATATCAGGTTTCCAAGTGCTAAAAGGTTAGAAGTTGTGTGTGAAAGTGCTATCAATGTAGTTTTCCCGCTTATAGAACAATTTTGAAAAAGTTCAAGTTGTTAAGGGTGTGTTTAGTTACACAAAACTCCTCCCATTTACTGGAAAATTTTCTAACAAAACTGAAAGATTAGAGAACATGTTCAGGGGGGGGGGGGGGGGGGGGGGGGGGACTGGGGAGGTTCTGGAGATGTTTTCTAAGAAAATGAAATCTATGATTTATGGTTTCCTATATTTCCTATTATGGAAAATGAAAACTCCATCCCTTACATTTGATCGTGTTTTCTAATTTTCCTTTGGTTTTCGAGGGACACAAAATGTAACACCTCGCAACTTTGAACACGATTAATTATGTTAATCACTTGCATTATTAGGCTAATTCCCTACTTGAGTGAATTCACAACACATTTTAGAGGTAAGTCTAGCAAAGCCCGACTAGTTAATACGCGTAGTATTACTTATTTGTAATTAGATGTAATTACATACGAAACGAATTGAACAAACGCGACAAAATATACGACTGTTGGTGAACAAATTTATTTAATAAAACAAAGTTATTAAATAACGTCATTTGCAATTTAATATTATGTCGATAATATTTACATATCATTTTATAACGCAAAACGTTAAAACGAATAATTTAAAAATAAAACAAAACTAAAAATTTTTAAAACTTAATTTATTAAATTTCATAAAAAGATCAAAATTAAAAATATAATGAGACATTGTAATTAAAAATATGTTAGTTAAAATAATATAACATTTAACGATCGGGTAAACAAACACGGGACAAAAACACAGGAGATGAAAAGTGGAACAAAACCACCTTCCATCTCCATTCTTCCTTTCATTTTCATTTCAACCACACCAAAAACACCTACAAACTCTCTCCACCCAAATTCTATCAAATTTTCGGATTCGCAAATCAATCAACAAAAGTTACATTTTCGGAATCCTCTCGAGCTAAGGAACAACATTAACAAAGGCCGTATCACCATCTTCTTCCTCAATCGGTCCCGATTCGCAATTGTAAGAATTTTCTAAAAACTTAGATTTACTCGTTTTTATATGATATATGGGTGTAATATTGAACCTACAACTTTGTTTTAACTATATAATGGAAGAAATCAAGGTTTTATGGCCGGAAAACGGGTAAAAATCGGGTTTTTGGTCGGAAAATCGCGACAGCCGCTGGGTTCTGTCTGGGTGTTCATCTTTGCGACACAACGACTGTGTCGCATATTGTGTCGCATAAACCATCCATGCGACACAACCATTGTGTCGCATGTTGTGTCGTATAAATCATGTTGTGTCGTATTATATGTCGTACTCTGTGTCGCACCATTGTGTCGTAGAAACTCTGCGACACAACCCTAGTGTCGCTATTGAATTAGCATCGATCGCCTATGCGACACAACCCTTGTGTCGCATAGCCCTTGTGTCGCATAACCACATTAGTGTCGCATACTGTGTCGCAGAAAACAGAAACTTCACAAACTATTTTTACACTAAGTGTCGAACTTAACCGATAACGAACACTTACATTCAATACTATATGTGGACTTTACGAACAATACAATCACTCTATTTTATTGAAATTATGATTTCAAACTTTCACCAACGAGTCGTATACATTTTCACAAACAACGAAATACCAACGTAAACGTTTAACAAACAATTTGGACATAACTTGGTTGTTCAAACACTAGCATGGATGATTAACATAGACATCCACATACTTATAAATCTCATACGTTTAGGACGTTAGGAGATCTCGGACTGTACTTGGGCTTAGGTTTGCTAGCACTCGCACAACTACTTAACTCGACAGGTGAGTTCACAGCCCCTACTTCTACTGCTTTTAACTACTTTTGGGGTGGAAAACATAGTCAACTGCTTTACTGAATTACTGATTGCCATAATTGCTTTTACTATATGATTATTTATCATACTGTTTACTCGAACAATTAGAGTACTTGAACTGTCAAACTGTTATACAAACTATCACATAACTGCCTTTTTGGTACAATTATACAAATTGCTTATAACTGCGGTCAACTACTATAACTGTCCGTACGACATGGTATTCCAAACAAAAACTATTATCACTATGTGAAACAAATTTGGTATCTTACCGGAGAACGACCGGTACATATTGGTAACTTGTCGGAGAACGACCGACACTAACATGGTATCTTACCGGAGAACGACCGGTACTAACAGTATATCTTACCGGAGAACGACCGGTACTAACAATGTATCACACCGGAGAACGACCGATGCAAACTTGGTATCTTACCGGAGAACGACCGGTACATTTGGTAACTAGTCGGAGAACGACCGACTCAAACTTTAAAACTACTGGAGAACGACCAGTAACACGTTTTCAAACATATGATTTGGGTAACGTCCCAACACAACTATTTTGGGCAACATCCCACATAAACCGAAACTCTTGGGCGAATAACCCACTAAACTTATACTTTGGATGACGTTCCACTAAACATTACTCGACTATTATGGCAATTACTATTTATGAACGTATTCGGTCCAACAAATGTGACTACAAAACTTGAACACAACATTATACAACAAAACCTGTGGATTCACTCAACCTAGTTGTTGACTTTTACTATGTTTTTCAGGGAATTAGCCGCGCATGTAAGATCGCCAACACACATGGAGAATTAGGCGACCCTTGAAGCTTAGGATGCCAACTTTTTGGGAAAACATATGGATTTCTCTAGTATAACTGAAACTGTTTTGTCATATTCTAGAAATCCACTTTTGTAAACTCATTACTTTTAACTTATACGATTCGGTGAATCGTAAACTTTGTAATTAATACTTTTGGCATCTTAATATTATATGTTCTGTTGTAATCATAAGCTCTGATACGTATGCATGCTTTATTATTGTGACACCCCAACACTTAAACTAAATGCTTCCGCTCAACAAATTTGGGGGTGTTACAGATTGGTATCAGAGCCATTGGTTATAGCGAACTAGGAAACTTTAGGTGACTTATAAACCTAGAGACCTAGACTATAGCCTTGGCTAGAACGTACATGCATACATACATTTGCATACATCTAAACTATCGTTACGATACCTCGATACGCGTGAACTGTTCACCACATTCGACTCGTTCATTGTACTCTGATCTCATATGAACCTGATCGTGATTAAACGGTTGATGAAAAGAAGTATGTATTTGGCATCATATAATGACGCCTGGCCAACGTGATTATATTATACTGAGTACATATGGGTGTTTCATAGTCGTAAGATACGTGATGGGGATTCGACAATTTCTCTTGATACTTGAAAACTTGAAATATGTGAAACTCTATTCCTCACATATTTTTCATTGGCATTGACTTCTGCATCTTTTCATCGCAGAACGTCAGCATGCCGCCTAAACAAAGAAATACTCGAAACAGTCGACGAAATATTCCTCCTCCACCACCGCCTCCAGAAACAACCGAACAGATTATCGAACGCCGCGTGGCTGAAGCCATAGCACAATACGAGGCCAGTCGCAATCGTGAAAACCTAACCAACAATAGTGGAGCCACTCCAGTTAACAGCGAAACCCCAACCAATAACCAACAGGGGTGTTCCTACAAAACATTCCAAGCCTGCAAACCGAGTACCTTTACCGGGACTGAAGGGGCCGTTGGCCTAGTCCACTGGATTGAGAAAACAGAGTCAGTGATCGACATCAGTGACTGTGCTGCTGATAAAATTGTGAAATACGCCACCTGCACTCTAGCCGACAAAGCGCTAACATGGTGGAACGCTCAGGTGCAAATCATGGGACGCCCAGCTGCTTACTCCATCTCATGGGAGACACTGAAACGAATGCTGATGGAGGAATTTTGCCCTCCCAACGAGATGCAGAAACTTGAAACCGAATTCTGGAACATCCAAATGATCGGCGCTGATATTTCCGGTTATACAACTAGATTCCAGGAACTTGCACGTCTGGTGCCCCACATGGTAACCCCCGAGAGCAAACGCATTGAGCGTTACAACAGGGGTTTGGCACCACAGATCCGAGGCATGGTTATGTCCTCCAAACCCGCCACTTTTAGGAGCGCAGTTGACCTGGCTCAAAGCTTAACCGACGACGCGGTCGAGATTGGAACCCTGAAAGCTATCACAGGGAAAACTGAACCTACCCGTACTGATGCAGGCGAATCTGGAACCCACAAACGCAAATGGAACAGCGAGGGTAACGACCGTCAGGGTCAACAAAACAGAAACCCGGGAAACACCCGAGCCTTCGCTGCAATCACCAACTCTGGACCCAAAACCTACCTTGGCAATAAACCGAGGTGTGACAAGTGTGGTAGACACCACGATGGTGATTGTACATTTTGTCAAAACTGCAGACGTCCCGGTCACTTAGCACAGAACTGTAGGACAAACCTACCTCCTCAAGCTGCCCTCGAGGCACAAAACCCCGGCTGCTTTAGGTGTGGTGACCCTGGACATCACCGAAACCAATGCCAACAACCGAACAACAACCGCAACAATCAAAACGACAACAACCGCACCGTTAACAAAGGCTACACCCCAAGCCGCGCATACATCCTCCGTGCACCAGAAACGGTTGCAGACCTCAACTAGCACGGTACGTTTTAGCGACTGTTGCTACGATTTAACATACGTTTCATTCGAATGTCGATTTGAACACAACACTTGGTAAACTCTGACCACGAAACGAAACACACAACATATTGAACTATGTCGCGAGCATACTTAAACTGATTGAATTTTTATGGCAACGATTGAACGCCACGCAAACTATTACTATTGTTAACAACATGACTCATCGTAGAACATACGCCGCGGGCGATCCGACTTGATTTTAAATCTCGGGACGAGATTTCTCTAACATGGGGAGAATGTAACACCTCGCAACTTTGAACACGATTAATTATGTTAATCACTTGCATTATTAGGCTAATTCCCTACTTGAGTGAATTCACAACACATTTTAGAGGTAAGTCTAGCAAAGCCCGACTAGTTAATACGCGTAGTATTACTTATTTGTAATTAGATGTAATTACATACGAAACGAATTGAACAAACGCGACAAAATATACGACTGTTGGTGAACAAATTTATTTAATAAAACAAAGTTATTAAATAACGTCATTTGCAATTTAATATTATGTCGATAATATTTACATATCATTTTATAACGCAAAACGTTAAAACGAATAATTTAAAAATAAAACAAAACTAAAAATTTTTAAAACTTAATTTATTAAATTTCATAAAAAGATCAAAATTAAAAATATAATGAGACATTGTAATTAAAAATATGTTAGTTAAAATAATATAACATTTAACGATCGGGTAAACAAACACGGGACAAAAACACAGGAGATGAAAAGTGGAACAAAACCACCTTCCATCTCCATTCTTCCTTTCATTTTCATTTCAACCACACCAAAAACACCTACAAACTCTCTCCACCCAAATTCTATCAAATTTTCGGATTCGCAAATCAATCAACAAAAGTTACATTTTCGGAATCCTCTCGAGCTAAGGAACAACATTAACAAAGGTCGTATCACCATCTTCTTCCTCAATCGGTCCCGATTCGCAATTGTAAGAATTTTCTAAAAACTTAGATTTACTCGTTTTTATATGATATATGGGTGTAATATTGAACCTACAACTTTGTTTTAACTATATAATGGAAGAAATCAAGGTTTTATGGCCGGAAAACGGGTAAAAATCGGGTTTTTGGTCGGAAAATCGCGACAGCCGCTGGGTTCTGTCTGGGTGTTCATCTTTGCGACACAACGACTGTGTCGCATATTGTGTCGCATAAACCATCCATGCGACACAACCATTGTGTCGCATGTTGTGTCGTATAAATCATGTTGTGTCGTATTATATGTCGTACTCTGTGTCGCACCATTGTGTCGTAGAAACTCTGCGACACAACCCTAGTGTCGCTATTGAATTAGCATCGATCGCCTATGCGACACAACCCTTGTGTCGCATAGCCCTTGTGTCGCATAACCACATTAGTGTCGCATACTGTGTCGCAGAAAACAGAAACTTCACAAACTATTTTTACACTAAGTGTCGAACTTAACCGATAACGAACACTTACATTCAATACTATATGTGGACTTTACGAACAATACAATCACTCTATTTTATTGAAATTATGATTTCAAACTTTCACCAACGAGTCGTATACATTTTCACAAACAACGAAATACCAACGTAAACGTTTAACAAACAATTTGGACATAACTTGGTTGTTCAAACACTAGCATGGATGATTAACATAGACATCCACATACTTATAAATCTCATACGTTTAGGACGTTAGGAGATCTCGGACTGTACTTGGGCTTAGGTTTGCTAGCACTCGCACAACTACTTAACTCGACAGGTGAGTTCACAGCCCCTACTTCTACTGCTTTTAACTACTTTTGGGGTGGAAAACATAGTCAACTGCTTTACTGAATTACTGATTGCCATAATTGCTTTTACTATATGATTATTTATCATACTGTTTACTCGAACAATTAGAGTACTTGAACTGTCAAACTGTTATACAAACTATCACATAACTGCCTTTTTGGTACAATTATACAAATTGCTTATAACTGCGGTCAACTACTATAACTGTCCGTACGACATGGTATTCCAAACAAAAACTATTATCACTATGTGAAACAAATTTGGTATCTTACCGGAGAACGACCGGTACATATTGGTAACTTGTCGGAGAACGACCGACACTAACATGGTATCTTACCGGAGAACGACCGGTACTAACAGTATATCTTACCGGAGAACGACCGGTACTAACAATGTATCACACCGGAGAACGACCGATGCAAACTTGGTATCTTACCGGAGAACGACCGGTACATTTGGTAACTAGTCGGAGAACGACCGACTCAAACTTTAAAACTACTGGAGAACGACCAGTAACACGTTTTCAAACATATGATTTGGGTAACGTCCCAACACAACTATTTTGGGCAACATCCCACATAAACCGAAACTCTTGGGCGAATAACCCACTAAACTTATACTTTGGATGACGTTCCACTAAACATTACTCGACTATTATGGCAATTACTATTTATGAACGTATTCGGTCCAACAAATGTGACTACAAAACTTGAACACAACATTATACAACAAAACCTGTGGATTCACTCAACCTAGTTGTTGACTTTTACTATGTTTTTCAGGGAATTAGCCGCGCATGTAAGATCGCCAACACACATGGAGAATTAGGCGACCCTTGAAGCTTAGGATGCCAACTTTTTGGGAAAACATATGGATTTCTCTAGTATAACTGAAACTGTTTTGTCATATTCTAGAAATCCACTTTTGTAAACTCATTACTTTTAACTTATACGATTCGGTGAATCGTAAACTTTGTAATTAATACTTTTGGCATCTTAATATTATATGTTCTGTTGTAATCATAAGCTCTGATACGTATGCATGCTTTATTATTCAAATTTGTTGAGCGGAAGCATTTAGTTTAAGTGTTGGGGTGTCACACAAAACTCTAGAGAAACAGAAATGAAGATACTTTTCCGTAACTAAACGCGCCCAAAGTCTCTTCAAGATGAGAATGACCAATTCAACATATAGCTTATTAAATGGCATAAATAGATTTATCATAGCACAATGTATATAAATGATGATGGACCCACACAAAGTACCTTCACTCCTCGAAGTATTGGGTCATTACTAATCATGTCAATTAGTGGTGGGTTGCTAAGAGGTGAGCCGGTGGTCAGCAAATCATCTTCCAACTGATTTCCATACACATTTACTGCATCCCAAAGGCTGAAACAAGAAGTCACAAATATGCAAATGAATACTGAGGTTTGTAAATTCATCAACACAAGAATCAAACGTACAGTAGATTAGAAAAGATAACCTGCTGCCTCTAGTCATAATAGAAGCAAGATCAAAGCGAAATCCATCTACATGCATCTCTGTTACCCAATATCTGTAGTGAGATTCCGTAAAATAAAATTTCAATTCATCGAGGATCGTAATGCATATATGATATGTGTAGAGTAGGATATCTACCTCAAGGAATCTACTATGAATTGGCGGACTACTGGATGGTTGCAATTGAAAGTGTTTCCACAACCTGAATAGTTGTAAAACTCTCCCTGCCAAAACTTACCTAAATTATCTATTTTGAGATAAGATATCTAATCAGAAAGTATTTGTACATCTGTGCATGTCTATTATAAATAGACAAAAAGCTGGTTTAACTAAATTTTAAATACTACGCAACTTCAAGACGATTTTCATTCCTTCAAGTTTATGAAGTATTACAATAATGGTGCTATACCTTGGGTGCAAGCATGTAAAAGACACTGTTATCAACACCTCGAAAAGACAAAATTGGACCGTTCTCATTCCCTTCAGCAGTGTGATTGAAGACCACATCCATGAGCACCTGTAAAAAGCCAAATCAGAAAGAGAATACGACAAACTTAAAGAAACGATTAGATATCATGCTGAAACATTATCACCTCGATTCCACATTTGTGCGCCTCTTTAACAAGCTGTTTGAACTCGTTTATTGCATCGAGCCCACAATTACGAGCACCAGCAGACGCATATCTCAACATCGGTGAGAAGTAGTTAATCGTTGAATATCCCCAATAATTTAATCTACATATGAAATTAGTGCTCAATAAATGCAACTTCTACTTAGAAAATGACAACCTAAATTTAATACATACTCCCTAGATTGCGACTAAATGCACAAGTTTCTTTTAAGATGTCCCAAAGTAGATGCCACAATTCTTGGAAAGGTGGAACTTGTGTACCTATAGTCACCCAAGACAGGATTGTAGCTGAAGTATTCCAGTTCATTGAACTCGTGGCATGGCATTAACTCTATGCAGTTGACACCAAGTTCCTACACCATAAATAAGAGTTGCAACATCATCATGCAGTGTCAACCTTTCATGCGACTCAATATAAAGTGACAACTATATAATAGTACCCAATGATGCTAGAAACATTACTGGATATATTTTTTTCTGCACAGCAACCATTACTGGATATATCATATCAGATCCCAATAAATCAGCTAAAATAGCATTCATAGTGTAGTACTGAGTAACTGTTAAAGACAAAAAAAAAAATTGAAAATAAAATCAAATAAGGTGAAATAAAAAATGTGTCCAAATATTATCTTTCCTAGTTTACTACATTGAGTTGGTGATCTATGCCTAGAACTAGAGTAAGTCTTTCATTTCACATGATTAGAATAGCCAACGATGAAATCAAAGAAATTCAAAACATAGAAATTGAAACGAAACATAATCAGGCATGGCCCTGGGTTCCAGGAGATGGACGATATCCTTCCACATCCTCGTATTACTTTCAGAAATGTATGTCGAAATGTGAAGATCCAGGGCCAAGTTACAAAGATTGTTGATGTTATTGGGATCAAAGGTTTGGAATTAAAAATCAAGAATCAGACTGAAGGGTAATTTGACAACTAAGATATGATGGTGTCGTCGCGTCGACGTGCCAGACTGCCAGAGAGCCACATATTGGAGCCAATTAGCAGCCAGAAATACAAAAAAGAAGTATAAATAATCTTATTCAATTTTTAATCATTTATAGTATCAATACAACACTTTTGGCAGAAGCATATGAATAGCAAAGGTATTGCCAGTGATTTATATAAACAACTTAGTTAAACATAGCTATGGATATCATAGAAATTTTATGTTGAAAAAATGAACTGTGGATATATCATATTACAAAAAGAAAACTGTGATTCACTAAATGACGAAGCCAGGAGCGGAAGGAGGGACTTGAACCCTCAGCCTTGGGCCCTTGGCAAGGCTACAGTCTACCACTTAAGCTATATCCGCCAGCTAGGATAGTGTCTAAGCACTACTGTACAATTCATGTATCACGCATCTAATGAATAGATGAAGTCTGGTACCACATGAAGGCACAAATGATCAAATATATCAAAAGAACTTCAATATTGTTAAGAAAAATTATTACAATTCCCTTGCGATGTATATAAGTTGTTATTTTGTTTGTCCACAAAATTGTTTGTCCAGAGTCCAGACTTCATCGGGGGAAAAAACAATGGTCGACCTTTAACTTTCAGAAATGAATGTCCGGAGACTTATATAACCATAATTACCTATGAAGCCGTAATCATAATATAGACTTTCTGATAAAATCTTTATTGGTAAATTATGAGTTACAACCTATAATGACATAGGAGTTGGTTTAGGGAATCCTCACCACTAGTTGTGTGGTATTAGTGTATTTACCAAGTGTTGCTTCTTCTGTTAACTAACCCTTTCTAGGTATAAAAGCAGGGTGATGTGAATGATCTCAAACAGGAAAAAAGTCGTATTCGTTAATTCTTTAAGTTTCTTATTATCTTTTTATATTGCTTTGATGAATACCTCACAAAAAGATACACTGGGATATGTTATATTATTGCATTATGTATAAATTAATGTTGACATTTCAGATACCGATTACTTTTGAGTAAGTATGTTAGATACTCAAGGTATCTATATACAGGAAGTTAATCCAGGGTAGCCAGATATGGGATGAGTTTATCTAGGGAGGGGGCCACCTATGGGGAAGAAGAGGACTAGGTTTGAAAACATATGGGAAATATATAAGGGTGCAGGATAGTTTGGTCCCACGTCCAAAAGAAGGTATTACTTCCCTTAATATTCATATCTATATTTATAAAACCTAGGTGTACATCATCAGAAATGGACATTTAACATTATCAATATTATTGCCGCAAATAATTTAATCCATAGGGGATAAAGATGCATGTCTTAGTACATCATCAAAAATACACATTAAGCAACAATAGAAAAGAATGGTGATGTTAACTGTTAACATCCCTTTCAAGATTATATCATACTTTTCAAATAACTGGTGACGGAAGTACACAATAAATGAAGGACTATTAACACCGGTAAGGTCTTGGCCGGTGAACATGAGGATACTCACGATTGGCTTTGATTTAGCTAAAGACAACCTTCAAGGAGACTGACACCCTTCCACAAATTTGGTTGTGGTTATTACATCACAAAAGGCAACTCATTTAACATATCTCTATTGTGATACACCGTGTAATTTTTGGAGAAACTAACCCCAGTATATCACACATAGAATCTTACATAAATATGCTAACTTTAAGGCAAGGATGCAACCATACAAGGTAAAGCACATTCAGCAAGTACCTTCAAATGATCAAGTTTGTCCACTACACCAAGGTAAGTGCCACGAGATTGTGTATTGCTGGACTCATGTCTTGTAAATCCACGAACATGCATTTCGTATATGACCAGATCTCTTTGGGCAAATGCCAGAGGTAGATCTCCTTCCCAGTCAAACTAAATCATGGAAAAGTTTATACGCATGGTGGACAAAAGTCAAAAGCAACACGATTTGATTTAGTATGGAATGAGACAGAAAGAAAGATAACTTGTTACAATAAATCAGAAGTGAAAATAAGGTTAACATACCAAAGCAGATTAAATTTAGTAAGGAAGTAACATAAGTTACAATTCTCAAATTTCCAAAAGTGTATAATAATTATATACTCCATGTCCGTTTTTAATTCTGCGTTTTCCTTTCATCAACTATACTTTCCCAGTTTACCTGATATGTCATCCTGTCCTGCAGAATGACTGGAGGACAATATTAGGGTATCATTTTTTACTTGACCCTATAACAAATAGTCCAATACACAACATTAAGCTATGTCTTTATCTTTTACGAGTAAGATTATTTCTATTACCCACTATGCGTAAGATATTGAATTGAAATGATATATAAACGGCTTTCTACTTTAGTACTTTAGTGTCCAATATCTGTTTCAAATCATACCTCATCTATAGAAGGTATGGTGCATGCCATTTGACTCCAGCAATCATCATCAGGTCCCAAAACACCAAACTCCCCTCTGCTTACAACAGCCTGAATAAAAAACAAAAAGTAAAGGCACGTCACTATTTAAAGAATATGAAATTGAGCAAGTGTGCAAGTTTCATGTCAGAAGAATAATCATTTAAAGGAAGAGAATACTTTAGTTTGACAACTTGACGATCTATAAATATTCAAATGTAATAGATGAAATAGAATACCAACTTTAGCGTAAGGATCTAACAAGATCTGAGAAGAATCATAGTAGTGCCCTTCCTCAGGACAGAACTCCCCAGACAATTTGTAGCCATAGAGCAAATTTGTAAAATCACCCTTCAGAAACACGTGCCAGACATCTCCAGTCTTATTGGTAAGTTGATCCAGGGGTATCTCCTCGGTAACTCTTTCCTGCATCAAATGAAAATACACAAAAACTATGCCTATAAATGAATAATTTGCTACGAATCCTGGCCACCATATAATTACATTTGAAGCAATGTATAACCATTCCAAGCACATAACACACAGCCAATATGCCCATTGTGTCCAACGTAGCATCCCAAGGCAAAATATTGATGATATGGCATCCAAATGTTTTTTAATTGAACGCATGCTAATGTAGGTATTTGAGGATTTAGGATCACCATCTTCAAACCTTTAAGAATGAAGGTATTATAATCACGGCATTATAAGATACACAAAAAATATTTAAAAGACACAGAAACAATTTCATATTAAGTTATACCCTCCAAGGCTCCAAATGTCAAATTTATATTCTTCTTCCAGTAAAACCAACGTGAAATGTAGCTTCAATAGGTCATGGTGAGGTTTTTGGTGTCAATCGAGTGAAGGTAACGTGAGGAAGACACCATTTTTTTAGCAAAGCTTAATTGCTGAAACATTCTACAGCTAGAAAGTCAAGAAAACCAATATTGTGAAGCTCCATGGTGTGGCTACCACCAAGATTCAAATATTCTAATATATATAATTTAATTAATGAATATACATGTAACAAAAATCATATTTTCTAATTTGAAACATATGTATCAACAAATTCACAAACTAGACATAATTATATCTCAAATACACATACATTGATGCAGATATTTAGGTAATATGTATACTTTTATTGACGGCTGTAAAGTTATAAAGTATTGCCGTATTAAACACTTCAATGGAGACACAAAAGTGTAAACTCCATTAGATTTGTCAACTTACATTGTTGAAATTTCAATAATTTTAGCGTTTCTAACGTTCCTAATTTAGTTACATTTAATGATCCTTCTTCCATATGTATGGTAACATAACAAATCTTTTTACTGTTATACCTCAGGCAAATCAGATGGAGTCAATAAACACAACGTTGCAGATGTAGCATTATGTGAATAAATAGCAAAATTAACACCATCTTCATGAGCAGTAGCACCAAACGGCGTCGGAGAACCATTAAAAACCTGAAACCGCCGGCGTAATACCTCCGTCTTCTTCTCCTTTTCCACCACCGCCGTATCCACTTCACCTCCGCCGGTGCCGTCGATTGCATTGACTACTAACGCATTGTTGCTGCTTAGGGTTTTCAATTTAATTTGGATGTTTGGATTCAGGAAATCAAATTTGTGAGGTGAAGTGAGCTTTGGAGTGTGAAATGGAATTAGGGTTTCGATTAGAGAAGCGTCCATTTGATACTTGGAGATTCGAGCCTGTGCAGAGAGTTTGACAGTAGTGAAGAAGCAGAGTGTTTAAGAATGAACGTGGGATTTTTAATTAATTTATTTATTATTTATTTATTATTTATTCTATTCCGATTTTTAGTAGTCATTAAAACGCTATCCTCAATTGTGATGTAAAACCAAATACTCCGTGACAACTAAAAGCTAGAACAATGACGAGAGTTTTCATTTGTGCTTGACGAGCCATACTTCATACTCTTGAAGTCTTGAATAATGAATACCGTTTTGAAATACATCGAGACTTATCCTTTGTGTTGAATCTGAAATAAAAACCGCTTAAGCAGATCTCACGTCGAGTTCACCTCAAACAAATTTTCACTTTGATCGCAAAGAAAAATCAAACACCAAAAAAAAAACAACTTGCAAATAGTTAGATAAGGTGTCGAAAGCGGAGTTTAAGAGACGAAAGAAAAGTGGTGTCGATAAACAAATATCGTATACGGTGGTGGCTATTAAAGCAATTTGAAGAATATAAATGAGTAAACAATGATATATAAACCTAATTAATAAAATCACTTATTGTTTGTTACATATTTGAACATTTTATCTTTTCGAATTTTGTAAAGTGACTATGTTGTATGTCATACGTTTATTGTTAGCTAATTTCACATTTATTCAAATAGCTATTTATCATTACTTTATACTTGGATTTTAGTCGTTAGGCTACGTCTCTACAATAATACCACTTGCCTTTGTAACATGTAGTTGTTGGATGACTGAGAGACACATCAGTCACGATTGCATATCGTCCCACGAATTATTGCAGTGCTGACTGTCACAACTACAATCTATGCTCCACTATTTTATTTAATTCCCTTTTTCCTTGAAATACACTTACTTTTAGTTAAATAAACAGGATATGATAATTGAAAGGTATATTTTATTATCAAATAAAATTATATTTATGACATAGATTTTAATAAAAAGAATTACAGGTATTGTATTTATTTGAATCATTGGGCTACCAAAAAAAGGCTCAAATATATAAAACTCGTTACCTTCATTTCTAGTTTTCTTTTTTATTTTTTTTCTGTTTGTTTTGTTTCTTAGATAAAAAGGTAAAGAAAATGAAAAAGAAAACTGGAAATGAAGCTAAGGCTTGCCATTGCTCCGTTATGGCACATCAAGATCTCCACGACGAGCCCCACAAGGGTACTATTGAGAGCGATTTCCCGTCGTAATGCTAGGATGAGTCCGAGCACAACTCCACTTCGAGTGGTCTAATATATTATTGACGAGGATGTGTTTGTTTTGCCTTGTTATATGATAATACTCCCTGAATTATATAAAGTAAAAGTAAATTATATAAATGAGGGTGAATTTGGCATAACTATATAGATAGAGATGAAGGTTTAGCTATAACATTCTGAAGAGTTGGAAGATATTGTGTATATTATTTTATAAGTGTTTGGCAAATTTGTTAGACCCGTTAGTGAAAAATGTAATATGACATAAACGATTACAGAAGTAAAAACTCAAAAGAGGGATATTATTCAACTAAAGGGCATTATGCAAGTATAGTACGTACCAGTTTCCTATCCGTAAAATAGTTTAAAAGCTATTTCTATAGCTAATTTTGTGTATTTCTAACTTGAGTTTTCAAAAAATATAAATTTAAGTTTCTATAAGCTTTCATAAGCTCTATATCAAACGTAGCCAATACCCTAAAAAGACAATGTGAAAGACCAACGAAATGGTGAACAAGTCTTAAAGTACAGGTCTAAAACGACAATCCGCCTTTAAATTATACTCCCTCCGTCCCATCAGAAATGTCCACTATTGACTTTTCAGAGTCTTTCTTTTTCAACTTTGACCTTAAATATTTTTGTTTGTGTTATATATTACATGATGAAAATTATATCAATGAAAATACATTAAAGACCCAATTCATTCATATAGTTTGCATCAAATATTATATAACACAAATAAAAATATTCAAGGTCAAAGTTGTAAAAGAAGGACTTTCAAAAGTCAATAGTGGACATTTCTGATGGGACGGAGGTAGTAATGGTTATCCACTTATCCATATACGACATGAGTTTTGGAGCCAAATTAGTTTCTTCCAAAAACAATTATGCAAGACGGTAAGTGATTATAAATTGGTGATCACTCTTGAATAGTCTATTTCGATCAAGTTTTATAAACAGGTGAATTTACACTCTTTAATGTAAGCTATGACCATGTAGCACTATACAAGCATAATAAAAAATCCATATTTTATATTTATTTCTTTTACGTTGAATACCTAGTTTTTATGACCAAATCAAATCATACCGTACAACGAAGAGAATAAAAAAAAACATGTTATTTCGTGTTTCCTAAATCATTTGTTGACACATAAACATGTGGGTCTACTTAGACTTGTCGGTATGACTACATAATTTATTGGGAGAATTACATATATCCCCTCCACAAACACCCTAAATTACATATATACACAAACTCATTTTCAAATTACATATATACCCAAATCCCTATTTTATGTATACTAAAATTAAAAAAAAAAAAATAGTATAAATTGTTATAACTATACAAAATTTTCAACCCAACAATTGGTTATATTTAAAATAGATAATATTTACTGTTTTTTTATTAATTTTAATATACTTAAAATACGGATTTGTAATTTAAAATTGTGTTTGGGTATATATGTAATTTATGGTGTTTGTGGAGGGGATATATGTAATTCTCCCTAATTTATTTAGTAAAACCAAAATTTTACAAAACTTTTGGAACGTACGATTAGTCGTCACGGCTCTTTAAGATTCATTTTAATAAACATTATTTTAGTATGAGGCCAAAATTGAACCAGTCTAACAATTTAGACCCTTGTACGGTTAAGTCGTACGACATTTTAAAACCATCTAGAAACACCTTATTATTAATAAGGTACATGCTTTATATACCACCATGTACCATTTATTTATTTTAAATTAATTTTTCTTTACCTTTTCTATACTTTATTCCGTCACTTTTTCTTACATTCTGTACTTTTTCTGTACCTTTTATTTTAAAAAAATGCAAAAGTGGTATGGTGAGTAATTTTTAGGGGGTATGTACAGATAAAGCCCTTAATAAACCAATATTGTTGGGAAATTAAGTGACTCAATATGTGATATGTAATCATTGAACCTATATAATTAAGATATTACGGAGTATCTTTTAGGAAAATGATAGATAGGCCTAACTAGGTAGACCTAAGATAGATCTAAAAATGTGAGACTTACATGTGTCCAGTTCAACCAATAGGATCGGGAGAGAGAAACTGTATCAACCAATCAATGTATTAAGCCACTTTTTAGGTCCATCTAAGTAGGTCTATGTAGCATTATTCTATATTTATCAGGTAATCTAGAAATAAATTTAGTTGTAATTTGATACTTGTAGACGTATAATAAGTTGGATTAATTTGTTATTACCAAATATCAAATAAATAAATAAATGTTATTGGTAAAACCAAAATTTTAGTTTGATTAATTTTTTGATATTGCAATTATATATAGGATGTTTCAGTGGGCTTATTTTCCATGCTTATTTGTTTAGTTGCAAAGAATAAGCTGGAGTTTTAATTTTTAAGTAAGCTTATTTCTTGAACTTATGTGCTTATTTGTAACGAGAAGTTGAAAGCTTGAAAATAAACTACAAAATTTGAGTTTATTGTTTGTAAGTAATAAGCATTAAAAATAAGCTCTACAGACACTTATGGAAGGCTTTATAAGTTTTTTATTTTATTCATTAGTCAAATTATGCACGGGTCAATAAACTATAAACTATTGTTATAATAATAATTGAGGTCTATCTTCAAGTTTCAAATTGGTCAAACTGTATGTACGGTCGGGTACTACTCCCTCCGTCCCAATTTTATTGTCACCAGACAAAAAGACACGCAGTTTAAGAAAATATAACTATCTCTCTCTTACTTTTTGATAAAATGACAGTTTTACCCTCTACTTTTTACCTATTTTTTTGTCTTATATATATACACTAGGGGTAAAAAAGAACTTTATTTCCTTAAACTTTCTATTTATGGAAGTGGACAATTAATTTGGTACACCCCAAAATGGAAATAATGGACAATAGAAATGGGACGGAGGGAGTACAATATTAAAAGCAACTTCTAGAAGAATTAGTGATATTAAACTACTACTACTAGTATCATTATTGGAATAGTATGAGTCGATAAACATGAAATAAGTAGTTTATGTAAATACTGATTTCAAGAATTATTTAATAATTTCGATTTTTTATATGTTCCAAAGTAGAAGCTAACAGTGTGTTTTCGAGTTTAGATATAAGTGGAAAGAAAGAGAAATGAACAAAGAATAAAAGAAAAGAAAGAAGTAGGAAGGAAGATAACTTAGTAAATTGTCCATCCTAATCATCCCAAAAAATGGAAGGAAAGAGTTGGAACAAAAATACACATGAGCCTTTCATTTTCCTTCCTTCCCCTTCTTTTCCTTTCTTTATATAAAAAAACAAAGAACACAATTGTGTTCTTAAATCCTTTTACATCCTTTCTTTTCCACCCTCCAACTAACTCGGTAAAAAACACAGTGTAAACGGATCAACCTTGTGTCATGAATAGTTAAAGAAATAAAGGAATACCACTTAAAATATCTTTTATTTATTTCGTAAGTATATAATTTTATAAGATACATAAGATAAAATTAGTTTGAGTTTGAGTTTAAGTTTGTGTTTTTTTTGTTTTTTTTTTTGAACGGCAAAATATCTATATAAAATAAAGAGGGTCAACTAGCAAGATGCTAGACACCAAATAACAAGCAATCCAGAATTACAACAAAAACAAACTCTAGATTATACCCGGAGTTTTAACTTCAAAGATTGCAAAGGGGATGAAAAAACTCATGCCAATTACAGGTACACCAAGACATGAAAAAAACCCCCACCAACGGAGGCCGAGCCACTGGTTTTCACTCCGTGGCGTTTTTGATGTAATCCCATACAAACCCGGGGGAGCTATCTCAATAACATAGAACAAAAGCACTATCATCCAAAGGTACCATATCTCCAAAAACAATACTGTAGGATATCAACGACTACTAACATGACCTAAAGTGATCCATCGTGAGAATTCCATGGCTCCAAAAACAATACAGAAGAACTCCATGTGGACAGCAAAAAGCAATGTGGGCTCAAACGCCGATGGCAAGGAATGATCGGAATTGGTTTCAGCGCAATACTAGGGAGGATCAAACATCTAAGGTATCTAAATCGATCTTTATTACGAATTTTCCAGATAGCTTAACAGCAAAAGATCTTTGGGCGATTTGTGAGAATTACGGAACGGTAGTTGATGTATATATTCCAAATCGGAAATCGAAAATTGGGAAGAGGTTTGGATTTGCTCGGTTTATTAAGGTAGAAGATGTGAATAGGCTAGTTCGTAATTTATGCATGGAGTGGATTGGGAATTGGCACTTTCATGCAAATGAAGTCAGGTTCCACAGAAGTAATATAAAGGTTGGAGTGAGTAGTTCAAGAATGGCGGATGAACCGATTAAGGAGAAAACTATAAGTTTTATAGCTAAAGAAAATATTGGTACTAGAAACGTTGGATCAGTATCATATGCGGATATGGTGAGGGTGAATGAGATGACTCAGGACAAACCGGCACTGGTTATTGATGATCAATGTTTGGTAAATCGTGACTCACAGTTCCAACTGATGGGAAAAGTGAAGGAGTTTTCATCTATAATTAACCTAAAGGTGCTGTTGAATGATGAAGGGTTCAAAGATGTAGATGTTAAGTATCTGGGTGGGTTATGGGTGATGATTACATGTGGTTCGGAACAAATGAAAACTAGTTGTATGAAAAGCAGTGGAATGAAATCTTGGTTCTATGAATTAAAAGAACTTGATCCGGAATTTGTATCTAATGAGAGAATTGTTTGGATAGATATAGAAGGGGTTCCGTTACACGCTTGGTCAAGACAAACATTTATGAAAATATGTAATAAATGGGGTTATATGATGGAGTTGGAGGAACAGTCTGATCATTCGTTTGCCAGGAAACGTATCTGTATTACAACTAAGCATGAAGGTAATATTGTGGAATCTTTCCAGTTAATTGTGAAAGGGAAAGTTTTTATAGTGAGAGCTAAGGAAATACATGCGTGGAATCCAATATTTGTGGAAAATATTGAGTCGGAGTTTGATTCTGAGAATGAGTCGGTGGAGGGATATAAATCGAATGGTGAGGAAAAGAATGAAGGGGTAGTAGCTGATGAGGAGTCTGATTGTGATGGTATTTCAGAAACTAGTTTTGGGCAGTCAAAGAACAGTAGACCATGTATGGATACTTCAAAAAAAGTTATTGAATCAGTACAATCCGAGGATCCTTTTAGGATTTATGATTTATTAAGGAAACCAAATGAAGAAGGGGAAATGGAATCACAGAGAAGTTTACAGTTTCCACCGGGATTTACTCCGAATGTGATGGGGGATAAGGAGGATAATGTTTCTAACCCGTCGGTAATAGGATCAAGGGTTGTTGATCAGGCCCAAGTTCAAGATGACATGGAGGTGTTGTCAAAAGGGGTGAGTGTAAATGGGGGTTCGATATTGGAAGTATTGAATGATATGATTAAGGTTGGCCAAGCCATGGGATATAACATGAATGGATGTGTGAAAGATATGGAAAAATTAATTGGAAATCAAGGAGATGGTCAGGTGTTTAAATGAATTGGATGTCTTTAAATGTTCAAGGTCTTAATCATAAGACCAAAAAAGATTGGGTGAAGGAGTTGTGCTTGTGTCATAAGATTAATTTTATGGCCATTCAAGAAACTAAAATGGAAGATATGACCGATATGGATGTTAAACTGATTTGGGGTAATAATAACTTCGATTACGTAGTGGCTGATTCATTGGGTAGTTCTGGAGGGTTATTAGCTGTGTGGGATGTTGATATGTTTAAAAAAGATAAGGTGGTTGATATCGCTCATTTTGTCTATATAAATATATCGCGATATCGCTGTTTTGCATTTGTATTTTAGTGGATTTCGAGAACTTTCGATACTTATTTTGTTTGGAAATCCATTTCAGGTGAAAAGCTGGAAACGCATGCGATTTGGTGTGGAATTGGTGAAGTTTGGATCAAAAGCTGGCTGGGCTGGAAAAAGGCTATAGCCGATCGGCTACACAACACAAGCCGATCGGCTTCCCATGTTTAGCCGATCGGCTAAGATTAGCAGATCGGTTTGTCCAGTTAAATTCCGTTGCAGAACTTCAACTCGTTTGGAGCTTGGCCTGTTGTACTAGAGAAGCCGATCGGCTAGCCATCAAAAGCCGTTCGGCTATGACCGTAAAGCCGATCGGCTATTCCCAACAAGCCGATCGGCTATGAGCAGATCCGAGTGAGAGGTATGGTGGTTGATGAGCTGTCCGTGTCTGATTGGTTGGCATTTAATGCCAACCGTTTTTCCCCATCTGTTTTTCAAAATTAAAATAAAAAAAAAAAAATATATGAAAAAAATGGGGGTGTTTGGTCGGCAGCCTATTTCACCATCATCATCTTCAACTATCACTCTCTCACTCCCATTCACTTCTAAACACACACACTCCTCATTTACTCCCAACTCCCATCTTCATTTACTACCATATTTACTCCATTTTCAACAACCAAAATCACCATTTATATAACACCCGCTAAATACAAGGACTTTTTTTTTTTTTTTTTTTTTTTTTTTTAAACATATCGGAAGCGCATGATTAATAGAAACCAGTGGATTGCATACATACATTTCAAATAGCAATCCACTTATATACAAACCTTTAAAACTAGATTATTCTAATCATTACACACATTAAGTTTAGGTGTTATAGAAATCCCAATGTGTTGTTAAATCATTAACGTATTATCCATTTCAGAGTGAGCCTGTCAAACATTCCATTCCATATGTACTTCTTGCCCACCCACATACAGAAGTAAACCTGCAAGAAGTAATGAGGGGTTAGCACGAAGCTAAGTGAATAGATCCCAAACTATCAATCTAACTCAGCTTAACACATGCCTATAACCAAGCAATGCACAAGCAACATAGAAGGATCGGTGGTCCTTGAGGTACCCTCATGCCGCGGATGGTTCCCCAAGTAACACTTAAAACCAACTGACGGCCAAATCAGAGGTTAAACCGATAGTTTGGTACTATTACTACACACGACGCAATTTCAGTGTCCAACACATGTACAAGGCACTTGCGAAGTCCTAGTAATAGTATCCAAACCCAACACATTAGTTGACCCCCACCAAATCAAATAGTCCACAACTATCATAGCACAATGGACGCCAATAATCAATTAAGGTTTAGCCAACATGCCAATATAATATTAATGCAATCATTGCAATAAACCAAGTTTACCCGTTGTAACCATGTTGTTACAACTAACTTAGACTGAAAGTCCAAGATCCACTCACCGACAATCATAGTCGTCCACTCAGTAGTCTAATGTCACTGAGTCTTCTCCACATCTGAGAATACAATAACACAACACAAGTTAGTCTCTTGTATCGAATCTATATAACATCATTCCAACATTACAAATATCCACCTTTACAATCACTTATCAAGTTTATGCTCATTATACTCATAACCTCATTTAATCAACTTTCATTATTACCATTAACATGATTAAACCGTTAACCGGATTATTTCCATCAAATATTACTAATTCATTCAAAACCCCAACACAAGGTTTAATGAATATTTAATCCACTTAGTTACCACTTTACTCATAGATTCCCAATCAAGTGTTCCAATTAACCATTAACCTCTTTTCATCATATAACACATCATAATCATTAATTCTCTACAACACCTCATGATCACTCAATCAAATTCTCTAATTTCAAGTTAGTACTTATGTTATAATCATAAATTAGGTACTAATTGACAACCATAACATAACCAAAAGCCTCAATTCATGTTTATCATGCAAATTCCATCAATTACCCAAAACCCATTTCTAGGTTAACATGAAAATCATGAATTAACAATTATAACATGTTTATAATGATAATAGAATGATTAATACTTGTTATTGAAGCTTAACTAACATAAATATCACATAATCAAACCCTAAATTCGGATTTTGCTCAAGAACACAAAAACCCCCAAATTCTAGGTTTATAGAAATCAAGAACACAAGATCATACCTTGTTTGTGATGATTAAGAAAGCTTGAATTCGTGTTTTAAAGCTTCAATTTGATGTTCTTCAAGATCTTGATAATGATTTAGGGTGAGATATGTGTGTGTGTGTAATCGTACGTATGTATGTATGTGTGTGGGAATAAAAACCGATTTATTCCATAGATTATAGCATATAAGTGTTAGTTTTTCGTTCCCCGTATTTATTATTGTCTGGAACTTAAAAACCATTTGCGGGGAAATACAATTTTATTTTACCGTCAACTAAATAAGTTTAAAACGAGTAATATTTTATTATTCACAAAAAGTCATATAACTGTTTGACCTATTATTTTCAATTATCACAATACATATAACAAATTTAAATAGCATTTAAATTTACAGGAAATACCTATTACTCCTAGACCCAATTTGAGGATGTTACAATTTACTTCACATTTTCGCAAGGGTTTAGCGAGGAATTTGTGGGGGAAACATCGAGCAAACATCATTTGGAACAATTGTGTAACAAATTTGGTATAATTTCGATTTAATCTAATTTCAAGTTATTTATGGATTTGTTTAGTGTTTATGATTTATGCTTTATGATTGTGATTATGTGTGGCTAGTTACCTTTGTGTTTGCTTGGATGAGATAACTAGATGATTAGGGGTGTATATTTTGGATGTTAAATTATGCTTGAGTTTGTGAATCATCCATGGATTTGTATGTATTTAGTTAGTTGTTGTTATGAACTTTCGGCATTTTAGCTAAACGATTATAGCGAATGTTCTTTGTTTAGTAAAAATACCTAAATAAGTTATTTGTCATTTGTGGATCAAAGCATTTGATGATTGTAACAACACTAGTTAAATGTATACAAGTTAACGATTATAGCGAATGTTTGTCGTGTGGATGATTTGCAACCTCACTAATCTAAATTTATGTTTAATCGGAGAACCTTACGTGATTGAGCTTTATCTTAAGAATTTAACCATTTGGTAATTTACTAATTGATATAGCGAACGTTTTCAACCAAGTAAATTGCTATTAATTATTTGTCTATAAATGATTGAACAAAGTTGCGAATGTAATTTTGGAATGTGTCAAATGATTTAGCTAAATTGTGCAAGATTGTAACTATGGCGAACGTCTGTTATTTGATTAAATCATAGGTTTGTCAACTGAAATTGAACTTTAGGTCTCGGAGAACTTTGAGCTTAGGTTTGATGAATGTTACCATTTAGCATATATCTTAACCGGTTATAATTCTACACCCCGAAATCACTAGTGAAATAGTCCAAGCAAGCATTGTTTTTTAATACTTGAAAAGACCAAACAATTAAACCGACTCTTCAGAGTCCACCTGCCTAGATTAATCAAAGATTGTAGTTTTAAGCATCGTGACAATTCGGTCACACAAACCAACCACATTTTATTTTCTCTTTTTAAATTGCTCACACTTCTATCGATCATCCAATCTAGTTCCCTGTGTTCGAACCCGAACTTACCCAACTATACTACCACACGATAGGGTCCACTGCCCGGTTGTGTTTTGGTCTAGCTCGGTACTTTTTGGTTTACTTATCAACGATAAATTTTATAAATGGATTTAACACACCAAGTTTTTGGCGCCGCTGCCGGGGAGCTTGATTTGTGAAAATTGATTTAAGTGTGATTAATTAATCCTTTCTAGAATTTATTCTTGGAAAGTTACTTTGGGTTGTATTGCGCCGGTGCGTTTATGGTTTTATCTTTTGTGAACTTTCAGGTGCGATTTGGTAGTGGATGAACACAAGGAGTTCCGGTAAAGAGCTTCTAAGTCATTTGTCCAATCCGGAGAAGACCAAAAAGAGTAAACGAAGGAGGAAACCAAAGCATAGATCATCGGATTCATCTAGTAGTCAAACGGATACCGAAACATCTTCCGGAAACACATTTGAAGTGGAAGAGACTTTTGTGGAGGATATTCCATCACCCGAAGAAGAACCTTCAACACCATCCGAAGGTGAAGAAGAAATGGCGGATGAGGATGATACTCCTATGTTCTCACGGACGAGAACCGTGGCACCTACACCCGAGGCGGCCATACAGGTTCAAGATATTGAAAATGATAATTTCTCTTTGAAAGGGCATCATATGCAACTCATTAGAGATAAACAATTTGACGGAAGGGTGCGGGTCGATCCACACCAACACATTGCTAGCTTTCTTGAAATCGGGAGCTATTTCAAGTATGGGGCAAATATGGAAGAAGTGATTCGCCTACGGACATTTCCTATTACACTTTGTGGTGAGGCAAAGATTTGGTATCAAGAATTGGAACCAAACACCATCACTACTTGGGATGAGATGAGGGAAGCATTCGTTAGACGATTTTATCCTCCGGCTTTGGCCGAAAGACTTTTGAATGAGATTAGAGCTTTCAAACAACAAGAAGACGAAACTTTGGTAGAGGCATGGTGTCGGATGAAAGAAATGTTGAGGAATTGCCATGGTCACGATTTGAAGAAGAGAGAAATCATTGGGTTATTCTACAATGGTCTTAACTTGGATTCGGCAAGTATTCTTGATGCCTCGGGAGGGGGTCAATTCCTTTACAAAACACCGAATGAAGCATGGAAGCTTCTTGAAGACAAGGTTATCCAAAGCTTAAATTGGGCTAAGGATAAAGGAGGAAAACCGGTTAAAAAGCACGTTGCATTCGCCGAGGGTACTAGTGGTGGAAGTGGAAGCTCAAATGACTCGGCCATGATGAAAGAAATCAAGGCTTTATCTTCTAAGTTTGATGCACAATTCAAGACTATCAAAGGTGAAATAAAGGAGCTTAGAGATGGTTGCGGTCATTGTGGCGGAAATCATGCCACGGCTAATTGTGCCCAAGACGATTTGCCAATGGTAGGAGGTGAGGAAGGTGTTAACTTTCTTCAACAAGGTAATTATCAAAGCAGAAATTACCAACGAGGGGGTTATCAAAACCGAAATTCGGGAGGCTACCAAGGCGGAGGCAATAACCAAAACCAAAACCAAAACCAAAACCAAATCCGATTTTCTAGACCTAACCAACCTTACAACCAAAACTTCAACCAACCTCAAAACCAATCATACAATCAAAACCAATCCCAAAACCAACCTTACAACCAAAATCGACACCCAAACCCATCTAGAGAACAACAACAACCACCGGTTCAAAAACAAGAACCCACATTGACTCCTATGGAACAAATGATGAAGGAGTTTATGTCAAAGCAAGAAACGGCCACCGAGAGAATGAAAACTCAAATGACAAATATTCGGTTGAGCATGGAACAAGGGCAAAAGAATCAACAAGCTTCAATCCAAGATTTGGAGCGGAAAATGGAGAGGTTGTCCGATGGGTAAAGTAGTAGGCCAACCGGTGGCTTACCGAGTAATACACAACAAAACCCAAGACCACAACCTTCACCATCTAGCGGTTCCAAACCTTACCAACCACCATCCGCGAGAAATGAGCATGTGAATGCTATAACCACGAGAAGCGGAAAGGAGCTTCCATCACCTCAAACCAAGGACAAAAATGTTTCTAACTCTTTTGTGCAGGAAATGGAGGAGGAAGACAATGAAGAGAATGTTGATGCTCCTACACCAACGGTCACACCGGTGTCACCTACTCCGGTTGTGAAAGCTTACAAGCCGAAGATTCCTTATCCTCAAAGGCTAAGGAAAGAAAAGATTGCGGCTCAATATGGGAAATTTGTGGACATGATCAAGGGCATTCGAATCAATGTGCCTTTGGTTGATGTATTGGCCGGGATGCCGAATTATGCCAAATTCATCAAGGATTTGGTGAGCAACAAGGAGAAATTGTCGGAGGCTTCGGCAATGTTTTTGAATGAGGAATGCTCGGCACTTGTCCAAAACCAAATTCCACCCAAGCTTGGAGATCCCGGGAGTTTCTTCATTTCGTGTACATTGGGTAAAATCATCACTTGTGATGCACTTGCGGACCTAGGTGCTAGTATAAACTTAATGCCATATTCACTTTATGCTAAATTGGCCCTAGGATCCCTAACCCCCACTCGCATGAGCATCCGTCTTGCCGATAGATCTTTCCAATATCCCGTTGGGATTGCGGAAAACATGCTAATAGAAGTAGGGCAATTTACCTTTCCGGTTGACTTTGTTATCCTCGAAATGGAGGAGGATAGTAAGGTACCCTTGATTTTAGGACGACCCTTCCTACATACCGCGGATGCCATAATTGGGGTTAAAGATAAGAAATTGACCTTGGGGGTGGGTGATGAAAGGATTGCGTTCACGGTCGATAAGGCCATGAAGCATCCTTATTCTAACGATGATTCGTGTTTTAGAATTGATGTGATAGATGATGCGGTGGAGGAAGAATTGGAAAGATTGCTTGGAATGGAATCGGAGCTTGTTGAATTGCTAGAGTCAAATGTTGAAGGAATGACCGAGGAGGAGTTGGTCATGAGCATGGAAGAGACGAATGATGAAGAAGAGCTCGAATGTGAGGATGCTTTTGAGGAGCTCACAAAGGATGACAATATGAGAATCAAAACGTCATTGGAGGATCCACCACAAGATTTGGAGTTGAAAGAACTTCCAAGTCATTTGGAGTATGCATATCTCCATGAGGAAAATCTCCTACCCGTAATCATCTCTTCATCCCTTGTGAATGATGAAAAACTTAAATTGTTGAATGTACTTAAGGCTCACAAAAGAGCTTTCGCTTGGCAGACATCCGACATACCGGGAATAAGCCCATCCTTTTGTAAACACAAAATTAATTTTGTTGATGACTTTAAACCCGTTGTCCAAAGACAACGGAGGCTTAATCCCAATATGGTGGATGTGGTCAAGAAAGAAGTAATTAAGCTTCTTGATGCGGGTATTATCTACCCCATTGCGGATAGTTCTTGGGTAAGCCCGGTACATTGTGTACCAAAGAAAGGGGGGATGACCGTAGTTGCCAATGACCAAAACGAAATGATACCCACTAGGACGGTCACGGGATGGCGTGTGTGCATTGATTATAGGAAGTTGAATGATGCCACGAGAAAAGACCATTTTCCCTTACCATTCATTGACCAAATGCTTGAAAGGTTGGCGGGTAATGAATATTATTGTTTCCTTGACGGATTCTCGGGATATTTCCAAATACCCATAGATCCCGAGGATCAAGAAAAGACCACCTTCACTTGCCCATTTGGGACCTATGCCTATAGGAGAATGCCCTTTGGTCTTTGCAATGCTCCCGCCACATTCCAACGTTGTATGATCGCCATTTTTCACGATATGGTTGAAACTTCCATGGAAGTCTTCATGGATGATTTTTCGGTATTTGGCGATTCATTCGAGTCATGTTTAAGAAACTTGGATAAAATGCTCGAGAGGTGTGAGAGAGCCCATCTAGTGTTGAATTGGGAGAAATGCCATTTCATGGTGAAAGAGGGCATAGTGTTGGGTCATAAAGTGTCGGGGTTGGGAATTGAAGTTGATAGGGCTAAGATTGATGTAATTGCCAAATTACCTCCACCGACCAATGTTAAGGGCATTAGAAGTTTTCTTGGTCATGCCGGTTTCTACCGTAGATTCATTAAGGATTTTTCGAAGATCACCCGTCCAATGACTAGGTTACTTGAAAAGGATGCCCCTTTTGTGTTTGATGGACCATGTTTGAAGGCATTTTCGACCCTTAAAGACCATTTGACCAAGGCACCTATCATAGTCTCACCCGATTGGTCACAACCGTTTGAACTCATGTGTGATGCTAGCGATTTTGCCTTAGGAGCCGTCCTAGGACAAAGGATTGATAAACATTTCAAACCTATTTACTTTGCTAGCAAAACCTTGAATGGGGCCCAACAAAACTACACAACCACCGAGAAAGAATTGCTTGCCGTCGTATATGCCTTTGACAAATTTAGGCAATATCTTGTGCTATCTAAAACCGTAGTTTTCACCGATCACTCGGCTCTCAAATATCTCTTTGCCAAACAGGACGCTAAACCGCGTCTTATTCGTTGGATTCTTCTCTTGCAAGAATTTGATATTGAAATCAAGGATAAGAGAGGTGCCGAGAACCTTGCCGCCGATCACTTGTCAAGACTGGAAAATCCAAATCTTGACAAGCAAGGCGATACTAATATTGATGATTCCTTTCCCGAGGAATTTCTTTTGCAGGTAGGTGATGAAAGCAAGGATGAGGAAGCACCATGGTATGCCGACTTGGCAAACTATTTGGTTGGTGGAGTTTTGAGGAAGGGCATGAGTCACCAAGAGAAAAGCAAATTTTTCTCTAACTTGAAGCATTATTTCTGGGAGGAGCCGTATTTATTCCGCGTTTGTGCGGATGGCATGGTGAGGAGATGTGTTTCGGGTGGTGAAACACGAAAGATTTTGGATGAATGTCACTATGGGCCCACCGGTGGACATTATGGCCCCTCGGTCACCGCAAAGAAGGTCTATGATGCGGGTTTTTATTGGCCGACGATCTTCAAAGAAGCAAACACTTTGTGCCAAACATGTGATGCGTGTCAAAGAACCGGAAACATCTCCAAAAGGGATGAAATGCCACAAACTAGCATCCAAGTTTGCGAAGTATTTGATATTTGGGGCATAGACTTCATGGGACCGTTCCCACCTTCGTTCAAAAATGAATACATTCTTGTGGCGGTTGATTATGTGTCAAAATGGGCGGAAGCTAAGGCTTTGCCAAAGAATGACGCTCGTGTGGTCATTGATTTCTTAAAAAGCCTATTTTGCCGATTTGGGATGCCCAAAGCGTTGATTAGTGACCGGGGGACTCACTTTGCGAATGCTCAATTGGAAAAAGTTCTCAAGAAGTATGGGGTAAATCACCGGTTCTCGACTTCCTATCACCCACAAACAAGTGGTCAAGTCGAGAACACTAACCGTGCATTGAAAAGGATTTTAGAGAAAACGGTGAAGGACAACCGGGCCATATGGTCCAAAAAGCTTGAAGATGCATTGTGGGCGTTTCGGACCGCCTAAAAGACACCTATTGGAACGACACCGTATCGGTTGCTTTATGGCAAAACTTGCCATTTACCCCTTGAAATTGAGCATAAAGCTTATTGGGCGCTAAAGAATTGCAATTTGGATTTGATTGAAGCGGGGGAAAAGAGAATGTTGCAACTTCATGAGTTGGATGAGCTTCGGTTGCAAGCTTATGAAAATTCTCGTCTCTACAAGGAACGGACAAAGGTGTTGCATGACCGGAGGTTGAAAGTGAGAAAAGAATTTAAATCCGGTGAAAAAGTGCTTTTGTTCCAATCAAGATTCAAGTTGAAACAACCAAAGTTCAAACCAAGGTGGACCGGCCCGTACGTGGTCAAGCATCAATATCCATCCGGATATGTGGAGCTTTTTCAAAAAGATGGCGGAACCTTCATTGTGAATGGGCACCGTTTGAAGCTATACCATGAGGATGAACAAGAGAGCGAGTGGGAGGAACTCGCAACTTACCCCAAGGACAAATGAATTCGGGGTCGAGTCTAGCTTGGACTCGTTAATAAATGAAGCCCATACACGAGGAAACTCGTGTTTATATCCTTTTGATAAACTTAGAATATTTTTGCTTGCATTTTTGATACATTTCATGTGTTTGCTGCTGCTGAGATTGTTTGAATTGTTAAGTGTTAAGTTGTTTCTGCGTTTCTGCTGTTTCTGCTAAATTTTTGAACTTAGGAAGCCGATCTGCTTAGTATAGCCGTTCGGCTAAAGATCAATAGCCGATCGGCTTCATATAACCGATCGGTTCCTTCTTTGAAAAACAGCCACAGAACTTGAACCTTTTCTGAAGCATTGGTTTTGTACGTTAAAAGCCGATCGGTTTCCAGTTAGCAGATCGGCTATAGATTTTAAGCCGATCGGCTATATAAAGCCGTTCGGCTATGATAGTTAAATTTCGTTACAGAAATTGACCCCCTTTCAGCTTAAGCGCATTCTAACTATAAAAGCCGTTCGGCTAGGGGTTTGAAGCAGTTCGGCTAGCTTAGCCGTTCGGCTATGGTAAATAAGCCGATCGGCTTTGGGGTATTGCTGTGCGATTTATGTAAAAAGCAAAACATTATCTTTTCACAACCACTAACACAAAAGCTGAAGCCGATCTGCTACTCTTTTCTCTCCCAAGTGAAAAACGAAAATCACCATAATCCTCACTAAATCATCATCTAAACTTCAATTCTTTCAAGGAATCAACCTCTAAACATGTCTAGACAAAATAAGGTATCTCATGTCTCCATTTAATCTTTCCTACTAGTGATTTTTGGGATGAATATCTTGAATCCGGGTTTGGTTTGATTCAAGTGTGGGGATGAATTCTTTTGTGATTTTGTTGTGTATTATGCTTGATTCATACATGTTACTCAGTTTATACCATGATCTTTTGTTTAAATTGCTCGATTTAGATGATTTACAAATCAGGGTTCATATGCTAATTTGGGGATAATCCGAATTTAGTGGTTTATGCTTCATAGTTGGTGCTAATTGTGGTGTAATTCGTGTTTACAAGTATAATGTAGTTAATTGGTGGGTTGATTTCCATTTGTGGATGATTTTGAACATTAGGGTTTATGTGGAATTTGGGGAAGAAGAAGTTGACTTTTCTGGTCAACTTTGACTTTTGCTTTGACTGACTTTTGTGTAACTTGTGATTGTAATACATGTCTAGAATCCATTTGAGTGATCCTTTTGGCTCAATTCAAGTTCATGTTTGATATTGAAGTTATACATTTATGAGTTAGTCAATAGGTTCGGTATGTAACTTTGATTGTAAGGCTTGCTTGAGTCACATTGTATGTTATTGGCATGATTCAAGCATGGTTTAATATTAGGTTGCATGTTTATCCTATTTGAGTTTGAGTTGTGGCTATGTGATTGATTGATAACTGTCGGTTTGTACTATGCTTGCATCTGTTGATTGTTTTGCTTTGTGAAGCGGTTATAGGAGTTTGTGCTCAGTTACTGAGGGTGTGGTTATGCTTGACATAAATCGCTCATTTTGTCATATTTTTGCTAACTCTAACACAATTTTGGAAATTTTGTATCTTGTTGTGTTGTGTTGTGCAGAGAGGCAGGAGTAACCAGCCTGACACCTATGTACCTCAGTACCCTGAAAGTGTTTATGAGGGTTTAATGCCTGAAGACCGCCACCCTCATTTGATTTTCGGACGCCATACGTATAACTACCTGGAATACACAGAGGCCTTGTATAAAATTCATAAAAAGGAATGCGAATACCCTCGGGAAATCAACTGGAACCCGTTGGAGGTTGTCGGGGTTGCTGATGACATTCGCAAAACTTTCACTCAAACTGTGAAGTTTGATGACGAGGCTTTTGGTGTAAATGACTTTGAAAAGCTTCTTGGGATCAATGAAAATATTTACGAAGAGTTGGTAATGAAATTTTTGGCAACTTTGGAAATGTTCCTTATCAATAATGTCGACGATAAATTCTTGAGTTTCAGACTTGGTGGTGCTCCTAGAAAATTATCTTTGAAAGAGCTTGCGGGTTGTTTAGGGATTTATACGGATGAGGAATTGTCTTCCCATTGGATTGATAGGTATTTTATGACTGGGGCAAGGCTAGATGAGGGGCAGTGTAATGCTGGAGTTTGGGCAACACTTAGTACATCACGATATCTTGGGGGTAAGAATTTTAACAAACATCTTACGTCCCCCAAATATAGGGTGATACACAAAATGTTAGCAAACACACTGACTCTTAGGGGAACAAATAGGGAGAAGGTGACCTTGATTGACTTGTGGTTCTTGGATAAGTTGAAAAGTAGGGACAGGATCAATGTCCCATATGCAGTGGGCAAGTACCTTCACGCCTATGCTAGTGGGCATAAGCCCACTTCCAGGCTTTGTGGTGGTCATCTAATCACTCGGATCGCCAAGGGCTTAAAGGTCAGTTTGAAGCCCCGAGGAGTTCCCGCCTACACCTTAGTGGAAAACAATACCCTTCCAATTGGGGCCGAATCCTATGCCACGGCCCACATCTTGAGAAAGAAGGGTGGTTTTTATGTTGCTTATAATCCCACTCCTCAAGAGGCGGCCACGGTGTCCCGGGCCGGGGCTCGAGGAAAAAGGTCCGTCACCATTGAAGATTCTGATGAGGAAGAAGAAGCGGAGCAAGAGCAAGAAGAAGAAGCTGAAGTTAATGTACGTCTGGGTCATGGTCATTCATCTCATTCTGGAGAGCCCGCTAACTGGCAGAGTTTTATGTCCAGTTTCAACAGTATGCAAATTGAGCAAAATCGAAGATGGGGAGAACAAGAAGCCTGGCAACGGGAGAATGTGGCTTTCAGGGATGAGTCTAGGTATGAGTGGGGAGCTAATCGATACCAAAACGATTGGCTAATTCACGACCATGAGCGAATGGGCCACCATGTGCCCGACCATCTGCCTATCCCGTATCATCCACCACCTCATTGGGGCGAGCCGGGGGGTATCCTCCCTGCTCCTATTTATGATCTGGATGCTGCTTTAGTGGAGCTCCAGCGACATCAGGAGCACATGCATACATCTGATTACCACCAGCAGCAGCAGGATTGGGGCACTCCTTGGTCCTCAGCTCCATCCCAGCCTCACACTTGGACACCTCCGGAGCCCTCTAACTGGCAACAAGAGGCTCATCACCATTGGCTTTATGGATCGCCATCACCTTATCAGCAGCAGTATCAGCAGGATGATCCCACCCAGGACCCACCCCATGATGGGGGTTGGTAGTTGGGCTTTATTATTATTATTTATTCTGGGATTGTAAAACTCTAAACAATTTTTTTATTCTGCGTTACTTTTCTTTTTGGTTCTTTGGATGATTAGCATTCATTGTATCATTTTTATTTTTCATCTTGTGGGCTTGTGTTTGGTGTTTGTTTGTTTGTTTGTTGCCCATTTGTAGCATGCGGAGCTGGAATGGATTTCTACAAGTTTATCATGAGCCAGCTCCTCCATTCTCACCTTCATGCAAAACCCCCGGGGAAGTTCTCGTTTCTTTTTACCCCCGCGCTTTTGCTTATTTATTGATTATATTTGCATTGGGGTCAATGCAAACCTTAAGTGTGGGGAGGTATTCACTTGAATCTTGTTCCTAGTATATTGCTGTTTTATAGCCGCTTATTAGGTCTATTATTGATCTTGGATTTTCCAATTGAACTTTACGAATTCTAATAACGGGTTATGGAATGGTAGTATGCTAGGGATTTGCTTGTCTTTATTAAATTAATTGCTTTGGAATGTGTTAGTTAAAATCTGTTAAAAGCAATTAAATGTTTCCCTCTTGCAACATAATTTTTAGAGATGTGTCATAAAAGCAACCTAATAGGGTGAATTGCATGACTAGCACACTTGTAGCCCCCACTATAAAAAATTGTGAGAAATTTGAGCCTTATTGAGAAAAACACTTACCTTTAGTGTTTATATTGTTTGATTGCTATGAGTGTGCCGGTGATTGTAGTTTGTTCTAGAACTTGCCTTAGTGATGCATTTTGAGACCGCTGTGGGATCACAGAAATGTGATATAAGTGGGGTCAAAGACGAGGAGGTATTCTTAGGAATTTTTGATTTTATTTTGCTTTAAAACCATTTATATCCAGTTAACACAGGTCGTTAGCACTCATTTTTAGTGCTAAGAAACCCCAAGAAAACTTCCACATTCAATCACTAAATATTAGCCTTATTTTTGTGTAGTCAACTCCCGAACCATCACTTTTCTAAAAATGTTGCCTAATTGAAATTTATGATAAATTTTACCAAAATGTGACTTAAACCGTTTTGAATTGGGATTCTGGTGTTAAATTCTATGAGTGATGTTGGAAACAATTAAATGAATAGAAGTTATCCATTGAGCTTAAAGTTTATAGTTGGATGATTGTAGTCAACTAAATGGCCTTTGAATTCCTGAACAAGTAGTTCCCTAGGGGTGTTTTACACCTAGCCACCGAAGGCCTTTATCCGGTCTAGGATGGTTGGTCCGAAAGTTCGTTACACAGGGTTCATAGAAAGTCATAGAATGCAATTATTCCAATCAAATGTGAAGAAAATCAATTTGAGTTATTTGTGCGAAATTGTTAAAGTATGAATCTTAAATGAGAACAAATAATAAGTTGAATTGATTTGGCACGAGATTCCTAAGTTTCACTACTGTCACATGTTTAAACCAATAGGGAACATTTCCGCATTTTTTTTTTCATGGGTCTTGACTACCACTTTTCACCAATTATTGTGTCTATCATACCCCTATTCCATAATTAGCCTACATTGTTACAACACATGCTTGAATACCTCCTTTGAGATCTCACTTGGTGCTCACGCCAAGTCGGTGGAGATTTGATCCTCTTGCAAGCCTATGGTAACAATGCATCACGACTTGGCTTGATTGAGTGTTAAAATTGCTTACTTCCTTACCTTGTAGTCTTATAGGTTGAGAGTGAGTGACTAAACACTTATCCTTATGTGAGGTGCTAGGTCGTGCATTCGGGCTTGGCAAACCAAAACATCTCGAGTTATAATGCTTATACATATGTTGCTAGCCTAATTGCTTTGGTGGTTAGTGTTAGTATTGTTTTGGTAAACTTGATATTCACCTATTGTTGTTGCAAGAGTGGGTTTTGAAATGGTAAAATTATGGTTTGCTTGAGGACAAGCAAAGTTCAAGTGTGGGGATATTTGATATCGCTCATTTTGTCTATATAAATATATCGCGATATCGCTGTTTTGCATTTGTATTTTAGTGGATTTCGAGAACTTTCGATACTTATTTTGTTTGGAAATCCATTTCAGGTGAAAAGCTGGAAACGCATGCGATTTGGTGTGGAATTGGTGAAGTTTGGATCAAAAGCTGGCTGGGCTGGAAAAAGGCTATAGCCGATCGGCTACACAACACAAGCCGATCGGCTTCCCATGTTTAGCCGATCGGCTAAGATTAGCAGATCGGTTTGTCCAGTTAAATTCCGTTGCAGAACTTCAACTCGTTTGGAGCTTGGCCTGTTGTACTAGAGAAGCCGATCGGCTAGCCATCAAAAGCCGTTCGGCTATGACTGTAAAGCCGATCGGCTATTCCCAACAAGCCGATCGGCTATGAGCAGATCCGAGTGAGAGGTATGGTGGTTGATGAGCTGTCCGTGTCTGATTGGTTGGCATTTAATGCCAACCGTTTTTCCCCATCTGTTTTTCAAAATTAAAATAAAAAAAAAAAAATATGAAAAAAATGGGGGTGTTTGGTCGGCAGCCTATTTCACCATCATCATCTTCAACTATCACTCTCTCACTCCCATTCACTTCTAAACACACACACTCCTCATTTACTCCCAACTCCCATCTTCATTTACTACCATATTTACTCCATTTTCAACAACCAAAATCACCATTTACTTCACATTTTCGCAAGGGTTTAGCGAGGAATTTGTGGGGGAAACATCGAGCAAACATCATTTGGAACAATTGTGTAACAAATTTGGTATAATTTCGATTTAATCTAATTTCAAGTTATTTATGGATTTGTTTAGTGTTTATGATTTATGCTTTATGATTGTGATTATGTGTGGCTAGTTACCTTTGTGTTTGCTTGGATGAGATAACTAGATGATTAGGGGTGTATATTTTGGATGTTAAATTATGCTTGAGTTTGTGAATCATCCATGGATTTGTATGTATTTAGTTAGTTGTTGTTATGAACTTTCGGCATTTTAGCTAAACGATTATAGCGAATGTTCTTTGTTTAGTAAAAATACCTAAATAAGTTATTTGTCATTTGTGGATCAAAGCATTTGATGATTGTAACAACACTAGTTAAATGTATACAAGTTAACGATTATAGCGAATGTTTGTCGTGTGGATGATTTGCAACCTCACTAATCTAAATTTATGTTTAATCGGAGAACCTTACGTGATTGAGCTTTATCTTAAGAATTTAACCATTTGGTAATTTACTAATTGATATAGCGAACGTTTTCAACCAAGTAAATTGCTATTAATTATTTGTCTATAAATGATTGAACAAAGTTGCGAATGTAATTTTGGAATGTGTCAAATGATTTAGCTAAATTGTGCAAGATTGTAACTATGGCGAACGTCTGTTATTTGATTAAATCATAGGTTTGTCAACTGAAATTGAACTTTAGGTCTCAGAGAACTTTGAGCTTAGGTTTGATGAATGTTACCATTTAGCATATATCTTAACCGGTTATAATTCTACACCCCGAAATCACTAGTGAAATAGTCCAAGCAAGCATTGTTTTTTAATACTTGAAAAGACCAAACAATTAAACCGACTCTTCAGAGTCCACCTGCCTAGATTAATCAAAGATTGTAGTTTTAAGCATCGTGACAATTCGGTCACACAAACCAACCACATTTTATTTTCTCTTTTTAAATTGCTCACACTTCTATCGATCATCCAATCTAGTTCCCTGTGTTCGAACCCGAACTTACCCAACTATACTACCACACGATAGGGTCCACTGCCCGGTTGTGTTTTGGTCTAGCTCGGTACTTTTTGGTTTACTTATCAACGATAAATTTTATAACTAGATTTAGCACATCAGTGATGGTGTCGTTTAATTTTATTGCTATTTATGGTACGTGGGTCGGAACGGGGTCTAAGTTGTTACTGATTAACGTCTACGCGCCTCAAGCTGGTTCGGATAAGAAGTTGCTTTGGGATTACATGCAAGATTTAATTCAAAGGTGGCAGGGAGATTGTGTAGTTATGGGGGATTTTAACGTAGTGAGAAAGGAAGACGATCGATTTGGATCGTATTTTGATGTTTCAAATGAGAATTACTTTAATTTGTTCATTCGAAACGCTGGGCTACAGGAAGTCACGTTGGATGGTTATAGATATACGTGGGTTCATAAGTCGGGGTTGAAGATGAGTAAGCTTGATCGGTTTCTGGTCTCGGATGGTTTTTTGGTTAAATTCCCGAATACTTTTGCTATATGTCTTGATCGGCATTTATCGGATCATAGACCTATTATTATGAGTGAAGCAAAGCTAGATTATGGGCCTCTTCCTTTTCGTCTGTTTAATTCTTGGCTTCTAAGGGATGGTTTTAAAGAGATGGTTGAGATGGAATGGAATCAGTTGAATTTGATGGATTCCAATAGGTTGATTCGGTTTAAGAAAAAAATTCAGTTGTTAAAAAAGAAGATTAAGATGTGGGTTTCTAGTAAACGTTCTTTGAAAGATGTGGAGATTAAAGCCTTATCTGATAGTATGCATGAGATAGATAAGGTTATTGATGATGGGTTAGGCACGACTGATATGATGAAGCAGAGAGTGGATTTAAATTTAAAGATGAATCAAATTAAGGAAGCTAAGCAGCAAGATAATATGCAAAAGGCAAAAATTAAATGGTCCATTGAAGGTGATGAGAACTCTAGATATTTTCATGGGATCATTAACAAAAAACGATCTTCGTTGAACATAAGGGGTATTAAAAAGGATGGTGATTGGGTGATGGAGCCTAATATGGTTAAACGTATTTTTGTGGACCACTTTCGTTCTCATTTTAAACAACAGAAGTCTAACAGATGTACCATTAATTATGATTTTCCTAAAGTTTTAAATATTGATCAAATGGAAGACCTTGAAAGACCTGTTTCTAGAAAAGAAATTCGAGATGCGGTTTGGTTATGTGGTGAGAATAAGTCGCCGGGGCCGGATGGGTTTACGTTTGAATTTTTTCGAAAGTTCTGGTATATTATGGAAGAAGATTTTTGTGAAGCTGTGGAATGGTTTTTTCAGCATGGTTACTTTCCTAACGGATGTAACTCGGTTTTTATAACTTTGATCCCAAAGAAACAAGATGCCATGAGCGTTTCAGATTATCGTCCTATTACTCTTGTGGGAAGTGTTTATAAGGTGATTACTAAAATCTTGGCAACTCGTCTATCTGTGTATATATCAGATTTGATATCGGAAACCCAATCGGCTTTTGTGGAAAATAGACAGATTCTTGATGGGCCGTTTATTCTTAACGAGTTAATTTCATGGTCTAAACGGAAAAAAGAAAAGGTGATGATTTTCAAGGTTGATTTTGCTAAGGCTTATGACTCAATTCGATGGGTATATTTGGACGATGTGTTAAAGGCTTTTAATTTTGGTGTTAAATGGAGGAATTGGATTAGAGGTTGTCTTTATACGTCTAAAGCTTCTTTGTTGATCAACGGTAGTGCTACGGAAGAATTCGCGTTTGAAAGAGGCTTAAAGCAAGGTGATCCGCTTTCTCCGTATTTGTTTATTTTGGTGATGGAATCTCTCCATCTTTCTTTTATGAGGGTTATTCGGGATAATCTTTTTTCGGGAATTCGGGTTAATGGGTTGGTGACTTTGTCCCATCTGTTTTATGCGGATGATGTTGTGTTTTTGGGGTCGTGGAAGTATTCGAATATGCATACAATAGTTAACGTCTTGCATTTGTTCTTCTTAGCTTCGGGTTTAAAAATAAACATTCAAAAAAGTTCGTTAATGGGGGTTGGTATTAACACGGAGGAAGTGGTGAGAGCAGCTAATGTTTTGGGATGTATGGTTGGTAGTATTCCTTTTAGATATCTTGGAGTTCAGGTTGGAGGTATGAATCGTAAAAACGATTGGAATGATATGGTGGGCAAAATAAAGGCTAAACTATCTAATTGGAAGCGGAAGACGCTTTCTATAGGGGGAGGTTGACGTTGGCTAAGTCTGTTCTTGGTGCAGTTTCGTTATATACGATGTCGATATATAAAGTTCCTAAAGGTATTTTAAAGGTGATGGAATCTCTAAGGAATAAATTCTTTAACGGTTTTATGCAAGATGAGAATAAAATTACGTGGGTAGCATGGGATAAAGTGTTGGCTTCTAAGAAATATGGTGGGTTGGGTGTTTCAAGTTTATATGCTTTTAATAGGGCGTTGTTGCTTAAATGGGTGTGGAGGTTCATTATGAAAGACCAATCTCTTTGGTATAGTTTGATTAATGCGTTGTATGGTCCGGATATAGAAGGCATGGTCAGAGTGCTTCCTAAATGGAGGTCTGTGTGGGTGGATATAGTGAAAGAAGTTATGGTTTTGCATGCTAAAGGGATTGATATGTTGGCGTATTGCTCTAGACATGTGGGTGATGGTGCGGACACTAGTTTTTGGAATGAAATATGGATTGAAGATTCGTGCTTGAAATCTAGATTCCCTAGATTATTTGCTTTGGAGTTAAATAAAGAGATTGCGGTAAGTCATAAAATGGGTGACATTCAGGGATCTTTTCGTAGAAGGGCTAGAGATGGTGCGGAACGTCATCAGTTAGTAGAGCTTGAAAATCTTTTATCTACTCGTTGTCTTGTACAAGCTAAGGACCGATGGGTTTGGAAGCTTAATGGGGAAGGGGTTTTTAAAGTCAAAGACATGCGAAATCTGATAGATGATAAGTTATTTCCAAGACAGGATGTTATGACTCGATGGATCGGGTTAGTGCCTATAAAAGTTAATGTGTTTGTGTGGAAGATGCTACTTAATAAGTTGCCTTTGAGGAGTAATCTGATCCAAAAAGGGTTGAGATTGGAAGATGGTTCATGTTCGGTTTGTAAGGCTGATATGGAGGATACGGATCATTTGTTTTTTCGTTGCCAGGTAGCTGCTGATCTATTTCGTAAATTATGCTTATGGTGGGATTTAGATTGGGTCTGTATTCATTCGGTTGCAGATTGGAAGTCCTGGTTCCATAGCATCCGGATGTCAGCTCGTTTGAAGGGATAACTTGAAGGAGTTTGTTATTCTATGTTGTGGCATATTTGGTGGTTTAGAAATCAAATTCTATTTGGTTCTAAAACTCCAAGACGTGCTAGTTTATTTGATGAGTTTGTATCTAGGACGTTTGTTTGGTGTTCTAGTAGGAATAGAAGAAAGTTATCGTGGAATTGTTGGATTCAAAATCCTAGATTTACGATCATGTAATTGTGCTCTCTAGTTATTGCTAGAGTGGTTTCTAATATATAATGTTGTTGTTCAAAAAAAAAAAAAAAAAAAAAAGCAATGGATTTTTGATCCACTCATCCCAGCAAAAAATCTTCTTCTTATATCTATACCTGAACCACTAAAAAGAAAAGTTAATAATCGAATCAGTTAACACAATAGTCCTTTTTTTATGAGGATGAAAAATCATCTCATTTCTGAATCTCCAAAGATCCCACCATACAGCATAAATGATTGTCACGATGATATCTTTCCTAGTTGAATTCAGCTGAAAATTACAAACCGCATCAAGAATCTCAACCGGGGTAAGATGAAAAGGCACAGATATGTCAAGCCATTTAATAATAGATGTCCACACCTTTTTAGCAATACGACACTCCGGAAAAATATGATGACTATTTTCAATACCATTACCTCATTATATATATTTAAATTAATTATGATTATGAAGTAAAATTTGTAGGTATAAACTTTTATACTCCGTAATAATGTAAGCTTAGTTGTAATTTCGATTTAGTAAACAAATGGAGTAGCTATCTCAAACTTTGACTTTAGTGGGTCAAAAGTCAAGAACTAAAAGTGTACGTACGGTTAGGTACAAAAGGGTAAATATATTTTGTCGGCATCGTACCCCCTGTTTGTTCCGAGTTAAGCAACCTACCCCTAAAACTCTCAATGTATGCAACAAACCGGTTATTTATGTGCTACAGTCTTTGCAAACTATGTTTTTACATGTTACAACCTACAAAATGATGACTTGGCAACCACATCATATGGCCTAAAAAATGACACGTAATTAATTTTACCGGTTCTCCCGGTAACCGGTTACCATATTGCCGATATCGATACAACATTAACCAGTTTACAGCAGAAAATGGGAGTTTTAATGGTAGGTTGCTTAACTCGGAACAAACAGGAGGGTACGATACCGACAAAATATATTTACCCGTACCAAAAAGTTGTCCTATTAAACTAATTAAACTATCATTACATTATAAATAAAATATATATATATATTGGAACCAAGGTGTTAATGGACAAGTTATGTGTAAAGGAGACTAACGATTCAACCTAATAACTTTTTATATAAACCAACTAAAAGTTTGATCATAAGATGCAATTACACAAAACTTATAACATCACCCAATAAGTTTTGATCTTAACACGTTAGTTCTAATTACAAAAGTATGATAGAAAACTAGCGTAAAATTGACATGAAAATATAAATGATAAGGGTATTTATGTAATTCATACTTGAATAAGCAGCAAACTTATTTTAAAGCTACTACTATGCAATTAGTTTTTTTCTTTATAGAGTTCATTTTATAAACAGGGTTAAAGCTACTGATCAGCAACAAACTTTCATTCTTTTACCGAGTTAGGTAACGAACCCATTTTATTACTAATGTAGGTTACAAACTTTCAAAAAAAATTCAAGTTAGGTAATTATGATGATGTGGCCGCCATGTTAGCAAAATATGTACATGTAAATTGATAAGGTAGCTTCCACGTAGATTATATATGCACAAGTGGACATCATCTTCTTCTCTGACCTACATTTTTTCTGGCAAAAAAATTACTTGTAAACAAAACAATAGAAAAAACTATATATATATATATATATATATATATATATATATATAGAGAGAGAGAGAGAGAGAGAGAGAATGCAAAACATTGTTACTGAAAACACACAATTCTTGCTAATAGTCATTAGTAGAACTCAAAATTCAAGTGTATCAGTAACGTATATATGCCCTAGAAATAAATCAATGAGAATAAACATAAATAATTACAATTTCATATCAGTAAGGCAATATATATACGGAACGCTATGAGAAGAACCAAGCTTTTGAGGCTCAACCGTCCTTCACTTGAGGCTCCATCACAAACAATATATACAGTATACATAATCTGATAATCATACAATATATATATATATATATAAATCGACATGTAATTACAGAGATAAAATAGGTTCGTTAACCTCCCTAACCTCCTCCACCTCTCCTTCAACCAAGATTCGGGTAGTTTCACCACCGGCACCAGCCACGACTTCAGTATCTACAACTCCAATCCATTCAGGGAAATTTTTAGGCATGCTCTCCCGGAGGTGTCAGTCATTTTACATATGCTTTTCCAGTGTAACATCCTAGCCTTATTCGGCGGTGGACTGAAACCTCAGTATGATAGTATCTATAACACCCCTCATTTACAGTAGTTTTAATATAATACATCGGAAGCGTCAGTCCAAATTTCATCATTTATACTTATAATATTGACATCTTAAAACATGATATTTCAAAACCTGTTTCAAACTAGTTTTATGAAATACAACCAAAGTACATTAAACTGGGTGTTATATGAAAACAAAAGATAACATTGCTTTATACACTCAAATATCAGAGTAAACGCTAGTTGTCAAACATTCCTTCCAGTCAAACAAGCTTCTTGCCCGCCCATTATATTAACACAATAACTTGCAAGAAGTGGAGTGGTGGGATTAGCATAACGCTAAGTGAGTGAATAGTAATCAACAGCCCAACTTAGCATAACAACTTTGTTTACAATAAATAATCATAAACAAAACATCACAGTAAATCAATGGTTCTTGGGAAACCTTCAGCCAAGAACACACAACCAATATCACATAATATCAATGAGATAACATCTCAATAACACAACATATCAATGAGGATCGGTGGCTCTTGAGATATCATAATACCCGGGAATTCACCAAGAGCACTTACCACAATCTGTAAGGCCAATACTGTAACATCCTAAATTTTTGTAAGTCCTATAAATTTATATAAATGTGTTATATTAAATGATTATGTGTAATTATATATATATATATGTGTTGTGTGTAAAACTATATGAAGTATAGATATCATTTGGACTGGATTTGGAAAAACGGAAATCGCCAGGCGATTTATATAAAATCGCGAAGCGATTTAACCATTGAATCGCGACGCGATTTGTGGTTAATCGCGACGCGATGTATTATTTCACAGGTACGGGTTTTTAAGTTAGAAATTTCCAGAAAAATGAGTTAACACTTAAAATATAAAAACAGAAACGAAGCTCTGACGAAAATGGCGATTTCTTGAGTTTGGAAGTGATACCCTTCATATTAGAGCTTAATAGCATCATAATCAACTCCTAATCACTTCTATGGTGATTATAAGGTATAACTATACTTCTTTGCTGATTAAATTTCGTATTAGGGTTTGAATATAAAAACCCTAAGTCTATGATAGTTGCTAACTAAGTAGGTTGTTAGTGTAGAAATGATGTACCCTTGTTAATTATCCATATTATGATGTTGTTATGATGAAATTAGTTAGGGTTTGAAGTTGTTAGATATTAAGATTTGTGAAGGTGATTATGTTCATATGTAAAGATGATAAAATAGTAAATTAACAAGGTAATGATCATATTATGATTCTGAGTTTGTTATTAAAGTATAGAAAAAGGAGTATAAGTGTAAATGGATACATGTATGCATAGGTGTATTGGTTCTAAAAGAAAGATATGGTATAATGGGTAATATGTATATTGTTAATAAAGATGGTGATGTTATTGATAAATAGAACCAATACCTATGTGTATATATTATAAATATGATTTGGTAATTTGATGGATGAGATTATGGACAATCATAATGAAGTAAAAGAAATAGGTCAATTTGATAAAGTATGGAATTGTTTGTAATGTGTTACTATATGTTTATGTGATTAGGTAGTAAAGAGATTGAAGGAAGTGCAAGTAAATTAATTGTGCATTCGCAAGGTAAGTTTCGATTTACATGATCATGGGTTAGGAATGGCTTAGGTCATTTGCTAACGGTTTGGTGCGGGTAATGGTTGCGGCCATAGGCTCGTGTGATTGCTAGTAGTATACAACTAGCATGGGTGGTTAAGGATCCTTAGCTAAAATTATCATTAATGACATGTGATTGTACTTCGTTTCTTACTAAGCGTTTTGCTTACGGTTGTTTAATTTCTCCTTTTTAGGTGAAGCTAGTGGTTCAAGGGCGGATTTGGGCAAGAAAGCCGTTGGAAATTAGCGGTGGATGTTGCTAAATTGGGGTAATGCTCGTGTTCTTTGAATCATGCTTTTGATGCCGATACCCCAATTCTTTTGATAAAATATAACTTATGGTTTGACATTTAAAGTCAATGCAAGTCTTTTGTTAATACTTTGATAGTATGTAAATGATGACATAGGTTGTGTTGTACTAGATGTGTTGTTGGTTTTAAAAGTATGCAAATGTTGCCAAATATGTAATGTATTAGTAGTATTAGTACCAAGTTCAAGTTTTGGTTTGGAAAGAATGATATAATGTTTTAGATCATATTGGTTTTGATGTGGTTACGGAAATAGAATTTGGTACAGAATTGGTGTCAAAACTGTGCAGAATTAGGCTACAAAACTGTTGCGGATTTTATTAATTGTGCAGGTTCTAGTCGACTGTATAAACAGTCTGTTCTGAGTTTACTTAAAATCGCGACGCGATTCACTAAGAATCGCTACACGATTTAGCATAAAACGCGACGCGTTTGTGTAAGGATCACGATGCGAATTCAAACGGAAAAAATGTACAAATTTTAATATAATGCTATTTTAAATAAATAAATGTGGGGTGTTTCAAGTTGGTATCAGAGCATCGGTTTAAGGGATTCGAGTATCCACCATTAGGAGGGTACTTGAACTTAGACCACTGTAGTTGTATTTGAGCATGATATGAGTATCTTTATTATTTGATATTGTGATCCGGTTAATATATTGTTATAGTTTCTGAATCAAGATGTTACGTGGGAACTTAGGCAACGTATGAATGTGGTATGGTAATTAATGCGCCTGGCTAACGCAGTAATTATCATGTGACATTCTATGGAACTTTTGAACCAACGTGATGTTAAGATGACGAGATTATAGTGATTGTTAGCCGTTATTTGTTGCAAATTGTAATTAAAGTAATTTTGTAAAAATATAAACTGTTATATTAAAAAATTGATTTCTATTTCAGTATAATAATGACTGAGGAACGTGAAGCTGACCAAACGGGAGAACAACATGAAAGAGTTGATTCTCCTGCTCGGGAAGCTAAAATATCTCTAGCTGATCTACGAACCATCGTTTCTGAAGAAGTGGGCCGTGTCCAAGAAGCGACCCTTTCTTCAATGTTAAATCAAATCTCTGAAACCGTTCAAGAAGTGGTAATGTCTGAATTCCAAAGAAGAGACTTAGCCAGAGAAGAAGAATAACCTCCTCGTGTTATTCCACCTGCTGTTATTCCTCTTGATGAAAACCGTCGATTCAGTTACAAAGACTTTTCTGTTTGTAATCCCCATGAATATCATGGCGAGATGGATCCGATAAAGTGTTACCGTTGGATTTCTGAAGTGGAAGGAGCTTTCGTAACCACCGAATGTCCTGAAAGATTGAAGGTTCGTTTTGCTGCTAATCTTTTATGATCAGGTGCTAAGGGTTGGTGGGAAGTACAGTGTAGTACTCTGGGCGACGACGCCATTAAACAATTGTCTTGGAGTGATTTTAGACGAATGTTCCAAACTGCTTATTCTCAAGAATCTGAACTGAACAGGATTCGTAGGGAGTTCCTTTCTATGGAACAAACTACCGAATCTAAAAATGAGTTGGTTGGTGTTTTTCTGGATCGAGCTCGTTTCTGCCCTGAGTATATGTCTAATCCAAAGATGCTCATGGGTCATTTTCACAATGTTCTGAAAAAGGAAATTCGACAGTTCATAACTCCCAAAAGATGTGCTAGCTTTGAAGAAATGGTTGACGAGGCTAGATTTCATGAATTGGAATTGCTTCGTGATGTTTCCAAAAGAAAAGCTGCTGAAACCACTTCTACTCCTTCCAAGAAATCGAGAACTGGTGATAGTTCTAAACCTGATGAAAAACGAGGACCACCGCCTGCTGAATGTAAAATCTGTCATAAAAGGCATTTTGGAGTTTGTCGCTTTCAACCACCTACGTGTTATAAATGCAAAAAGGAAGGTCATCTTAGCACAAATTGCCCTAATCCATTACGAGTGTGTTATAACTGTTATAAACCTGGTCATATTAGAGCTGAGTGTCCTGATCTGAAAAATCAGTCTGCTCCTTTTGTTCCTCGAGCTAATGTGGAAAGAAAATCAAATGAATCTCAAAGATCCAGACCTCGTTATTTTCAGATCACTGCTGATGAAGCTCAAAAAGCTTCAGATGTATTGACAGGTACTTTCCTTGTGAATCAGAAACCAGCTTATATATTGATTGATTCTGGTGCTTCAAGATCATTCATATGTGAACGATTTAGTCAAAACTTATCGATTCCTCTCACAAAGTTAGATGCCCCTTTAGATGTTGAAGTGGCAGATAATAGATTTATATATGTGGTAAATGTTTTCCGTGGATGTCAACTTGAAATTGATGATGAAATATTGTGAGTTTGACGTTGTAATAGGCATGGATTGGTTAGGCCAGCATAAGGCTATTATCCAGTGCGAGAAAAAGATTATTCGAGTCAACTCGCCTAGTGGTAAGATAGTTGATATATATGGTGAAAAGCGGAAATCTTCTTTATCTATCTGTACCTATGCTCGTGCTAAACGTCATCTGCTACATGGGTGTCACGCCTTTTTGGCACATGTGGTAGATACTCAGAAATCAGCCCCTCAATTGGATGATATTCCTGTAGTAAATGAGTTTCCAGATGTATTTCCTGACGAGCTACCGGGTGTTCCACCCGATAGGCAAGTCGAGTTCAGTATTGATTTGATACCTGGAGCTACTCCTATCGCTAAAACTCCTTATAGACTTGCTCCCTCAGAAATGCAGGAATTGATGAAACAATTGCAAGAATTACTTGACAAGGGTTTCATTCGTCCAAGTAGTTCACCATGGGGCGCTCCAGTACTTTTTGTGAAAAAGAAAGATGGAACCATGAGAATGTGTGTTGATTATAGAGAATTGAACAAGGTAACCATCAAGAATAGGTATCCTTTACCTAGGATTGATGACTTGTTTGATCAGTTACAGGGTGCTAGTTATTTCTCCAAAATTGATTTACGTTCAGGCTATCACCAATTAAAAGTTCGCGATGAAGATGTGTCTAAAACTGCTTTCCGAACTCGATATGGGCACTATGAATTCGTGGTGATGCCTTTTGGTCTAACTAATGTTCCAGCCGCTTTTATGGACCTTATGAATCGGGTATGCCGACCTTTACTCGATAAGTCTGTAATTGTATTTATTAACGATATTCTTATCTATTCTAAGTTAGCTGATGAGCATGAATTTCATCTAAGACAAATGTTGCAAATCTTGAGAACTGAAAAGCTTTATGCTAAATTTTCAAAGTGTGAATTCTGGTTGCGAGAAGTTCAATTTTTGGGGCACGTGATAAATGATCAAGGAATTAAAGTTCATCCTGCTAAGATTGAAGCAGTCATGAAATGGGAACCTCCAACTACTCCTACTGAGGTTAGAAGTTTCTTGGGATTGGCTGGGTATTACAGACGTTTTATCCAGGATTTCTCAAAGATTGCTACTCCTCTCACTAAACTCACCAGAAAGAATGTTAAGTTTGAGTGGAATGAGCAAGCTGATCAAGCTTTCCATATTCTTAAACAACAGCTTAGTCAAGCGCCTATCTTAGTACTTCCTGATGGTACTGAAGATATGGTTGTATTCTGTGATGCCTCTTATAATGGCTTAGGCTGTGTTTTGATGCAACGTGGCAAGGTAATTGCCTATGCATCTAGGCAGCTTAAGGATCATGAAAAGAATTATCCAACTCATGATCTTGAGTTGGCGGCGGTTGTCTTTGCCTTGAAACTGTGGAGGCATTATCTCTATGGCGTGAAGTGTACTATTTATACTGATCATAAAAGTCTCAAATACTTTTTTGATCAGCGGGATTTAAATATGAGGCAGCGGCGTTGGCTTGATTTGGTAAAAGACTATGATTGTGAAATTCTTTATCATCCTGGAAAAACTAATGTTGTTGCTGATGCACTTAGTCGGAAAGCTATTCAGCCGCCCTTGGTGGTTAAATCTCTCAGAATCACCATTATTCCAGATTTACTTGATCAAATCAAAAGTGCACAATTGGAAGCGTGGCAAAAAGGCGATTTTAATTCTGAACGCATTAAAGGTCAAGTTCAAAATTTTGTTGATGATTCTCGTGGGTTAAAGATAAGATATGGAAGAATCTGGATTCCTAACTCAATCGAGTTAAAGAAGATGTTGCTTGATGAATCTCATAAATCTCGATATTCTATTCACCCTGGTGCTACTAAGATGTATCATAATTTAAAATCAAACTTCTGGTGGCCAGGTATGAAAAGAGAAATTGTAAAATATGTTGAAAAATGCTTAACTTGCTTACAGGTAAAAACGGAACATCAAAAACCTTATGGTAAATTACAACCATTAGAAATACCTGTTTGGAAGTGAGAGCATATTACAATGGATTTCATCACCAAATTGCCTAAAACGCAATGCCAGCATGACGCAATTTGGGTGATTGTTGATCGTTTAACCAAAAGTGCTTTATTCTTACCGATCAAAGAAACTTTCTCTTCTGAAGCACTCGCAGATTTATTCATACGTGAAGTTGTTGCTCGTCATGGTACTCCTGTATCTATTGTCTCTGATAGAGATACTAGATTCACTTCACGTTTTTGGACGAAATTTCTGGAAGATATGGGTAATCGTGTCAATTTTAGCACCGCCTATCACCCTCAAACAGACAGCCAGAGTGAAAGAACAATACAAACTCTGGAAGACATGTTAAGGGCGTGTGTTATTGATTTTGGAGGTAGCTGGGATACACATTTGCCACGGGTAGAATTTTCTTATAATAACAGCTATCACTCGAGTATTAAAATGTCACCTTACGAGATGCTCTATGGAAGAGAATGTAGAACTCCTATTTGTTGGGGAGAAATAGGACAGAAGGAATTGGGAAGCACTGACATCGTTCAGTTGACCACTGAAAAGATTAATCAAGTCAGAGAACGGTTAAAAGCTGCCCAAGATCGACAAAAGTCATATGCGGATAACAGAAGGCGTCCTATAGAATTTCAAGTTGGTGACAAAGTTATGTTGAAAGTGTCTCCCTGGAAAGGAATAATTCGATTCAGAAAACGTGGCAAATTGGGTCCGCGATTTATTGGTCCTTTCAAAATTCTTGCTAGAGTCGGAAATGTAGCTTACCTCCTTGAGCTACCCGACAAATTAGCAGGAATTCATAATACTTTCCACGTGTCTTTCCTGCGAAAATGTTTGGTAGATGAATCTGCTTATATTCCATTGGAAGAAATTGAAGTGAACGATCAGTTGAATTATGTTGAGCAACCTGTCTCCATTCTGGATGAAAAAGTTACTAAGTTAAGGAATAAAGAATTGAAAATGTTCAAAGTCCAAGGGAAGCATCGCAAAGGTTCTGAAATCACATGGGAACCGGAAGAAGAAGGTATTCATTTCTATCCTTCGCTGTATCAAGACTGGATTGTGAGGACACAATCCTAAATTGGTGAAGGATAGTTGTAACATCCTAAATTTTTGTAAGTCCTATAAATTTATATAAATGTGTTATATTAAATGATTATGTGTAATTATATGTATATATATGTGTTGTGTGTAAAACTATATGAAGTATATATATCATTTGGACTGGACTTGGAAAAACGGAAATCGCCAGGCGATTTATATAAAATCGCGAAGCGATTTAACCATTGAATCGCGACGCGATTTGTGGTTAATCGCGACGCGATGTATTATTTCACAGGTACGGGTTTTTAAGTTAGAAATTTCCAGAAAAACGAGTTAACACTTAAAATATAAAAACAGAAACGAAGCTCTGACGAAAATGGCGATTTCTTGAGTTTGGAAGTGATACCCTTCATATTAGAGCTTAATATGTCACACCCCACCAAACGGTAATTACAATTACATAGAGTGGTTTGCGGTAGCTTAGTGACGTGGCGGGGGTGCGAGTAGTAAAACAACCAACAGATACATACATACTCAGAGCATATGGTTATTGCAGAACGAAATAGATTAAGATGCCATTAGTTAAAGTTTTACAAAAGGTTACCACTTGAAAAGTAGTAACAGTAGTAGTAGTGGTTGAAATCAGTATTTCATAAAATACATAATATCAAAAGTAGATTTCATAGGTATGACTGCAGTAGTTGCAGTTATACAGAGGAAATCCAAGTGTCCCAAAAGTAGTGGCATCCTAACAAGTCCAGGGTAGTCCGTCCTGATAATGCATGCAGATCTTACTTACGCTGCTAATTCCCTGAAAAACATAGAGTAAAACGTCAACAAAATTGTTGAGTGAATTCACAAGTTTGTTTGTTATGTAGGAAACACAAGTTAAACATTTAAGAATAACATTTCCAAATAAGTGTTGTTTGTCAAGTAGGAAACACAAGTTATTAATAAATAACATTTCCCAAATCAGTTGTAGTTGTAATAGGAAACACAAGTTATTAACCAAATAACATTTCCTAAATCAGTTATCAGTAGGAAACACAAGTTAACCTAAATAAAGATTAACATTTCCAAATCAGTGTACGTAGGAAATCCTTTCCTAATCAATAGTTTAGTGGGAATATTTAGACGGTGATCCCTTGAAAGGTGAGCTAAACCTGTCAAGTAAGGTAACCCGATCTAACCCTATAACCAAACCACGACCCTAATCTGTTGTTGTTGTGCCAAGTAGGACATTTAAGTATACGCTCCCAAATCCGTAGGAGGGTCGTCACGGCGATAGTACTATCCGTATACTTAGTGGCTAGAGTCACCTAGCTAATGGTTATAGTCTGCATCCATAAGGTCTTTTATGCACTACATCGTTCAGCCTAGATCTGTACCAAGATTCGTTGCCTAAATTCCCAAAATAGTTATGAAAACATTTCATAAAACATAGTTCAAATAGTTGTGTGAAATACCCTTTCACAAACAGTTCAAGTATGAAGTACCCCTTCATAAACAGTTTAAGCAAATACGTACAGTATTTAATCAGTCACAACATGAAATCTCATTTCATCAATAGTTTAAGTAAATACATCAAGTATTCATACAGTTGTCGCATGCAAATATACATACGATTTCTATGTTTTCCACCCCGAGGTTTTAAAACATTAAAACATTGAAAAGGGGTTTGTGAACTCACTGTGAGTGCTCGGATGTGAATGCTAGCGAGATATGATATAACGAAGCCCAAGGTAGTCAACCTATACACAACAATGTATTAACTATAAGTACTTTGTTTACTTATGTTAATAGTTCGTTCGTTTGAAGAAATTATCAATTTCTTAGGTTTGTGTATTTCGTTGATGATTGTTGTTGGAAATATATAATATTATCCAAGTATTGTTCGTTTGTCGAATTGTCCGAAGTGTGTAAGTACATATCCATATATATACTTATATAGTTGAATATATATATTCTTGTATATATATATATATTATTATTCGTTGTTTCTTTCATATATATCTCGTATATATATAAATATTGTTCGACATTTAGGTTTACAAAACACAAGTCTAAATTGTCCCGTATAATGTTCATCTATAAATACGTCTCAATCATTTATAATCCCACTCGATAAATGTACGTATTTAAGTTTGTATATGTTTATAAGTATGTTACTCGTTCGTCGAAAACATTTGGGTTGTCATTTACTAGTTCATCGTAATCACATGGCTTGTCCATTACTAGTTCATCGTAATACATGGTTTGTCTATTACTAGTTCATCGTAATCATTTGGGTTGTCTATTACTCGGTCATCGTGTTTGAGTCACAACAGATTTTGGTTACAGATGGTGTTCACGCGATCGGTTGAGTAGATCACGCGATCGGTTGGTTCGAGGGGTTCACGCGATCGTGGTTGAAAACCACGCGATCGCGTCGTTCAAATTTGCGAAGGTTTCTGAAGTTTTTGTTTCACGCGATCGCGTGAAGAAATAAAAGGTTTTAGCGGGTTTTGTTGTTGAAAATGACGCGATCGCGTCATTTTCTTCTGCACAGAAACATCAGACGCAGAACAGAGCTGCAAAATTTTGGTCCATTTTCACTTCAATCGTTTATAGTTCGTATTCAATATGTTCCAAAAGGTTTACACTAGTTCCATAACATGTTTTGGCATCATAATATATCATTTTAACAAGTTTTCACCAATCGATTTTCGTTTTATGGTTTTGGTTTCTCAAGCTCATTTTCAAGATCAAAGCTTCAAATCTTAGATTTTGTATGTTATATAGCTAGATTATGATGTTTAACATGATATATGTACGAATTTAAGCAAAGAGTTCAAGGATTTGAAGTTTTCTTACAAAATGAAAATGATGAATATGATGAACGTTTGATGATGATGATGATATCACTGGCTTTGTTCCACTTCCACTTCCTGATGTTGCTTACCTCTGATCTTGTTAATTTGTTTGTGAATGAGAGAAAGAATTTTGGTGAATTATTTGTGTGTGTGTGTTCTGCCGAATGATCACAGAGAGGGAGGGAGTATGGTTTAAAAACCAATATGTCGCCTGCATTATTGATGGTAGGTGCCATTTTTGGTACCTCAATTTCGAGTACGGGTATAATTATAGCAATATAAAATTTAACATTTTATATTTTTATTTTGTAGATGCTCTCCTGGTTCGTAATATATTTTCAGAATAATGAGATTACCATTATTTTTAGTAGTTGTACATTTTTGTACATTTTACTGCGCGCGTCCAATTGAGCGCCAAATTTCAGTCGAGTTTCGAATTCATATTTCGAAGTAATGTTCTAAATACTTGAAAACGTACTAGGAAAATAACGTTTTCCAGATTTTGACCTTTTAGGTACGTTTTAGAATTGTTTCTGTTCGTTATATAATACGTTTTATGTTAAACGTATAATTGAACCATTTTATCTATATGTTATAGATATATAATTTCTCGTAATTAATAACCGAATTATTAATTATTTAATATAACCAAATCTGGTTAATTATTTTTGTCGGCTTCGTTTCGATACGTTCGTACGTAATTTATAAATACTACGTATAATGTAATACTTTTTGTATTATTGTTTAGGGCTCGCTAGACTCATATCACATCATAGGTTTAGTTTAAAAACAAATGTAGGGAATTAGCGTAAGAAATGCATGTAATTAAGTATAATTATATACCTTATTTGGAGGAGTGTCACATTCTCCCCCCGTTAGTGAAATCTCGTCCCGAGATTTAAGTCGAGCCGTGAGTCTCGGTCACGCTCTCAAATAGGTTGGGGTATTTCTTTCGCATTTCATCCTCTCGTTCCCAGGTAAACTCTGGGCCATGTTTCGGTTCCAACGAACTTTAACCAGTTTGATTCGTTTGTGTCGAAGTTTCTGTGTTTTAGAATCCATAACTTCAACAGGTTCCTCCACAAAGTTAAGTTTTGAGTCAATGAAGACTTCGTCAGGAGGAAGGATAAGTGTTTCGTCAGAAAGACACTTTTTGAGGTTGCTAACGTGGAAAGTATCGTGTATGCTACTAAGCTCTTGCGGTAGTTTGAGCTTGTACGCGACAGGACCAACCCTAGCAAGGATTTCAAATGGTCCGATGTATCGTGGGTTCAGCTTTCCTCGCTTGCCAAATCGTGCTACTCCTTTCCAGGGAGATACTTTGAGTAGGACCTTGTCTCCTACTTGAAACTCAAGAGGTTTACGGCGGTTATCAGCGTAACTCTTTTGTCGATCTCGTGCCGCTTTCAGTCGGCTCAATACTTGAGTTATTTTGTCAGTGGTTTCCTGGACAAGTTCGGGTCCAGATAGTTGTCTGTCATCCAACTCTGCCCAACAGAGTGGTGATCGGCACTTGCGTCCATACAACGCCTCAAATGGTGCCATCTGTATACTCGTGTGATAACTATTGTTGTAAGAGAATTCAGCTAGAGGTAGGTGAGTATCCCAGTTACCTCCAAAGTCTATCACACATGCTCGCAACAAGTCTTCGAGCGTCTGTATAGTTCGCTCACTTTGGCCGTCAGTCTGCGGGTGATAGGCAGTACTCATATCAAGTCGAGTACCCATTGCCTGTTGTAATGTTTGCCAAAAGCGAGAAGTGAATCGCGCATCTCTATCAGAGATGATGGATAGTGGCACACCATGCCGAGAAACAATCTCTTTAATATAGATTTTTGCTAGTTTCTCCATTCCATCCGTTTCCTTAATAGCTAGAAAGTGGGCTGATTTCGTCAATCGATCGACAATCACCCATATGGCATTTGCTCCAGACGCCGTTCTAGGTAACTTCGTAATGAAGTCCATTGTTATCTGCTCCCATTTCCATTTGGGCAACTCAGGCTGTTGCAAAAGTCCAGACGGCTTTTGGTATTCAACCTTTACCTTCGAGCAAGTTAAACATTTGCTCACGTAGGTGGCAATGTCACGTTTCATTCCAGGCCACCAGTAAAAGCCTTTCAAGTCATGGTACATTTTGTCAGCACCAGGATGTATCGAGTAGTTGGACTTATGTGCCTCATTCAAAATCAGCTTGCGTAACTCCTCTACGCATGGTACCCAAATTCGGTTCATGAAGTACAACACCCAGTTGTCCTTTTTCTCGAGTTGTTTTTCCATTCCCTTCAAGGATTCATCCTTAAGACGTTCGGGAGTGAAAGCAAGTTCTTGGGCTTCACGAATTTGAGTAATGAGATTCGAGTGGATTGTCAATCCCAAGGCTTGAACTCTTCGAGGTTTGATTCGTTCCTTACGACTCAAGGCATCTGCTACTACGTTAGCTTTACCCGGGTGATACTTTATTTCACAGTCGTAATCGTTAAGTAATTCGACCCAACGTCGTTGTCTCATGTTAAGTTCTTTCTGGTCGAATATATGTTGTAGGCTCTTATGATCAGTGAAGATCGTGCACTTTGTACCGTATAGGTAGTGTCTCCAGATCTTCAGTGCAAAAACAACGGCTCCCAATTCTAAATCATGAGTCGTATAGTTCTTCTCATGCACTTTTAGTTGTCGTGATGCATAAGCAATGACCTTTTCGTTTTGCATCAGTACGCAACCCAATCCCTGATGCGAAGCATCACAGTAAACAACAAAGTTATCTACTCCTTCAGGTAGGGATAGTATGGGTGCGCTGCTCAGTTTCTGTTTCAATAATTGGAATGCATTCTCTTGCTTCTCATCCCACTCAAATTTCTTGTCTTTTTGAGTTAATGTGGTAAGTGGCTGGGCTATCTTTGAAAAGTTTGCGATGAATCGCCTGTAATAGCCAGCTAGACCAAGAAATTGTCGTACTTCCGTTGGGGTTTTCGGTGCTTCCCAGTTGTTGATTGCCTCAATTTTGGATGGGTCTACGTGAATTCCCTTGTCATTTATCACATGACCAAGGAATTGGACCTCTCGAATCCAAAATTCGCACTTAGAGAACTTTGCGTAAAGCTTCTCTTTTTGTAGTAGTTCGAGGATAAGCTTCAAATGTTGCTCGTGATCCTCTTTTGATCGTGAGTATACCAAGATGTCGTCAATAAACACAATGACGAATTTATCCAGATAGGGTTTGCATACTCTGTTCATCAAGTCCATGAATACTGCTGGTGCATTGGTCAGTCCAAAAGGCATGACTAGGAACTCGTAATGACCGTATCGATTCCTAAACGCAGTTTTCGGTACATCCTCTTCTCGTACCTTGAGTTGGTGGTAACCAGATCGCAGGTCAATTTTTGAATAATGACTCGATCCTTGCAGTTGATCAAACAGATCGTCAATGCGTGGTAACGGGTATCGGTTCTTGATAGTTACCTTGTTTAGTTCCCGATAATCGATGCACATCCGCATAGATCCATCCTTTTTCTTAACAAACAAAACCGGAGCTCCCCAAGGGGAAAAACTCGGTCGGATGAATCCCAAGTCTAGAAGTTCTTGCAATTGAGTGGATAACTCTTGCATTTCCGAGGGAGCTAGACGATAAGGTGCACGTGCGATAGGTGCGGCTCCTGGCACCAGGTCAATGTGAAACTCAACTTGTCGTGGGGGTGGCAATCCCGGCAACTCATCAGGGAACACTCCTGGATAGTCGCGTACAATGGGTACATCGTCTATACGTCGCTCCTCGGTTTTCTTTTCTACAACGTGTGCCAGAAATGCTTGATACCCCTTTCGGAGATATTTACTGGCCTTCAAACATGAAATCATCTTTGTAGCACTTTTTCGTTTCTCACCTTGAACCACAAGTGTTTCTCCTGTTGACAGTGGTAATCTGTCACACCCCCTAATTTATGATTTGCGGAAGCGACTGTTTTTGGGGCGTGACTAATCAATAATCAAAACACTAAAGTACAAGCAAACGACTCTAAATGAGACGTTGTAGAATATGTTACATTAATACATAAGTTTTCAAAAGTAATACATTATTGATGAGTTCGCAACATGTTTTGTTAGATTTTGAGTACATAATCATTATACAAAAGATAATGCAAGTAAAATCTTCATATGTGTAATTGCATGCGACTCGAGCTACTAAAGCATATCCTGCTGGGCCATCCTTACTGATCAACCCTACTGTTGCTGTGTACCTGAGAATGCATTACTAAAACAGGTCAACCAAAAGGTTGGTGAATCTCACAGGTTTATAGTAAGTAACAGTTTGAACACATTAGCTTGTAAATCATTGAGTAAATATTGCACAGTCGCAATAGTTTCCGTATACATTGGCATGAGCACCATAGTCGAAGCTTAACAATCAGTGATTTTGCCCTCGTGAATGCTAATCCAGACATTCATATGTAACGAGTAAGAAACACCCATTTATACTGAATGTTCGGGGTAGTGCGTGCTACCCTGGGTGAGGATTGTCAGTCCTAATGGATCCATTTACTAGTACTCGCGCTTAAGACCATAACTGACAACTATGATTAAAGGGACTTCATTTGATTAAGTAACCTCATGCAATCGATATACCAGTAAATCAGTTTGTAATCAAGTGAGTAAGTACATGTGTTCGAGTAAAACAAGTAATGCATCTCCCCCAAATGTGAAAACAGTAAAAAGTGGGGCTGTAAGACTCACCTGTAGAGCCAGCAATCCTAATGTGCGTACGTATTCCAACAGTATTCTCCTAACGTCCTAAACACGCAAGATTGTATGTTTGTAAGTGTACGCGTAACAATTCGTTTGTTTAGTTGTTCATATGGTTGATTATGTTCAATGTATTCAAAGTGTATTACATTTGAAGTTTCATAAAATGCGCGGCCCTTTGGTGGTGGTTCGGAATTATATTTCGAAAATATAATAATGTTTGTTTTGTATAAACTCCTTTCGTACATTTGTATATCGTGTCGGTTATCGTTATTTGAAAACGTATAAAGTTCATTACTTAGTTTGTAAAAATGTACGACTCGTTGTTGTCGGGTTACAATTATATTTCAAAAATATAATTAAGTTTGTTCGTATTAATATACTTCATAAGTTATCCTAACGTATCGTATTGTATCCGAATATTAATAGTTTTTATTTTTAAAATTCTGACCAATATTTACAGCTCACGCGATCGCGTGAACCCTTCGGCCGATCGCGTAACATTTCATTTGACCCGATCGCGTGACCCTTCGGCCGATCGCGTGACATTTTAAAAATGTTGGTTTCTTTTGTACATCACGCGATCGCGTGATAGCATGAAATCGCAAAACATGTTTTTCATTTTGAAATGACGCGATCGCGTCATTTATACGGAGCACTGTAGCTCCGTCTTCCTCACAGTCTGATCCGAAATTTTTATAAATTTCCCTTATGTTTTTAGTTTCAATCTTTCACAAACAAGTTATAATAAGCTAGTAATATGTATATTAACTTAAATAAACATGATAAGTTTGGTTATTCCTTACAATGATTTTTAGATGAAAATGGTGGTGATGACCGGATGATGGTGATGATCCAAATGAAAAAGATGATTATGACGATGATGATGTTGCTGTGATGTTGTTATTGTTGTTGTGTTTGATCCGAGAGAGAGTTTGAACCGAGAGAGAGATCAGAGAATGAGTTTGTGAGAGGGAAATAATTGGGGTCGGTGTATATACACCGGCCTCAATTATTGAGGTGTGTGTGTATTTTCGTCCCGTGTTTGTATACCCGATCGTTAAGTAGTGTAATATTTAAAAATGAAAATTTTCTAAATATTATTTCGTATTTGTTAACAATTGAAATATTTTATAAAAATACTTCCAGTGAGATATAAAAATATATCTTAGTTTAGTTCAAAATACACGGATAGTTTTCTGTATCTAAAATGTATCTAAATAATTTTCGGAGTACGTAGTTATTATTCTCAATAATAATACTTTGTTTAAAAATGTTTTTTACCAAATTTTAATTTGGGTTTCTGCGTTCTACCAGTTTTGTGTACGTATGATTATTATATAATCGTTTCGGTTTATATAATACTTTGTAATTAAAGTTTAAATTTGTACTGAAATTTGGGTCATTTTTGACCGGGTGTCACATAATCGTACCAGTTTATCATAACATATGATCTCAGCGCGGTTCTTAGATAACCAATCCATACCGACTACAACGTCAAAACTTCCCAACTTAACCGGTAGTAAGTCTATTTCGAAGAGATGACCTTCTAACTCTAAGGTACATCCCGGTACTATTTCTCCTGATTCGATCAACTCGCCATCGGCTAATTCTATGGTATACTTGTTGTCTAACTTACGGGATTCAAGTTCTAATAGTGGTCTAAACTCAGTAGACACAAAACTTAAATCAGCACCCGAATCAATTAACACAGAGGCATAATGATTGTTTACAAGAAACGTACCAGTGACGGTGTTAGGGTCCTGGCGTGTCTCTTGTGCTCCGATCACGAATGCCCTTCCTTGAGCCGGTTGATGGTTGATGTTGTTGGCTCGGTTATTGTTGTTACCGCGGTTGTTGTTGTTGCGGTTTTGGTTGTTGTTGTTGAGCTTAGGGCATCGGTTGCGGTAGTGCCCTTGTTCACCACATTCAAAACATCCCTGGTTTTGACGCTCAGTGTTTGCCCGTGGGGGAGGGTTAGTTTTGCATTCTCGGGTTCTATGTCCCCATGCCCTACAGTTTCCACAATACCCACACCCGCCTTCGTGGTGTCGGTTGCACTTATCACATTTGGGTTTGTTACCCAGGTATGGTTTCGATTCAGTAGTGGTGGCAACATATGCTTTCGCATTTCCAGAATGTTTCTTGTTCTGCTGACCCTGACGATCAGCACCACTACCGTTCCACTTTCGCTTTGCACCACCAGAACTACTAACATCAGTACTGTTCGGTTCACTTTTTCCCGACACAGCTTTCTTAGTCAGATTTCCCATCCTAACTGCCTCATCGGTCAAACTTTGTGCTAGAGTAACAGCACTCCTGAATGTGTCCGGTTTAGATGACGTCACCAGACTGCGGATTTGTGGTACTAGACCAAATATGTAGCGCTCAATACGCTTATACTCGGGTGTCACCATATGTGGCACTAGACGTGCAAGTTCCTGAAACTTAGTGGTGTACCCAGCAATATCAGCACCAATCATGGTGATGTTCCACAACTCTGTTTCTATTTTCTGCATCTCACTGCGATGGCAGAATTCCTCCAACATCAAATTCTTAAATGTCCCCCATGACATTGAATAAGCAGCTGGTCGACCAAGTGATTGGATCTGACTGTTCCACCAAGTGAGCGCTTTGTCAGCCAAAGTGCAAGTAGCATACTTCACCATACAGTCAGGTGAACAGTCACTAATGTCCAATACCGACTTAGTTTTCTCTATCCAGTGAATCATACCAATGGCACCCTCGGTGCCACGGAAAGAAATCGGCTTACAAGCCTGAAATGTTTTATATGAACACCCTCGACTAGCATTCACGGGTGTCTCAGTATTAACAGGGGTAGATCCACTGTTGTTAACTCCAGGTTCGCGACTACGACTTGCCTCATATTCAGCAATACGTTCAGCTATTCTTCGTGCTATCATTTGTTCGGTGGTTTCAGTGGGTGGTGGTGGAGGCGTAGTCGTCTTTTGACTGTTTCTAGTGACTCGTCGTTTGGGAGGCATGATTCAGCTCTGCGATGAATAATGCAGAGTGTTAATGTTGAGATATTGAATGTGAATAGATCAAAGATTCACATTTGATAGAAATGAATGACATGAGAAGATGAATGAACAGGGTTTTACAACACGTGCCTTACAACTTTGAAACACCCACATGTATCTAGCATAATATAATCACGTTGGCCAGGCGTCATTATATAATATCCAATACATATTTCTTTTCATTGTCGATTAACACCGTTAATTTCAGAGGTTCTCAAGAATAATCAATCATCAGGATGCAATATGTTTCAGGGTTTACAAGAATTGATCACAAAGTGTCGATAAAGTATAGTTTTAATCACAAGTCGACAGTTGTAAGAGAAAATAATATGATTGATAATAGGTATAATGAACACGAGATGTAAACCAAACATACATTATATATTAAAGATCATAACGATGTTACATGAGTTTAGTACAAAACGAGATGGGATTTCTAACATACCCATCGGTGGTTAGCGTTATACAAAAGATGATGGGTTTCCTATACATATACCCATTCTACTAACAAAGTTCCATCCAACATACAGCTAGTCCATAACTAATACATACATATATTTTCCCCAAAAGTAATAGTCTAATATGGTGTAGGCACAACCGCCATACACGGTCCTAACGGAACCATGGGAAATACATCCTAACCGCAACCATCACTGCTGCAGTCATCACACAAACACTAGCTACAATCTCTGACACCCTAGCACGCCTCTCTAAAGTTGCCACGCGTGCACGGGTGGATGCTAGACTCTGCCAGTCTGTCTGACGGTGAGTCTCCACCAAATCCATCCTCTGATGGAGCATAGCCATATCCATATCAGTACGGGAGGCATCGCTCAGTAGCTCCATCACATCTCTGCTCCTGCTAGATGATATCCTAAACATGGTGTGAACCACAGCCACAAGGGTAGGCACAGTGAGCTCCAGAGGCTCACCAGTGAGATATGCAGATGGTGGTGAGTGGGAGGACTCTCCAAACTCAAAGGTCGAGGGAATACCCTCTAGTGATCTCCACTCTCTCAATACTCGAGGCATCCAATCCAGATGAGAAGGTCGGAGCCTCTTCTGTGGCGGCTCGACAACTGGAACCTCAGGCTCAGTCACTAGCGACTTATCGCGCGGTGCGAGTGGTCCCCTGGGAAAATCCCGAACACAGATCCTAGCTGTCATCCTAGGTACAGGCACACGAGATGTACTCGCGATAGCTGGCGCAGAGGTAGGAGTGATGTAAGCAGATGGTCCACGGTGTGTGGTCACTCCAGTACTCGCTACGCTAAAGTAGGAGGCCTCCATGGGCTCCTCCTCGGAATCGGAATCAGTAATATAGATCGGTGCGCGTCTCGACATGCTGAGACAAAAGAATCGTGTGTGACATGTCAGTCGTATGTTAGTTGTATGCAAATTATGTATGCATGAATGCACAAATGTTCTAGCCAAGGCTATAGTCTAGGTCTCTAAGGTTCCAAGTCACTTAAAGACTGCTAGTTCGCTATAACCAATGGCTCTGATACCAAGTCTGTCACACCCCACCAAACGGTAATTACAATTACATAGAGTGGTTTGCGGAAGCTTAGTGACGTGGCGGGGGTGCGAGCAGTAAAACAACCAACAGATACATACATACTCAGAGCATATGGTTATTGCAGAACGAAATAGATTAAGATGCCATTAGTTAAAGTTTTACAAAAGGTTACCACTTGAAAAGTAGTAACAGTAGTAGTAGTGGTTGAAATCAGTATTTCATAAAATACATAATATCAAAAGTAGATTTCATAGGTATGACTGCAGTAGTTGCAGTTATACAGAGGAAATCCAAGTGTCCCAAAAGTAGTGGCATCCTAACAAGTCCAGGGTAGTCCGTCCTGATAATGCATGCAGATCTTACTTACGCTGCTAATTCCCTGAAAAACATAGAGTAAAACGTCAACAAAATTGTTGAGTGAATTCACAAGTTTGTTTGTTATGTAGGAAACACAAGTTAAACATTTAAGAATAACATTTCCAAATAAGTGTTGTTTGTCAACTAGGAAACACAAGTTATTAATAAATAACATTTTCCAAATCAGTTGTAGTTGTAATAGGAAACACAAGTTATTAACCAAATAACATTTCCTAAATCAGTTATCAGTAGGAAACACAAGTTAACCTAAATAAAGATTAACATTTCCAAATCAGTGTACGTAGGAAATCCTTTCCTAATCAATAGTTTAGTGGGAATATTTAGACGGTGATCCCTTGAAAGGTGAGCTAAACCTGTCAAGTAAGGTAACCCGATCTAACCCTATAACCAAACCACGACCCTAATCTGTTGTTGTTGTGCCAAGTAGGACATTTAAGTATACGCTCCCAAATCCGTAGGAGGGTCGTCACGGCAATAGTACTATCCGTATACTTAGTGGCTAGAGTCACCTAGCTAATGGTTATAGTCTGCAGCCATAAGGTCTTTTATGCACTACATCGTTCAGCCTAGATCTGTACCAAGATTCGTTGCCTAAATTCCCAAAATAGTTATGAAAACATTTCATAAAACATAGTTCAAATAGTTGTGTGAAATACCCTTTCACAAACAGTTCAAGTATGAAGTACCCCTTCATAAACAGTTTAAGCAAATACGTACAGTATTTAATCAGTCACAACATGAAATCTCATTTCATCAATAGTTTAAGTAAATACATCAAGTATTCATACAGTTGTCGCATGCAAATATACATACGATTTCTATGTTTTCCACCCCGAGGTTTTAAAACATTAAAACATTGAAAAGGGGTTTGTGAACTCACTGTGAGTGCTCGGATGTGAATGCTAGCGAGATATGATATAACGAAGCCCAAGGTAGTCAACCTATACACAACAATGTATTAACTATAAGTACTTTGTTTACTTATGTTAATAGTTCGTTCGTTTGAAGAAATTATCAATTTCTTAGGTTTGTGTATTTCGTTGATGATTGTTGTTGGAAATATATAATATTATCCAAGTATTGTTCGTTTGTCGAATTGTCCGAAGTGTGTAAGTACATATCCATATATATACTTATATAGTTGAATATATATATTCTTGTATATATATATATTATTATTCGTTGTTTCTTTCATATATATCTCGTATATATATAAATATTGTTCGACATTTAGGTTTACAAAACACAAGTCTAAATTGTCCCGTATAATGTTCATCTATAAATACGTCTCAATCATTTATAATCCCACTCGATAAATGTACGTATTTAAGTTTGTATATGTTTATAAGTATGTTACTCGTTCGTCGAAAACATTTGGGTTGTCATTTACTAGTTCATCGTAATCACATGGCTTGTCCATTACTAGTTCATCGTAATACATGGTTTGTCTATTACTAGTTCATCGTAATCATTTGGGTTGTCTATTACTCGGTCATCGTGTTTGAGTCACAACAGATTTTGGTTACAGATGGTGTTCACGCGATCGGTTGAGTAGATCACGCGATCGGTTGGTTCGAGGGGTTCACGCGATCGTGGTTGAAAACCACGCGATCGCGTCGTTCAAATTTGCGAAGGTTTCTGAAGTTTTTGTTTCACGCGATCGCGTGAAGAAATAAAAGGTTTTAGCGGGTTTTGTTGTTGAAAATGACGCGATCGCGTCATTTTCTTCTGCACAGAAACATCAGACGCAGAACAGAGCTGCAAAATTTTGGTCCATTTTCACTTCAATCGTTTATAGTTCGTATTCAATATGTTCCAAAAGGTTTTCACTAGTTCCATAACATGTTTTGGCATCATAATATATCATTTTAACAAGTTTTCACCAATCGATTTTCGTTTTATGGTTTTGGTTTCTCAAGCTCATTTTCAAGATCAAAGCTTCAAATCTTAGATTTTGTATGTTATATAGCTAGATTATGATGTTTAACATGATATATGTACGAATTTAAGCAAAGAGTTCAAGGATTTGAAGTTTTCTTACAAAATGAAAATGATGAATATGATGAACGTTTGATGATGATGATGATATCACTGGCTTTGTTCCACTTCCACTTCCTGATGTTGCTTACCTCTGATCTTGTTAATTTGTTTGTGAATGAGAGAAAGAATTTTGGTGAATTATTTGTGTGTGTGTGTTCTGCCGAATGATCACAGAGAGGGAGGGAGTATGGTTTAAAAACCAATATGTCGCCTGCATTATTGATGGTAGGTGCCATTTTTGGTACCTCAATTTCGAGTACGGGTATAATTATAGCAATATAAAATTTAACATTTTATATTTTTATTTTGTAGATGCTCTCCTGGTTCGTAATATATTTTCAGAATAATGAGATTACCATTATTTTTAGTAGTTGTACATTTTTGTACATTTTACTGCGCGCGTCCAATTGAGCGCCAAATTTCAGTCGAGTTTCGAATTCATATTTCGAAGTAATGTTCTAAATACTTGAAAACGTACTAGGAAAATAACGTTTTCCAGATTTTGACCTTTTAGGTACGTTTTAGAATTGTTTCTGTTCGTTATATAATACGTTTTATGTTAAACGTATAATTGAACCATTTTATCTATATGTTATAGATATATAATTTCTCGTAATTAATAACCGAATTATTAATTATTTCATATAACCAAATCTGGTTAATTATTTTTGTCGGCTTCGTTTCGATACGTTCGTACGTAATTTATAAATACTACGTATAATGTAATACTTTTTGTATTATTGTTTAGGGCTCGCTAGACTCATATCACATCATAGGTTTAGTTTAAAAACAAATGTAGGGAATTAGCGTAAGAAATGCATGTAATTAAGTATAATTATATACCTAATTTGGAGGAGTGTCACATAATAGCATCATAATCAACTCCTAATCACTTCTATAGTGATTATAAGGTATAACTATACTTCTTTGCTGATTAAATTTCGTATTAGGGTTTGAATATAAAAACCCTAAGTCTATGATAGTTGCTAACTAAGTAGGTTGTTAGTGTAGAAATGATGTACCCTTGTTAATTATCCATATTATGATGTTGTTATGATGAAATTAGTTAGGGTTTGAAGTTGTTAGATATTAAGATTTGTGAAGGTGATTATGTTCATATGTAAAGATGATAAAATAGTAAATTAACAAGGTAATGATCATATTATGATTCTGAGTTTGTTATTAAAGTATAGGAAAAGGAGTATAAGTGTAAATGGATACATGTATGCATAGGTGTATTGGTTCTAAAAGAAAGATATGGTATAATGGGTAATATGTATATTGTTAATAAAGATGGTGATGTTATTGATAAATAGAACCAATACCTATGTGTATATATTATAAATATGATTTGGTAATTTGATGGATGAGATTATGGACAATCATAATGAAGTAAAAGAAATAGGTCAATTTGATAAAGTATGGAATTGTTTGTAATGTGTTACTATATGTTTATGTGATTAGGTAGTAAAGAGATTGAAGGAAGTGCAAGTAAATTAATTGTGCATTCGCAAGGTAAGTTTCGATTTACATGATCATGGGTTAGGAATGGCTTAGGTCATTTGCTAACGGTTTGGTGCGGGTAATGGTTGCGGCCATAGGCTCGTGTGATTGCTAGTAGTATACAACTAGCATGGGTGGTTAAGGATCCTTAGCTAAAATTATCATTAATGACATGTGATTGTACTTCGTTTCTTACTAAGCGTTTTGCTTACGGTTGTTTAATTTCTTCTTTTTTAGGTGAAGCTAGTGGTTCAAGGGCGGATTTGGGCAAGAAAGCCGTTGGTAATTAGCGGTGGATGTTGCTAAATTGGGGTAATGACTCGTGTTCTTTGAATCATCCTTTTGATGCCGATACCTCAATTCTTTTGATAAAATATAACTTATGGTTTGACATTTAAAGTCAATGCAAGTCTTTTGTTAATACTTTGATAGTATGTAAATGATGACATAGGTTGTGTTGTACTAGATGTGTTGTTGGTTTTAAAAGTATGCAAATGTTGCCAAATATGTAATGTATTAGTAGTATTAGTACCAAGTTCAAGTTTTGATTTGGAAAGAATGATATAATGTTTTAGATCATATTGGTTTTGATGTGGTTACGGAAACAGAATTTGGTACAGAATTGGTGTCAAAACTGTGCAGAATTAGGCTACAAAACTGTTGCGGATTTTATTAATTGTGCAGGTTCTGGTCGACTGTATAAACAGTCTGTTCTGTTCTGAGTTTACTTAAAATCGCGACGCGATTCACTAAGAATCGCTACGCGATTTAGCATAAAACGCGACGCGTTTGTGTAAGGATCACGACGCGAATTCAAACGGAAAAAATGTACAAATTTTAATATAATGCTATCTTAAATAAATAAATGTGGGGTGTTTCAAATACAGAATAGACCGATAGTTTGGTACTAATCTCATACGACCTAATTTCCTATTAACGATAAGTACAAGAAAATTCATGTCGTTTTACAATAGTAACCAAACCCAACTAACATGTTGACCTCAATACACTGATGCCCGAAGGCCAAATATCAAGTGATCACATATTCATATATTCAACCAGATCAATATATCGGACTAAACAGTCTATCAACAGTATTATTACTATTAAACCAAAATCATCATGGCAAACCAAAAGTAGTAATAATACGTTTACTCGTTGTAACCAAACCTGTTACAACTAAATTACACTGAGGATTAAGATCCACTTACCAACACCTCAGTCGTCCACTCAGTAGTCTAATGTCACTGAGTCTTCTCCATATCTGAGAATTCAATTAAACAAAATGAGTTAGTAACTCATTCATAATCATCAACTCATGTTAATTATTATATCACATGGTTCATAATCCAAACCTCATTGAGTTATCACTCTAATCATTATATCATATCAGTGTCTCTGTTTCAAACTCATTATCAATATTCAACACATTTAGTAACTATAAACTTCATAGTGAACAAATCACGATCATTTATCAAGTTATGATTATTAGGATCACAACATCACTTTAATCATTTTACTTATCTCCAAGTAGCATGATTAAACCATTACCAGATCATAAACTTCAAATATCACTAATTAATTAACACTTATCAATCATACATCATTATTCTAAGCTTAGAAGCTTCAATTCTTGAATTATCAACTAAACCCATAAACCTTTTCTCATGATCAAACACTAATTCTTTCATTTCTAAGTTAGGGTTTAGATTATAATCCTTGTTTAAGCATCAACTAACAACTATATCATCATTTCAAGCTTCAATTTCACTTTAATCATGCTAATTAAATCAAATACACAAAACCCATTTTCTAGGGTTTATATAAATCAAGAAATCATCACTTACAATGAGTTAAGATGATGAAGAGATGATTAATTCACGTTTTGGAAGCTTGAATCAAAGTTCTATAAGCTTAATTTGATCCTAGACCTTGTTTTGCAAAGCTTGAAATCGTCCCTGTGGTTTAATATGTACGGCCAGACCAAGAACAGGAGGAAGAAGGTTTTGATTTGTCAAGAACTTTGATGATTGATGATGCTTTAGGTGAAAATTAGGGTTTTAGGTTAAATTCTTGCTCCTGATCGAATTTTGTGGAACATACTGAAAGTTCAAACGTATTTTACACATATATCATACAATATGTGTACTAGTTTTGTCCCCTTCTAAATCTATTGCCTGGAACTTAAAAATCATTCGCGAGGAAAAACTATTCTATTTTGCCGTCAACTATGTTAATTTAAAACAATTAACAATTTACTTGTCACAATAAATTATGTGACTCTTTTCCCAATTATTTTCAATTAAACTTCAACTAAATATTTCCTAACACATTAAATAATAATTTAAAGTCAGAAAAATATTATAAAACTACTAGACCCGAGAACTGGGTGTTACAGTATCCGTTAAATAAAGTCATGATTTGGGACAATCATCAGAGCCGGTGAATCGGAGAATTAGCATTTTGATCGGAAGTTAACTAGGTTCGACTTTGGCGCTTACGAGTTACGAATAATGGTAATTTGATTGCTACAGCAAGTAAGTAAGGGAACATTAAATTTGGATATTAAATATGAGTGATGGTTCGTTGCTTCAAGAGGTATTGTAATTGTTGTAGTTTATTGAGGTTATTATAGTTATATTCGCTAATTGCTACTAAAAAAGATTTTCTTTTGCCCGGAAAAAAATTTGGCTTGAAATTTGACCGGAAAAAAATCAAGGTTGGAGAAGATGATGTCCACGTGTTCACAAAAGATATTCTATTGTTGTGTGTACAAAGTAATTTTTTTGCCGGAAAAAAATTTGACCTGAAAAAATGTAGGTCAGATAAGAAGATGATGTCCACGTGTACATATATAATCTACATGGAAACCACCTCATCAATTTACGTGTACATATTCTGCTAACATGACAGCCACATCATCATAATTACCCAACTTGGATTTATTTTTTTTAAAGTTTGTTACCTACATTAGTAATAAAATGGGTTCGTTACCTAACTTTGTAAAAGAGTGAAAGTTCGTTGCTGATCCGTAGCTTTAACCCTTATAAATAAGGTGTTAAAGTTTTGTCTACCAAATGATTTTAATAGGTTGAGGTTATAAAAATAAAAATAAAAAATTAAAGTTCCGATAAGCTAGTTTGTTTTGCCAAATACACATGTAGCAGAAAGTTACAACCACGAACAAATGAATGGGCGAAGAGGTAAGGTATGTTCTCTGTGTAGAAAAAAGTCAGTATAAGTACAATCGAAGCTATACATAACCTTCAAAAGTGACAATTACGTTTATATGGCATCTCGACTTTTGAAAAGTCATTTAATCCATTATTTTATTATTTTATATTATTATTGGTTATAAATTTAACCTTTGGATGAACCAATTGGCGATGTAATTGGGTGCGGTGGAGTCGTTGTCTCCAACTTTCAAAGGGTCAAAACTTTTTGTATGGTCGTGTACTCAAGACTTTGTAGAGAAAAAAATAAAATAAAAAATAAAAACACAAAAGTGTAGTTATATAAAAGCTCTTTTATCGTTAATTGAAAAGGTATATGCGACACATTTTAGTACTTTTTTATACTTAGGGTGTGTATGGCAGAAGGCTTCTGGGGACTTTTAGGAGCTTAAGCTTCTGCTTTTAATACTACCTAACTTACAAGTCTTGTTTGGCAACACAATGGTTGAGCAAAAGTGGTTTTAACCATAGGTCATGGGTTCAATCCCAATCAAGGACACTTTAAATTCCATTGGGGTCTTGGCCTAGTGGTCAGGGAGTTTTCCATAAGGTTTCTTCCTTGAGGTGATGAGTTCGAGCCTTGTTGTGAGGGGGACTCCTGCGACGCTATACCCATCCAAGACATGAGAGAGCAACCCCTATAGTGCGTCGCCTTGGCTACGAACTCTGGGGCGGTTACTCGATTCCAGGGGAGTAACCGCTTGTGGAGATGATCGGGTGGGCCAAAAAGGTTCGTCAGTGATTCCACAACTGCTTTTAAAAAAAAAAACACACAATAAAAATAGGGCTTCTCGAAAAAATAAGTCACCATAATCAAACAAGAAGCTTTTTGAAGTGACTTTTGAATAGAAGTCCAAACCTCAGCTCCAGCCACAAGCTCCAGCTCCAGCTTCAGCCCCAACTCTAACCCCTAACTCTAGCATGTTGTTGCCAAATACACCCTTATTCTATTTGAACTCAAACAATCAATTTACTTTACAATTTAATTTTAGTAAAAGCTTGTTGTGGATTTGCTTATGTTTGAGCATGATATAAATTAACCAGTTAAAGTTATGTACATAGTACAAAGTGTTTATTTCTCAGAATTTTGTTATACATAGTCTTTAGGGTTATAGTCAAAAGTATAACTTCTAGCAAGAAACATTCAATCGTGAAAAAATGGGAAAATCATTGCGGTTAAATTGTGAAAATTAGGGTAAACAATAATAATAACCAATCACAACGTATTAGCAACAACCCTTCAAACCATAGTTAGCAAAAATCTTAAAATTTCAATAAGTTATCAATTTAAACGTAGCGATATGTCGATTTACTACTTTGATTCTAAATCGGACCAAATAATTCGATAATTTAATCAAATATACAAATTACTCATGATTATGTTGCAATTTGTCTATAGATTATATTTAATTAAATTATTAAATTATACTATTATATCAGTATAAAAAATGTGTCAATTATTGCAACTCTTGATCGGTATCTGAATTGCGAGTACCCTTAAGTTAGAAAAGATGAGTCATTTTTATTCCAAGATACAAAAAACGTTTCTCATTAAAACTTACTTAAATTGTCATATAATACTACTAGTACAAAGGAAGAGCATTAGATCGAGCTCGTATCATTCTTAGATGTAGTCAAATCACATATGAAAATAACCTTCATTTGCGGTATGTATAGCGTACATTGTACATTGAATCCCTCCGTTTAATGAACTTATTTATTTATTTTGCGCCTCTATTGATGTTTAACACGTGTATGCTTTCATTAACGGTATGATAATTAAGATGCCAACGTACTAAAAAGCTCAAAAAAACCAACCTTACCTAATCAACAAAGGATAACTAATCATTCTCAAGCTGTAATATGGCACACTAGGGCGTTTGTTTGGTACAGAATAAGAGTCATGTCTACATCATGTGTTGATCAAAACTATATACTTGTGCCAAATATAGCGAAACATACCTAATCTACCACGTCGACATAAATATAGTCTCAATACACTAGTTTTCGCGTACCCCTGTCCAAAATTAGGATTCTTGTATGGCGTCTTAGATTTCCCATCTTGTTATCGCCTTTTATTATTGTGTCGCTACTTTTGCGCACATATCCTTTTTCGTATTGAATAACATTGTCTCGTTACTTTTTACGCACATTTCCGTTTCCATATTGAAGTCGTTATTCTTGAAATATGTCTGATATTGCCTAGCTATTTGAAAGATAGCAACTTCTTTACACGCCCTAATTCTTTTATTAGTCTTTTATTATTTATGATTATTTTTTTTTTTTTAAACAAATGGTTAATTTTGCCAATTATCAAAGTAAGTTACCATTTTGTAAAAATATATCAAATATCAAATCGTAGGCATGCCCTTTTTAAGGGCACCTCTTTATATAAGGGTGTGATAAATACACCAAATAATTATGATCTATACAACAAAATTTTTAATATTGATGCATATAGTACAACTGTGTAATGCACAGATTTATTGTATGAAGTAGAAACCATGTTGCATGTATCACTTCCCTTTATATAAAGTTATAATTACCCAAAACCAGTGAAATTAGTATGATTATTATGAAAATAGAACACAATAAAGACCCACATGCATCAATTCCATATTACTTTATATGTTACATGACTCATCTATATTTTTCTTTAATTTTTAATTCGTCTTCATATAAAGTTCTTGTTATCACTCATGTAGCCTTTTGATTTTTTTTTGAAAAAAAAGTACTCCGTACCAAATTAAGTATAATTGAGAGCTATAACATCATTGATAATTTGATATTGATAAAACTTAAATTAAAATTGCACAATATTATTAAACTTAAATTAAAATGCAATACATATCATTAGATTCATATATCTAGCATTTTTTATTTATTGATGAGAATTAAACATCCTAAAGCCAATCTAACACGATATTCAAGCATCTTTGCCCTCTGATGGAGGTGGATTGTTGAGATCAAGGAGTTTCCCTTTTTCCGAAGAAACTTCCCCTTCGTTGACTCCATCAACCACGCTCGTTGCAACTTCACTTGCTGCGGCCAGGCGAGCCGCCTCTCTTTCTTCATGTGTGTGCCACCTCATGTGTCCATTCAACGCTTTTTCATGGTACATTTCCTTATTACAAATGGTACATACAGCAGACTGATTCTTTTTGGGTACGAGCGTTCTTGAAGTTGTCGCACCTGCTGAATCAACCGTCACTGTCTTATCGGATTGAGGAGTTGTCATCACTTATGTGTAAATCTTTCTCACGAAAAAAAAACTCCCCGTAGATTCTAATAGTCAAATACGGATGTTTATATTAGCTATAGCGTGACGAAGCTAATCCTTCACATTTATCGCACAACATGTAGGTCCCACATATACACACATAAAATATGATATTTTTTGTATGTATATTTGGAATTTGGATGGAGACCCTACTTTATACCTTAAAAAGTGAATCATGTGTCCTAAACATGTGACATAGTAGTATTTACTTTTGGATGATTTAAGAAAATGCAAAACTCGTGATATAAGTATAATCTCAATCTTATCATACAAATACATGAATTTCTCATAAAATATCATTACATTGCATAAAAAATGTTTTTGTAAGTTCTTTACTTTTTATGTAATTACACCTTTATTTAAAGTTAAAGTATATAACACCAAAAATAAAGTAAATTTAAATATAAAGTTTGATCGTGATTACAATAATACCCTTACTTGAAATTATTATTATAAACTTTAAAGAAATCATTAATTAATTGATTAAGGGTAAAATTGTCTTTCTGCCAAAAGTAATAAACAGTAATGATTGTGTTTTTATTAAACCGCGGATGATAATTAGAGTATTTTGTAACAGGGGAAGTACTAGTTTTCCATTTCTTATAAATTTGAAATTTAATATTGAAAAGAAACTGCCGCAACTGTTTTTATCCTTTCTTTTTCTCTCTCACTCACTCACACATATACAAGAAAATAATAATATATTAATTATTTAAAATATAATATTATATCAATAATATTTTAATAATTTATTTTCCTTTTATATCTTTCTCATAATCCCTTTTTTTTTTAATATTAATTCACAACCCTTTCCACCTTGTCTGCCACCACCACCACAATAACTCACTCTCTCTATTAACTGCCTTCCGCTTCAAATCCCATCACCAATGGCGTCTCCGGTTCCGGCCAAAAAACGTAACAAAATCAGCCAAATCGTCCGCCTGAAACAAGTCATGCAGCGATGGCGTCGCCGTTGCATCACGAACGATTCCGATTCCGACCACGACTCCTCCGTCACGGATCGCCGCATGCCATCCGCCGGAAACCTAGCCGTTTACGTCGGCTCCGAACGCCGTCGTTTCATCATTCCGACGAGGTTCCTCAACCTTCCGGTGTTCGTTTCGCTACTCAACAAAGCCGAAGAAGAATTCGGATTCCAAACCACCGGCGGATTAATCATCCCTTGCGATGTCAGTTTCTTCAAAAAACTGGTGAAAGTTTTGGATCGAAACGACAACGGATTCTCAACGCTTGATTTAGATGATTTCGCGGCGATGTTTTCGGATTTATCGATGGATGCTGCTAATTCGCATTGTAAGGATGTTAACAATTCAAATTGTGGTGGTTTTACTCCTTTGTTGCAGAAAGCTAGGGTTTGAGGTGAAAATTTGGGGGTAATTGTTAGGGTGGTTAGGGTTAGGCTTAAAAATCTCACTCCATCCTTGAACCTAAATATATCTGGTTTCAATGAGATGTGGTTGATGAGATGGATATATCCTGATTTTGGTGGATGTTTTTTTTTTTTTTTTGTTCATCATGTTTTAGCAATTGTGGTGATTGTGATTTTGATGATGAATCGATGATGATGATGATAAATTTTGATTTTTTTTATTTATTTAAATTATGATGTTAAATTGTTTGTTTGACTGACTGACTGGACTGACTTATGTTTGGTACGTACTTTGATGATCGGCGTGATACTAGCCGTCCCTATTTCTGCCGAAAATGGTTTGATTATTTACGGCATTTAAGAATTGCAACTTGAAAATTGTGTCCCAAAATCTACGATTTTAATGTTTCTTGTTTTTTATTAAAAAATATAAATTTATATATATATATTTGTGTATTAACTTAAAAATAGATTTAAGAAAGAGATCTCTATACATGATAAATTGGTAGATGATGAAACATGTGTTATGCAATTAATTAATTAATTAAGATTATATGTAGGTTGATTTACAAGATATATGTGGTCACACTCCACATGATAATTTGAGTAGAAAATATGATGGAACATGTTTATTGTGTTGAATTATGTGAATAAGTACACTAACAAATTAACAATTAGCAAAGATGGACAATATGATAATAATAACTAAAGGCCTCATTTTATAAATTCGTTTTACGCTTCTAAATTTCTTGAGCCGCTCTTGAACAAATGTAGTAAGTTTTACGAATATGTTATGTTGCGATATGATAATTTTTAAGTAGATACTTAATATATATAATTGTATTTAAACGTTACAACTTATAAAGTATTCTGCAACTTTTAACGTTGTCTTGATCAATGACCACTGTTGCTCCATAAATTTGTCGGGATTGTCTAGACGATCTTGATAAGCCATTTCTCGTCATCCCGAGCTTGAAAAATTAGGTGCTAATATCAAAAATATACTAAGAGAGGAACCGAGCCGAAGCTAATAGCTTTTAGGATGGCGATTCGCAACTGGTGACCCACACAACATTTAAGTAGAAACGCATTATACGCCACAAGTGTTGAGAACCTCCTTTTTGGTGTTGTTTTCATTCTTAGTCGATTGACCATCTTTTGCTTCAGTGTTATATATCTTTTAAAATTTTGCCAGCTTTGTTCAAGTGGCGGGGTTTACAATGGGTTATGCCCTCTTCTTTGGTAGAATTCTTAGGAGATTGGAATAATGGAATGGGTATAAAAACGGGAAAATTCTGGCGTCCTTTGGGTCCATGTACGATATGGTTGATTTGGTTATCAGGAAATGATGCGGTATTTAACAACAAATGTTCATGTTGGTCTTCGATTGTACAATCCATTACAATGAAGGTGTTCTTATGGGCTGCTACTCTTTTCTTATGTCCATCTTATCTAATTCATATATACGGTTTCAACAACTATGGTCTTTACTTTATGGGTAATCTAATTTCAAGTTATCTCATTCTTATTTGGGTATGTTTTGGTATAGAAAGTTCAAAGCTAGCTAGTTATCTTGTTTATGTTGTGATATAGCTCCCATAGTGGCTATCAATTATGTAATCATTTTTATCTTCAACTTTTGTTGAAGGTTTCATTTACAATATGATATTTCCTTTTCGAAAAATAAAAAATAATTGAGGGTTGTGAGTGTTATTTTTGTTACTAATTTTAGATAACATAATGCATTTCTGAAAACACTGTTATAACTATTGAGTATAGTTGCGGCTCATAGGTCCGCGACCTAAGTACGTTATCAACCAGTATAACGTTTAGTAAGAAGGAATCATAAAGAACGAAATTGCGACAGCGAACTTGGATAAATATAATCTATTCTATCGTTTGAGAGTAGCAAAAATCTATCAAATAAAGAGTTGGCCTCATAGTGATTATCGTGTTTTGTGGTTTTAACCAATCAAAATGGAAATAATAAAATTCAATACAATTTTTTATTTTTCATTGATGAATCAGTTATGTTTCGGGACCATATTTATGTACTTCATGTTTTATAAAATGAAACTTTCTATATGTGTTAAAAATAGATTAAATAAATTACATATTCGCTGGATGCAACTCCAATTAGCTTAATTAATTCTTTTAATTACACTCATTATTATCAGCACATACTTACATATACATACTAGACCAAACAAGATTTGGTACAAAACGTTCAACAAAGCCAAAATGTTCTTTTAATTTCATTTTAAGTAACAAAATAAGTCCTTAAGAAATGATGTACATAGTCAACAAGATCTTTATTTTGTTGTTTCCCATATTATGTAAATATGTTAAATTTTACCTTTAAAGGGGAAACATTAAATTCTATTTAAATCAAATATATCCTTGAAGGCGTGCTATTTACATACATTAGTTTGTAAGGGCTTCAATGCAGACTTTGACGGGGATCAAATGGCTATTCATGTGCCTTTATCTTTGGAAGCTCAAGCAGGGGCACGTTTACTTATGTTTTCTCATATGAATCTTTTGTCTCCAACTATTGGAGATCCCATTTCTACACCAACTCAAGATATGCTTAGTGGACTCTATGTCTTAACGAGTGGAAATCGCATACAAAGATACTGATTTTAATGCTCACTTTTAAAATGGAAAGAAGCCATTAAAGATGCCAAAATTAAAATCCTTATTCGGTAAATACTAATGAGATACGAAAGGAACATACTGATTACTAGATTTGGCAACCCATGATGAATTACGTTGAGTGGTAGATGTAGGAAACCAAATAAATGTGGACACAAGACAGCGACACATGAATATGTTGTCTTGAGGACGATACAACATACAACTATACAAGGAAATAGAGCGATATATAAATATATTTTTTTTAGCAAGACAAATCTACACTATCTACCCACGATTATTTTATACAATCACGAATATTTACAAATTGCCTTCCACGTGGCTTGAACCCACTACCATTAGTTTGAAAGGTTTCTCATATACCGCTAGACCATAGGCCCTTTGGTAAATAGAGCAATACATTGAAATTGAATACTGAGTAAACATGAGTTATGGTTGGTTTATACCCCGTATATAACTACAAAAAGAGATAAAAATGCGGTGATGGTTCACGAGGGCAATGTTTGAGGTAGGGTGGGCGTAGTGGTGATTGGAGATGGTTGTAGGGTAGCCGGTGACGCGTATATATTCTTCCAAGAACTTTGGAAAATTCGAACCTAATTAAGTTTATAAAGGAAAAGTCTAGGAAAAATAGTGTTGGTATGTTTTTCAAATTTTTAGCTATATTTAGAAATCTGGATTCCATTTTTCATGAAATTAATTATGGAAAAGCCTTGTCCAGACACGTTTTATGTTTTTCGCCAAAAGTATTTAATTATCTTGAACTAAGCATACCCTAGGGTTTCTAGATTTTGTTTCAAATTCGTTGAATAGCTTGTGTTTCCCTATTTTCTTCGATAAAACACGGCCTAGCTATGGCATATGCTACTTTCTAGTTCAAAATCGTCGAATATGACATTTTCCTTTATACCTCTAATTCTTATTAATAACGCCTTACATCGAATGTATTCCGGGATAATTTGTTTTACATACATAGTTCCTCACATAATTTTAATACCGTATAGAATAAAAAAAAAAATCTTGGGAAAAAGCCGGTAACCAACTAAATGTGTACGGTCCGTCCATTTCTGATCTTGTCGTACAAACCACCCCCTCACCTAGTCACCCATGATACAAATAGAATAATCAGTTTGCAACAATATCAAAGTAGACAATAAATACTCCAGTTAAATACCCTATCTAGTCTACTAATTTAATTTTTACTCCGTATAATTTTTTTATGTTAATTTTTTGGCTGATGGTTCCATTGCGTGTGCTCGGGGGTAGAAGTTTTGTATAAATGTATCGCCATGCTATTAAGTATTTTGATTTAAGATCTTTTCTTTCTAAGAGGTGATTAATACACCATCATATTTTGCCATACACAATCAAATGTGCTTTACAGAGTTGTACAATAATGTAAAACATATATATTGGTGTATGACTAAATTGTGATGGTGTACAAATCAGCATCTTAATTTTTTTTTCTAATATACGGGCAAAGGGGATTACCCTGATAAGATTATAAATCAAAGAATGAAATATACAATGTTATAAACAGAATTGTGGAATAAGAGTGAACAATTAAAACTCAAGCCAACAATTAAAATCACGCTTCCACCAAAGATGTCATCATAGGCCGATCACCATTGTACAAGCCTGTGAAGGAAAATAGAGAAACTATATCGCCACTGATATAACCCTTTCACACCTGTGATGAGCATATGGACGAATCTGAAGCACTCCAACGTAGGCCACTCACAACCGTGATGAGCCTTCGATGACACTAAAGTAATAGGCATTTAGGCGTATGCTATTAGAGTTCCTTCACAGTTATGATGTGCCTATGAAGCTGAAAAACGAGATGAGAGTCAAAAAGCCGAAAACCAAGAAAGCATTTGAATTGGATTATTGGTATGTATAAAAAAACATTTTAAGGTTGTAGTCTTGTAGACTCGAGGATATTGTTGATGGATAAAGTTTATATGTATGTGATTGTTTATATATTTTATAGGTATCTAACTAACATAAATAAAAAAATTTCGTTTCCTCCATATGTTAAGTCTTATTAATAAATTGATAAGATAGAGATTTATACGCAATCAAAATTCTTAGTTTTCCCACATTATTTATCAACTTTTTTTTAATGCGCTATATTTTATATAATAAATATAAAATAAAATATGAAACACTTTACATTACACAAACTTAAATAAACTCCCAGGACATATCCACAGGGAGTAACGTACACGATTTTGAATATAATAATGGTTATGTATCTAGAATTCTGGAATTTGGCTTATAGAAAGTAGGAGTGCAATAAAAGCCTTTATTTGATTATTTTCTCGCTAATAATAAAAGCAAGTTGTACAAATACAGCACAGGGGACCTATTTTAACCTTAGAGCCCATCCCAGCCCAGATTAGGCCTAGTTTTTATTATTTTGTCCATTTACGATAAATGTTACATTCGTATATTTTATTTTAGAGAAAATATCTGTAATGGTCGGTCAACGGGTATGGTTTCACGTGATGGTCCTTGTCAGAGGTTTTATCAAGTGCAGTGGACACCATTGTCACAGAAAGTACCAGCGGGCTGCGACATTTTTAATGGCTAATAGGAACATAACATGTGTACACTAAATCACGCAGTCAACCCAAAATGTCGCAGGTCAATGAAATTATGTCGCTGGGTTGTATTTAAATTAAAAATGTCGCTGTGTATTGCCATATGTCGCCGTATTTAATCGAATTCACGCAACCCTTTTTCTAAGCATATGTCTTTGCCACAATAGATTTGCGTCACCCATATCCTTTGGCTGCACATTAGCAACTCCATTTACGTAATACATGCTGTCATCCCACTTCCCCACTACTGTAGCGTGTTTCTTACCACTACCATCTTCCACAAACCCATGTACCTGTTCGTTGTACAGCGACATCTCAATTTAGAAAAAGGGCTGCGTGAATTCGACTAAATACCGCAATATACAGCGACATTTTTAATTTAAATGGATACCTGCGTGATATTTCATTGACCTGCGACATTTTGGGTTGACTGCGTGATTTAGTGTACACGTGTTATGTTCCTATTAGCCATTAAAAATGTCGCAGCCCGCTGGTACTTTCTGCGACAATGGTGTCCACTGCACTTGATAAAACCTCTGACAAGGACCATCACGTGAAATCATACCCGTTGACCGACCATTACAGATATTTTCTCTTTATTTTATTATTATTATTAGAGTAAATTTCATAGATGGTCCCTGTGGTTTACACGGATTTACGAAAACCGTCCCTATACTTTTTTTTTTCATCTTTTCAGTCCAATAAGTTTACATTTCGCTCGAAAACGGTCCCTTTCCATCTAAAATGACTAAATTACCCTCAAACTTTAATTTTATTCATTTTTATTACTTTTATTTTAATAAAAGAATTAAATTGAATTTATGAATTATGATGCCATTCAACAGCAGTATCCTATAACCCCATTCGTTCCAATATGTTCTCAGGTACCTACGAAAAAAAACCCAGACACAATGAAATGGAGCAACCAACACCAAGCTGCAGATCTGGAGAAAAGAAATCGAATCGTATCCATGTTGAAACTCCAAAATACGATAAGTCGTATCCACCACCGGTACCGAACACTGGATCTACGATCCGACCGCCACCACCAACATCCGATCTATTATCAGTTACACACCGGAAAGCTAGATATTTTCAGGGCTGAACGCGTGTGGAACCCTAATTAAAGAGAAGAGCGGTTGCTTGTTGTCAGGCCAGCAACAGCCATCGCAATTACAACTGAAACTTTGTCATTGTGCAAAACCGCAGTCGCAAATCCGACCACAAACGATGGTGCTTCTCGATTTTTGCGCAGACGTAGATGTCCGGCAGTGGTGGGGTGCTACGCGGCGGCGACGTAATCGAGATTGTGTGCTTCTGGTTCCGATCTCGTATGTGGTGGTTGGCTGTGGATGATTGGAGAGGTGGGGGTTAGTCAACAATTTGGGGGAATTGGTTTGCATTTGATGATTAAATTAAGAGGATGAAGGATTGAATTTTGTATTTGGAGGTGGTTGATTTTGGTGGGTCAAATTAGTAGCAGGAGATTCAGATCTTGCTTGTTTTCAAAATAAAGATCTTGTTTGTATCAATGATACGTACAAACTATCTTTAGAAATAAAATATATTTTATATATTATATTTGGTATTATAAATTATAAAATGAATTTAAAATTAGAGAATTTGTTTAAATCAGAAATGTAAGGGTATTTCAGTCATTTTATGTTATTGAGGACCATTTTCGAGCGAAATATAAACTTATTGGACTGAAAAGATGAAAAAAAAGTATAGGGACGGTTTCGTAAATCCGTGTAAACCACAGGGACCATCTATGGAATTTACTCTTATTATTATTACTCTATGTACTAAATTTCGAGATCTTTTTTTGTATGTTATTAATTTATGGTTGGTCACTAATGTTTTTTTTTTTTTCTCTTCTCAAGTCATATTTTGTTAGTTTAGTTAAAAACATAAAAGTAAAACCTTATCAACATATCTAGTGTTAAAAACTTGTTGTACTAATAAATAGGATTGGAACATAAAAGTTACCCGTAAAACGTAAAGAATGGACCAGGCCTAGGCCCAGTCGAGAACTAAATAACGGATGCGTCTGTGTAGTTAGAGGTGTACAAAAAAACCGGTTTCTAGAACCCGACCCGATTTCAACCCGATTCCAACCCGGTCAAAACCGGTTTTGACCAAAACCGGTTCGGGTTTTCTAGAACCCGACGGGTCCAAACCGGTTTGGACTTTAGGGTTTAGAAACCGGTTTTGAAACCGGTTTTGAACCCGAAAACCGGTCAAAACCCGGTCAAACCCGATCAAAAAACCGGTCAAAACCCGAAAACCGGTCAAAAAACCGGTCAAAAAAACCGGTCAAACCCGGTCAAAAACCGGTTTGAACCCGGTTTGGTTTGGTCAAACCCGGTTTTGACTTTTTTAGTCAAAAACCGGTTCGGTTTTCGGGTCGGGTCGGGTTGGCCCCGAACCGGTTTTTGTGCACGACTATGTGTAGTCCTAATTAGGCCCACCTGTGTAAGGTTGCATTGAAAAGATTGGTCCTTGAAACATTAAATTTTATAGTTCACAACCGTCTTTCACCACTCAAGGACCCTCTGAAACCCATGCATCTTATCTCGTCATGACTTTGGTGACCACCATTTCTTCTCGTTTGCATCCATTCCGATAACTCCAACTTCAAAGTTAAACGACGTTGAAAAGTGGGAACTAATTAAGCCACAAATGTATATTTAGGTGGGAAAATTAAAGTGGTGAAATATAAAATTTGATGTTTTAGATAAGAATATGACTAAGATTGATGATGAATAAAATGAGGGAAATAAAGATAATGTTATGTGCACCAAATAATGTAACTATACATATGTTCAATTTTATAATTTATATTTTATTCAAAATAATTAAAAAGAATAAATTTTTTACACATGTGGTCCTTTTTAACAGAGAGTTAACAATCATTAGTGTAAAAGACTATTGACGTAGAAAGTTTCAAAATAAAGGATGATCAGTGTAATTAAATTAATTAAAGATTGGATTATGTTTTTAGTTTACTACAACTTAGTCATGAACTAAATATTTTGTGTATTTGCTTAGATAAAAATACTTAGATAATAATTTGATTATATGATTATGTTGGTTTGATTTTATGAATGATTATTAAGATTATATCTATGTTGATTATATGATTAAGAGATTCATGCTATAGTGAACAATTAATAATTTAGGTTTATGTTTAATTATAGCTTAAAAACCTGACCAGGTAATAAGTTAAGAATATTAATTATAAACTATAATTAACTAGATAATAACACTCAAGATCCCGATGTTAGCTAATCTTAGTATTCTTTGAAGGATTAATAGAATAAATATTAGGTGAACAATACTTAAGGAAACTAAAATCAACCAACTAATATATAAACATATCTGAGAATCTGAATCTAAGAAAAATAGTCTAAGAAAATACATATATATCTTTAAGTGTTTACAACCTTTAGTTAATTATTTTTTTGTTGAATTGGTGGTGGTGTTTTCTAAATTATTTGGACTAAACCATAAGGATGAATTATGTAATTTTTTCATTTGTTAATGAATATTATCTTACTTGCATATAAAATTAAACTTTAAGCGGGTCAAATGGGTTGGGTGGACTAGCTGTTTCTCCAAGTTATCGACATCGTGAACAGTATTGTTATGGGTTACGCACGTGCTGAACTGATCAAATTGACACGGAAAACACTGATTTTCGTCGGATACTCACAGGGGAAGTACCATTTTTTTTCAATTATGTGGTGGCCAGTCACTAGTGTCACGGGCTGTCACTAACGATCATTTCTCTAAATTGAGTGTGGTTGTTCGATTTGATTTGGTGGGTAGAACCTAATTTGTTTAGCAATTGTACGATTCTGGGTGGATGCTACTTAAATTGGAGGTATATTGAAGAAATCTTGGTTATGTACACTTCCAATTTTATGTCATTCAACATGTGTGAGTTTTCAAGTCTAAATAAAAGGTTTTCTTCAAAACGTAATCTAAGGTAGTCGTTGAGTTAAATTCAATTGTTAGTTTTGTGCCTTTGTAGGTATGGAGTATGACAAAGCCAACATGCCGGCAATTAGATGCCTGCACTTGCAAAGAACCCTCCTGATTTCAAGGCTCCCTATGGAAAGGTATATGTGAATTAAAGAGTGACAATTTAAGCACATTTATTTGTTTGAACCCAATTGGTCAAATGGCCCAAATGTGAAGACGTAGCTACTATTAAAATGGTTTAAACATACGAGATGGATCTTATGTTGGTGTTGCCCAGTTAGTGAACGAGCTTCATGATCTATTTATGCTAACAACATTTTACTTCTCGAAAGTTATATTAATAGGTATGAATTAACATGCTACACTTAGATCTTATTTGTTTCTGATTTGGATCAGCTTTTCAAATCAGTAGGCCACATCTTCTTTTATGACCATAACTATTGCAATTGACCGAGATAGCCATTTTGTTCCAAAAGTGTAGTGCCTAAACTGTGAATATATGTTTCTTTCCGTTACACTGGACGTACGTCCATTGCTATTAATATTAATTTAAATATGATCAAGCAATCCCATGGATATGGTTTTTTTCTTTTTGGACATCATACTAAACTCTTACTTTTGTCTTTTTCTCATTATATGTAATAAAGCCTATGGACGTGTCTTTGTGCGACTACTTCGTGAATCAGGTAATCGTCATTCTTAAACAACGATTGGTGGTTGATATCAGTTATCCTTCAATCTAGCATCTAGAAAATAATTCCATAAAAATGTGCAATGTGCCCTCATCCCACATTTTGTATATGTCAACATAGGCAGATGTTAAGTGCCCTCAACCCTGCATATGGTTTTTAGATGCATGATGCATGGATATTTCATGGTTATATTGTTCCATCTACAGATTTCAGTAGTACGATTTTTGGTCTTATTTCTTTGACTAAATACTTATTATGGTTTAATGTTGCCTATGGATATTGCCAATATGATTTGTTTATTGGTTTCTTTGATAGACAAATTACTCTAACTTATTATGGTGCATGCATACAATTGTGACCTATAAATTTTGGTAGTAGGATGTTTCTATTTTTTTACGTTAACTAACAACTTAATCAAATGGTGTAGCTCATATTAGCAATCTCAATGCTCTTTGATGTTTCATATATAAAGTTTTTAAAGTTGGCATGTTGAATTTAATTTTATGGTGTTATTTGTGTTGGTACAGGAGGTTTGCAGTAGTCTCCTAACCCTTGGAGTGAGAAGTAGCTAGATTCTCTTTTTTCGATTGTTGCTTTGTTGGCTTAGATCTCTTTTATCATAATTATGATTTGTTATAGTTCTCTTTACGTTTCCGTTGATTTGTTTAGAAGTATAATAAGCAGCTGGTGTATTATTGACGCAGAGGTATTATTTAAGTTGCGAGTGGTTCAATACAAAAGTGAAGGTGGCTGGATCTCTGAAGAAGGGGCCGAGATGATGTTCATTTAGCATCTTATATGTCTTAATTTGTTGGGCTGGTATTGGAACTGTAAACATATTGTAATTTGTATATTTATATCATAAGCATATGTTGTGTAAGGCAAGGTAGGTGTCTAATGGTATAACCATTGCTATTTTGTCAAACAAAAATTTTACTCAATATTTTTTTTTGTGTATCTTACTCTTATTTTGTTTTTATGGTGTTTATTTTTAGTTTATTTTGATGTTGTACATAAAAAAATGTCAGTTCTCGGGGTACCGTCCGGGTATTGCATTAGTTTTCAAAGGATATAAGATACATGACCTGCTATTTAACTACCTCCTATAATTTAATTACTTAGATTACTTAGATTAGATTAGATCACACTATATGATCATGTGGGTGCTAAGAAAAATCGTGATGGAGCTATTTTGAACAAATATAAGGTGAATCCGGAGATTATTACAATAACCAACGTGTTTATGTAACACGGCGGTTAATTTTTTCGTTCATTTTATAATGCTACACGTAAATGCCATTGGTTTATAGGGGTTATATACATAGGTTCTTTGGTTCCTGATGTTCGGTTCGAGTCGTTAGTTTCGTGAATGGCTTACTTCGTCTTATATGCAAATTTCTATTATATGTAATTCATAGATAGATATGATTGAATATTAAACACGTTAAAAGAATGATTTTTGCTTGACTTTTCTATTTCTCTTTGCTTTTGTTTGGCAAAGGTTACAAGTTGTAGATGAAAGCTGATAGCAAATAGATTACACTAGAGTGCTTCTAATTGGAGGTGTGAGGTGTACCTTTATTTTGTATAAATAAATTAGTCGCTGTATCTATCATTAAAAAGTGTAAAATGACAAAAAGCTAGACATCAATAACGAAAATAATAAACTTATTGAATCATTCATTATATTACAGTAATAGATTAATTTGTTTTTGGATAATATTTTTTTCCATGTGCACATTACAAAATATTCAAACGTCTATCAAAACATACATGCTCGTTGGATACAAATATATAAAAATAGGGTTTAACATCCATGATGTTATAGCATAAATGCATTGTACCGCTACACAATTACAAAGCAAAAAAAGTTTTATATATTTTAATTTAAACCTTCAACTTTTACAAATAAACACAAATGTTAAAAATGGTTTAATCCTCAAAGTTTCATCTTTTTTTTCGTTTTAACCCTTTAAGTTTTTTTATCGTGATTTAATCCTTCAAGTTTCAAAATCTTTGTGGTTTAATCATATTTACGAAGGATATCTGCTCTTTATACTTCCAAAGTTTGATGGTTTATCTCTTATAATGATTTTATCCTTATAATTATATCCAGTTTAATCATCAAACTTTCAAAAGTTTAGTAGTATAACTATTTGAAGAGGTAAAACCAATAAGTTAATACAAGCTTGAAGTATTAAATCATTAGGAAAAAACTCGAATGATTAAAAAGTAAAAATGCTAAAACTTGAAAGATTAAACCATTATTAATCTTAAACACAAGGAATCTCTCATGTATAACTAACAGCATGAAAGTATACAAAAAGTGAAAAACAACCGTGGCCATGTTTTCTGGTGGGCGTTTGGGTCATTATGGTTGCGGAAGCTTTAGCAACTTTTCAAACGCTCCCTCTAATTCGCGTTCACATCCCACGCTTTTTGGAGCTTTTTCCAAGACTTCAAACTTCAAAGCTACAATTTCAACATTATAAACAAGATTAGTAATTTTCCTTGAGGTTTTTTATTATAGGATTTTGATAACGGAAGCCTTTAAAAGTTTCGTTAAGAGCTTCAGACATGCATCAAATATTGTACTATAATCATAACTAACTTTTTGTCCCCCTTTGAATTTATTTTGACCTCTGAATTTTAATAAAGGTACAAATCATTTATGCATGTTTGAAATCTTTAACAAAACCCCTAAAGGCTCCCGTTACCAAAACCCTTTTATTATAAGAGAAATAAAAGCTAAAAGGTAAAAACTACTAGAAGCTCTCTACCAAATATACTCTATCTATGGGTGTGTAACAAAGTGTGTTTGGCAATCAAAGTGAAAGAGGTTTTTGGAGATTATACTAGATTGAAGTTCTAATTTCAAGAAATTAATCCTTTCGAATTTTATAATCCATGTTTGGCAACAAAATAAAATAAAGGGTGTTGATTTAAAAAAAATAATCTCTTAAAAAAGAATCACCCCAAACTAGCTTCTTTAAAAATCTCTATCTTGAAAATTATGCAATTATCATATTACACTTCTTCCGACCAATCTTTTTTAATCTTTTTTCCTAATGTTACTACTAGAAACTATTTACTCCTTCTTCTCCACCATAGTAGTGAGGTGGAGATGACAGGGGTTGGTGGTTAAGAAGGTGTAAATAGTTTCTAGTGGTGTCGCGGGAAAAAATGGTTTCGCCGAAAAAATGGTGGAGATGATGGTGATGTCGGAGATGGTAATGAGTTGGAGATAATGATGAGGTGGAGATGATAAGAGTTGGTTGTTAAGGAGTTGTAAATTGGTTGTAGTGCTTTTGTCGGAAAATATGGTGTCGTCGAAAAAAATGGTAAAAATGGTGATGAGATGTTTTGGACATGGAGTTGATAGGGTTGGTGGTTAGGGATGTGTAAATTGGTTGTGGTGGTGTTTTCGGAAAAATGGGTGTCGCCGGAAAAGATGGTGTTACCGGAAAATTGAAGATGGTGAAGTTGATGAAGATGATGATGACGTGAAAAAATGTATCAACTTTTGGTGAGATGACACTGACTTGGCAATGCCACGTCAGCTACTCATGTCATCTCAGCTAATTTTGACTAGTAATTGTGATTTAAGGTTAATGAGTACATACAATATGAGAGATTAGTAAGATTAGTAAGTTGAGTACACATAATAAGAATTTTGAAAGTAGGAAGTACACGATAAGATTTCATGACAATTTCGATATATTTTTAGACTATTTGCCCTGATTATTACCAAATAAGTTTTGTTAGCCACCGTTATCTTATTCAACGAGAGTTAAAAACAACAGATACATTAAATGAATCACATTCATCAGTTGCTTTCCACATTTGAAAAGGAAAAACAAGTGAATTTGTTCTTTAATTTCCATTAAAGAATATAAACCACGCAACTCAAGAAAAGTACATGGTCAACATACAATTAGACATGAATGAAAAATAATTTTCATAGTTGCTATATGTAGGTTCGGTTTGCTTAATTTGATTATGGTTGACATATAAAAACATAATCGAACCGTTTATGTTGGTTAATCAAAATTTATAAACCAAACCATTAGTTAACCATTGTTTTGGTTAGTTTGGTTCGATTTTGTTGGTTAATCTGGTTGTGATTTGGTTAATTCGAATTTTTACGCAACTCTAATATTTAGAGATTTAAGATAGGAGAGGGTCTAAAAAAAGCCACTTGAAACAATTATCAAAAAGGAATATTTTAAAAAATAGCTATTAAGTACTATTAACTAAGGTGCTTTTTATATTTTTGACAATGGGTTTGTACTACTATAAAAGGATTAGCAGAAAAAAAAAAAAAAAAAAGGGTATTTGGACCACCCACTGGAGCCGCTCCATATTTCAATGTAGCACGACCGAACCCCCCACAAAGTCCATAACGTTGTGGGTCATGCGCTTCATTGGCGGTAGGTACCTTTATGATAAATAATACCCATGGCAGAGTTCGAACTCTTGACCTCTAGGAAGTCATGAGCTGCCCTTACCACTAGACTATTTAGACATTGGTAGCAGAATATCAAATCAGGTTAAGGTGTTTCACCATGACCTCAAGGTCATGGGTTCGAACCCGGATGTGAGCAAAATGCTCTCCGGGATGGAGACAGGGGTTTTCTCTCGAAATATTCGGGTTTCCCCTGGAATTGGTGATGGGTATATGAAGAGGCAATGCCACTGAGCCCAATACTGCCTTTAAAAAAAAAAAAATATGGTTAACTTAAACGTGTCAAAATATAAAACGACCTCTCTTTTTAATTACTACTCCGTAATTACTAATACTAAATAAAAAATACAATACAAAATATTAACCGGCGAAACTTTTAGATCCACTTGTCAAGACGGTGGAAATTCTGACGAATAAAATAAAATAAGTCTGTCTTGATGCATTACCCCGAAAGAATAATGTACGAGTTATTATCTAAATATAAAATAATAATAATAATAATAATAATGATAATAATAATATATATTTTTGATATATTTTATTTATCATGATAAAAACAAAAGAAATCGGGTGTTTCGGTGAAAAATAAATAATTTGTTATATAAAAAAGAGCACAGTAACACGGAGTCTACGCGTAAGGCCTCTATGATTCACATATATTCAATTCCTTTAATCCACAAATCATACATTATTATTATTTTAACACGAATTATTGGAAATAGTCAAAATAGTGAAATACTTATATATAGTTATTGATGAGTCGTTAATTAAGGTAGTTGGTACTAGGGTGGGGGCAGTGGGGGCGGCCGCCCCCACCCGATTTTCGGGAAAAAATATTTTTTTAAAATTTTATAGGTTAATTTTGTAAAAAAAAAATTATGCCCACACGTAATTTTAAAATTTAAGGTTAATTTTATAAGATATTTTTATTATTTTGAATTCGCCCCCTCGTTAATTTTTTTCTGGTACCGCCACTGTCAAGGCATATCACATATTTTAAATTAAATACTACGGAGTAATACTAATACTAATATTAATGTTGTTGAATGACCTGTCGAAGTTTTGTGGTATAATAACTTACTAAATAATTGAAGGTACGGGTTTGTACATTAAATTAAATCTTTGTCTTATAACCAAAAATGTCGGTTAGTCTTCAGTATTTTATATATATATATATATATATATATATATATATATATATATATATATATATATATTTTATGCTTTTACAAGTTTACTATGCGTTATGTGATTTCATTTGGTTATGTAATACTCCCTCCGTCCCAAATTAAGTGTCCTGTATCAGATTTGGAAGTCTTTCTTTTTCAACTTTGACCTTCAATATTTTTGTTTGTGTTATATATTACTTTATGAAAATTATACCAATGAAAATATATTTAAAATCCAATCCATACATATATTTTGCATCAAGTATTATATAACACAACTAAGATTTATTCTGTAATCAGTAAACTCGATTGACTTCACCTTTATGGTGACTTCAATCTATAATCTATTACTATGTTTTGGATCGATAAACTCGACATACAAATAATTGAAAATGACACCAACTATTATAATAAGAAAATTCACAGAGTTTATTTAGTATATATGATGAATATATTGATTTATTTTTTTAGTGTTACGGTTTTAGGATTCACTTTTGATGGACAAAACTATATTGACAGGTTATAAAAAGTCAAGGTACGTAGCCATCTCTATTAGTGACACTGTTGTAGCACTTAGATGACAATGTTTAGAGTCTACCTAAAGCAAGAATGTTGTTCCTTCTGGTGTGATGAGCGTCTGCATGTTAAAAATATTTTTTTTTATTTAAATTTTTGTTTGTTACAGATGATGTATTTATTTATTTACATGTTTTATTATATGATTATATATATATATATATATATATATATATATATATATATATATATATATGTGTGTGTGTGTGTATGTATGTATGTATATATGTTGGTGATTTTTCTCTCAATGCAGCGGCAGAGACGCATTATAATGCCAGATCTGAGCAACAGGGGTAAAGCAACTGAAATGACTTAATAATTTGCAGAACATAATTTAGTTTCATGGGTGAGTTATTGCTTGAATTTATCCTACATTTGAATGTTTATTTTTCGTTAATCGCACTGACCATAAGGGGAAAATTACACTGGTTGGTTATCAGGCCAACAAATTAAGCTCAATTCTAAAGTGTGCAAGTCTTACAACCTCTGAAAACAGGTTGGCTTGGTTATGATTACAAACTAAATAGTAAATGAATATAGTAAGTATTATTACAAACTATTCTTGGTTGATATTCAACTTAACATTGCCACCTTTATAAGTAAACGCTTCTATAAATTGGGTTATATTTGTGCTTAAAGGTAGCAATTTTATCCCCATTACTTCTGAATGGGTCAAGTTGCGTTGTGCTAGACTCGATGGTTAAGTGGATATTATCATATTATGTCTATATTTATGATATCTTATTTTGTAGTTGCTATATTGTTGTAAGTTTTGATTTTGATAATCATTAAATGACTAAAAAAAGACTTTTGACTTTAAATAGGTTGACATTGTATTTGAGTTAATAGTTCATTGAGAGCTATATTTGAAATGACAAGTGACAACTGATCGTAGTTTATCTGCTAAATGCTTTTAATAATTAGCTTATCAGATTTGTGTCAATTTATAATCATTTTATGGCTAGGACCATGAATGAGTGAGTTAAGAAGGATCTCGCCCCAGGAAAGGTTTACTAAGCACAAGGGCTATGAATATATAAACTTTATCCCAAGTGTTTTTGTTGTTTGGTGTCCTTATTGCATGACCTATGTTCAATTTATTAATTGCCTCCTTACTTATCTTTTTTCTTTTTCTCCTGCAGTATGCATTGCATAAATTATATCACAAAAGTCCTACCGTCCTAGACCCATTTGTACTATATATATCACATACTTATGGTTTGTGTAGTACATTACCTCCTATTCTTGGCTGCTAATTTGGTTCAGATTGTTATCGCAATATACAAAGAGATCGCTTATTGCTTAGTAATAGGAGTTTATTGCAAGGTCGGAATATGTTCCATCACCGGTAATGTCATTAATGTATTATATTTTTCTATACATGGTTTAATCTATGAATTATGGTTCTAATGCAACCAATTTATCAAATGTAGTGTCCAATTGTTGAATAATAATATATTTCTACTCTATGTTACAATAATCTTTTTTGGTTGGTAATTACACTTATTTCTTCATCTGGACGAGGCTGACTACAAAGTTATCTTTACGGACATTTTTTAGTATGCTAATTGTTCGTTTGTAATTGGTTACTATGCACAAGGTGTTGAAGTGTTGCACGTTTTAGAAGCTATGTACTTCAAGGATTTCTATAAACCTTTAACTCATGCTTAGATGTCAATGCATATATATGTATTATGTATATATGTATGTCCTGATCCTTTACTTATGTATGTCATGCATATTATCGGATAAAAGTATGGAAACAAATGAAGATTATTCCCTTATAGAACCTTATACAAAGCTCTAGACCAGGTAATATATTGTGATAAACTGTACATTATCCATGGTTTAACAAGCTGGCCTCAATGTTTGATGTGATTGCAAAATTTTAGATTATCAACCTAGCTAATGTGAAGTAGCTTAAAACTATGACTCAAACTATGACGTGAATAGAAAAAGGATCTCTTAACAAAAAGATATAGTGTTTCAACCGGTTTGTAGCTCATTTAGTGAATTGATGATACTTATGTATAAATAAATCGTTAGATTGAAAAATTTCTAAATTATGATTACAAAGTGACACTAACGATGGAATATATTTTGTTGTGAATTTGAATATACATCGAACGATGTTTGCTATACAATATTGCCACTACACTTAGTAAGTGTAACTTTTTCATTATTATTCAAATCTAAAAAATCTAAATAAATAAAACAATTTATCAATGATTTCAGCAATCACCTATTAACAAGTTTAAAAAAATTACTTACTAATGTTACTATATTAGAAATTTAACAAAACAATTCAAAACCGAGGTAATATTGTAGCACGTAAGACACCAACGGTCCTCAAACATATGAATAAAGTGTATGTAGTAGCTACACAGAATGTCATTGCGTTGCATATATAAACACCGTTCACAACTATTAATTTGCCAAAAACCCCTAATAAGTTTTTATCTTTTTATGTAAACTGTCTCTAAATATATCATTGACAATATCAGGGAGCTACAAAACAAAGAAAAAAAAAACAATTAAAAAAATCATAAAAAATGTATACAAATATAAGAAACACGTACAGCAAACTTACATATGCATCATGGATAATAACAGCAGCTGCTTAAACTACTTACAACACAATCAGCACGTGCCATTTTTGCTATAAACGACTACTTCTACTGTATTCGTGAACTAACGATCTTTGGATTGCTCATCCGAAATAATAGCATCTGAACAGCCTATTTTGAGTTGAATTTACATTTTATGAATTTAAGCTTTTCCATATCAATGCCCTACCATACTTTTTACCTACAATATAGTACAAGGTTAAAGTTTTGTTCGTAAACTTAAGTTTTCCGTGTTTAACTGTGCATATCGGCTATAACATGCACACGCCAATGTATTCATTTACATTCCTAACTAATCATCACATATGATTCTTACGAATATCCATTATGCATCCCGCGAAGCCGCGGGTCTTAATCTAGTTTATCATGATAAAAACAAAAGAAATCGGGTGTTTCGGTGAAAAATAAATAATTTGTTATATAAAAAAGAGCACAGTAACACGGAGTCTACGCGTAAGGCCTCTATGATTCACATATATTCAATTCCTTTAATCCACAAATCATACATTATTATTATTTTAACACGAATTATTGGAAATAGTCAAAATAGTGAAATACTTATATATAGTTATTGATGAGTCGTTAATTAAGGTAGTTCAAGGCATATCACATAGTTTAAATTAAATACTACGGAGTAATACTAATACTAATATTAATGTTGTTGAATGACCTGTCGAAGTTTTGTGGTATAATAACTTACTAAATAATTGAAGGTACGGGTTTGTACATTAAATTAAATCTTTGTCTTATAACCAAAAATGTCGGTTAGTCTTCAGTATTTTATATATATATATATATATATATATATATATATATATATATTTTATGCTTTTACAAGTTTACTATGCGTTATGTGATTTCATTTGGTTATGTAATACTCCCTCCGTCCCAAATTAAGTGTCCTGTATCAGATTTGGAAGTCTTTCTTTTTCAACTTTGACCTTCAATATTTTTGTTTGTGTTATATATTAATTTATGAAAATTATACCAATGAAAATATATTTAAAATCCAATCCATACATATATTTTGCATCAAGTATTATATAACACAAACGAAAATATTTAAGGTCAAAGTTGAAAAGGGAAGACTCAAAAAGTCAAAACAGGACACTTAATTTAGGACGGAGGGAGTATTAATAAAAAATGATTATCTCCTAGGCTCCAATCAATAAGTATACTCCGTATACCTTAAAATAATGTGTGAGATCGGAATAATTGCATTTTGAGGGGAAATAGTAGTGATGTACGATCTCAATCGTTGATTTATGTGATCAACGTTCTAAATTCGCAACACTCCGTTTTATGCATGCACCCTCCCTCCATTTTACGTTAAATGTAGCGTTGTTCAGATGCAATGAATCTTGACCGTTGATCACATGAATCAACGACTGAGATCCTCTGCTCATCCTTCACCTCAAAATGCAGACTCCCTCCGTCCCAGTCTAGTTTAAGGAATGTTTACTGTGTTATCAAGTTAAAAACTAAGTATAAAAGAAGATAATGGAAGAATGAAGAAGAGAAAAGAAAAGAAAAGAAATGAGAAGAAGGAAAATTATGGATTTATGTGTTTAAAATGGAAGGAAAAGAAAGGAAAGAAAGAGATTCATTCGTAATCATCCCAAATATGGGAGAAAATGATGAAAGAAAAATTGAATTACAACATTCCCTCATCTTCAACCCTTTCTTTTCCCTTCCTTCCATTAAAAAACTCAAGAACAACATTTTATTTTTACATCCCTTTACTTCATTTATTTTCCATCTAATATTAAACTCGAGAACAATATTCACCAATTATATGTAATTTCTACCAACTAAAGTCTCTTTTTATTAGTTGTAACATGAAATTAAATATTTATTTGAGACAACTCAGAATAGCATTGTGAACACTTGTAATGGGACGAAAAGAGTAATAGTACCCTCCGGGGTATTAAACTTCAATTTTTTTATTTTTGTTTACTTTTCTTTCTTCTGTTTTTCTTGTTTGACAAAACAGAATGCATAAGATGCTAAGATCTTTAAATAATTCAAAACGTACCTCAAGTATAGACTTGGTTGAAAAATATATTACTTTTGTATCAACTTGCAAACATAGTTGTTAACTCGTGACTCGACTCGTGATTCGGAATGTTGATTTTTAACTCGTGACTCGACTCGAATCGTAAGTGTCAAAATTTTACAATAAATATATATATTTATATCTATATGTATATTATTGTTTAGATTTTTATTCTTAAGTGAAGTAAAACATGATGAAAGTCATTAATTAACACAAATGCTTAATTTAAAATTGATTATTAGTCATTTATTATCTTATTAAATGTTTTTTATTACATTAAATTAAAATGTGTTCGATTTCTGACTTGTAAGAATCGCTCACGACTCGTAAGAGTCAAAGTCATTTATGAGTCGGTGTTCGAATCGCCTCATTTTTTGAATTTCTGAGTCGACTCGTGAATTATAAGAGTTTAACAACTATGCTTGCAAATGTATCCGTTAAGATTATAATAATTGCATTGATTGTGGGGGTATAGTAAAATGAGTAAAACTATTTACTGTAACTTCATATGCGGGGAAGGTAACGGATTTTGGTTTGGGTTAATAATTTGTAAATGAATAGTAGTATTTTCTTAAATATTTTTATATAATTCCAAATACTAATTAAAGAATTAACAATTTCTACACATATGTCCTTCATTTAAACAAGTTCGAGTTATAAACATCACATATCTTAGAACCATGTGATAATGTCATAAAAATTCAATTAACGAATTAATATTCTTTTGTTTTATTCAATTAACTAAAATTAGGACATAATTACGTCATAAATAATAGTAAATAATTCAATAAAATACAAATTAATAAGATCAATGTATTCAAATCTCTCGACTCTCTTTATATCTCACATTTGCCTTAATTAGGAAAATATCGATATTACATTTTTTTCAATGAAACCTTTATAATATAATCAAAAAATCAATTAATCAATACTTCACACATTTATCGATATGCTTAAATCATATGTAATATCGTACTAACAGCAAACGGACCGTGTAATCGTGTATATACACGAGTCTGAAAGCTAGTTTAAGAATACAGCCTTTAGACAAATAATAATTACCATAACACAGATTGATAAAATGGAGACTTAATAATTTATCATTTTTACAAGTAGTTCATTTTATTCACTAATTTATTGACAATATTTACAAACGAAAATAATAAGATGAAAAATAATAAAATAAATAATAACAGATGGGAGTATGATAAGATAATACTTTATAATATAAATGCAATTTATCTCATATTTATATTTTTTAAAATTATGATAAGATATCCCTAACAATTTTTAAAATTTGAGACATCTTTAAATTTGATACTTTTAAAATTTTACACTAGCTTGTAACACACTTTATAATCTTAAAATATAACAAACTACGTAAGTATATAGCTATTTGCCAAGTAGTTTATTAAGTTTATACTCTTAATTCATATCTATGTCTTTAAATATTATGATAGGATAAAAACATCATCATCACCCTGGTAGTCTGCTGTCAACTCAACGGAAATTTAATTGAACACATATTAGATATGCACTTATTTGTGTACATGCAATACGTTTGCTATTACTTATGCAAATAAGTAAGTACTTGAGTGTTTTTATCATATACGGAGTGTATACATATTCTTGAGCGTATGCTTAAATTTATCGCAATGGGTTAAGGATTAGGTTTACGTGAATATTTAATCTTCTAATTTATGTTCAACTATATTGTATACTTACAAATACTATGAAGATACATTATCTGTGATACAATCACTATTAAAATAAAAGTTATACGGAGATATTTGAAAAAAGTAACGAACCTTGAGGGCTGTGCGTACATGATACATACTAGTATATATATATATATATATATATATATATATATATATATATATATATATATAGGAATGAGATCCTGTGAAAACAAGGAGATAAAAAAATGGTGAAAACAGATCTCAACCCTTGATCTAATCTACCATATCTTTCCTATCTAACAAAAGGGAGTTGACGCTGATGTCATGAAGCTGAGTTGGCACCTGTAACACCCGGTCAAAAAGTCAAAATCCTCATACAATTTAAACTTTTTATAATCGTATTTTTATATACAATTATAATCAAGCAAACGAAAATTTTACATTTTTGTATATAACGAATAGTGATTATTTAATAATCACAAATAAATCCATTTGAAGTCACGTTATATTTTTAAAGCGAGTAAAACAAATTTTGATTTAATTAATTATTAACCGGAAGAACGGAAATAGAAATTTACAAATATTAAATTTATATATATTATTCGGGTACAGAATACGGGTATTTTACACTGCAAAATAGGAACTAAGTGGGGGAAACTCCTCCCCACCTCTTTGGATCAGCCACCCAACCCCCCAAACCCCCCTCATTCTTTCATTTCTTTCATTTCATTTCACACACACCTCACCTAAAACTCTCTCTAAAAATTCTTACCAAATTTCGGATCTTCAAATCGACCCACGAAAATTTACATTTTCGGAATCACCATCAAGAGAGGAACAACATTAACAAAGGCGCCACCATCGTTTTCTTCCTCGTTTGGCCTCGATTCGCATTTTTAAGAAATTCTCAAATTCTTAGATTTAATCATTTTGGAGTAATGTTTTAGTGTAAAGATGTTTACATAAGTTACTTATAACCTAAACAACAAAGAAAACATGATTTTACAGCTTGAAAATGCGTTTGATTTGCGATTTTGGCCGGAAAACGCGAAACCCGAAAGTTTCTGGGCTGATGTTCTTCAGTGCGACACAAGCCTTGTGTCGCATACTGTGTCGCATGAATTACTTATGCGACACAACTCTTATGTCGTATCCTTGTGTCGTACCTTGTGTCGCCGACTCCATGCGACACAACCCTTATGTCGCTATTGATTTAGCATCTCACGCATTATGCGACACAACCACTGTGTCGCAGAACTCTCGTGTCGTATCATGCGACACAACCCTTGTGTCGCATGACACATTTTAGTGCTGCATGTTATGTCGCAGAAAACAGAAAACAGCCACATTTTACTAAGTGTCGAGAAACGTTATCAAATGACAATTTAATTATGATACGATTTACATTCAAGACAAATATACTTTATAAAGTATACGAAAACTCAAACCTAATAATAATATGAATTATTATTATGAAACATCAATAACGAACCGCACTTACAAACATACGAAATCTCTCGTGTTTAGGACACTAGGAGATCATACTTGGACACGACTAGTTACATTAGGACGCTAGCTCCTCAGGTGAGTTTCATAGCCCCACTCTTTCAACTGTTTTACTATTTTCGGGGTGAAACACATGCTCAATTGCTGTTTTCAAATCATATTAACAATCGTTTATAATTTACAACTATTTATATTACTGTATGTAATACGAAATGTGTAATACTTAGGAATTACACCCGCAGTATTGTTTTAGAACAATATTAGTACTTAATCTAGATAGGTTGCAATCGTACTCTATTAGATTATTGGAAAATGATTACCAACACATAACTCGATATAGTTATCAAAATATTTTGGGCCATATTGTCACGGGACAATATCATTGCATACCTTAGAACTAGTTAGTTCTACCTACACTGGACAACATCTATACTATTACAAGTTTAGTTACTCTTTAAGAACTAAAACTGTCGACACACTTCAATTTCACTAGAACGGGAAATAGACTTAAGTGAACATTTTCCCAAGACTCCGTTATATATACTTGCTAGGTTTTAGGCTAGGAGTATACAATATGATCCCACGTTAGTACAGACTCCTCATATCAATACAATTCAACTGGTGACGACTCTGGCTCAGGATGTAATCCAACCAGGGATGGTCCCCCGGCTCAGGATGTAATCCAACCGTGGGGGTGTCACCTGATGAATATCTACATACAATTTTACGATCTACTTAGTCGGGCAGTCGTGGTACTGCTGACTCAAACATTATTTGCAAGAACAATGCCAGTATGTCACTCTCATATTTTCACTCATGACTAGCTATCATGACGATGCCACGGTAAAGTGGGCACAAAACGATGCCACGGTATTGCAGTGGGCACAAGTACGATATCGCGGTAAAGCGATACAATCGATGTGGCACGGGCTTATGCGCCGTGATCCACACTTACACACAATCAATGGATCAGCGAGTTATACTCGGGGTTCACAATAAGTTAACGGGTCGGTGGAGTTTCCACGCGAGGCCGTTAGCTCGATTTAATATGTTCGGGTTAGCTTATACTAACTGGGTAAACGGACACTCAAAACAATTTCAATCAGAGATCTGCGGATCTACAATCAGATGGTTGCTGTATGCACCATATTTCACAAAATCCAACATAGTTCTGCGGAACTACAATTATTTGTTATATTACTACACAGACATACAAGTACTCAATAGTTATAAGGCATGTATTGCCTCAAGTTATAGACACAACTACTACCTGTTAGGTATCAAGGCATGGATTGCCATACATATATATGTACTTAGGTACATGACTCGAATACTTAGGTATGAGATACCTCGATTAGACGTGTACACACTTGGTGTCACAAAACTTCAATATAATACTTATCAAAATGACTGAATTTGAAACGACTCTTCAAAACATACAGGGTTTTATTACATCATGATTTCAACTAACAATCCTATGAACTCACCAGCTTTATAGCTGACCTGTTTTAGCATGTGTTCTCAGGTGCCCAGCATGATTAGGATCGCTACAAGATCTGATTAGCTCGAGTCGCATATTTTCAACAATTGGGACAACTCTGCATTTACTTTTGTATTTTCAAATTATGTAATTGAAATTACTATTAAACTTATAACGTTGTAAACGTTCTACTTTGGGAAATGTATAAATATTTTCAAATGTCTCATTTAGAGTCGTTCATTATGTATCTTATGCTGTGATATTTGATTTAGTAACACCCGACCTGACAGCTTCCGCAAACCAAAATTCGAGGGTGTTACAGATTGGTATCAGAGCCTAAGGTTATAGTGAACTAGGTTGCATTTAGAGGGCCTAGACTATGACCGTTAGGCAGTATTCCTCGTTAGGTATGACTGGTTCAGGGATTACATCATACGAGTTTAATTTAACATAGCGTAGCTAACTATGTACAATTAAATAAAGATGATGCGATATCTGAAAGGGGTTATACTGGACCAGGAATGCGTAGTTGACTCTGATTTGATATGTGCTAGACATCCTAGGCTATTATATGTACTGTAGGTATGTATGAATAGGCCTTACATGTGTAATACTTTTACGTACTTATATATATATTGAGTATATATATACAAACAATTCCGCTGAACCAATACATACTCGCGAAGAGGCACATCGCCGTCTTCCTAACTATTACGACTCGACACCTTTCTCCATATGCACGCATAGGAGAATATCACAATTATCACTGAGCCTCGGGAAGGAGGTACAAACGTATTCAATGGGAATGGAAACCCACACACGCTAAACGTCCACGAAATTTAAAACAAATCAACAAACTTTTCAAATCTCAATCATACAGAATTACCATTGGATTAGTGTTGACTAGGTCCACAACAAATTGATTATCCCAATCACAACTGGATCATTTAGATCAATCAATTCAAACTTCCACACATTTTGGCTTTGGGGCTACAATCAAACAGCACATGGCACGTAGTGCTACGATTTCAAGGTATGTTGATACCACAGCTTGAGCACGTTAGTGCAACCTTTACAGTACGTCGATACTACAATCATGGCATGTTGATGCTACATTCACAGTACATGGGTACTGCAATTACGGTGCTGCGGGCACTTCATTACGGCACGTGGCGCTGCATTTCATAGTACTTCGGTACTACAATTACAATACATTGGTATTTCAATCACGATGCTGATAGCACTGCATTACAGTACGTTGTTACTACATTCCGGTGCTTTAGGCACTGCATTTCAGTACGTGGTACTACCCTCAGTATGCATGTAGACTTGTTATAGTCGCATGTACGACTTACATATATACATATACACTTACTTAACTGGGCACGAGGAGCCACACCTGACTTTTATTATGTACGTATACTTGTATAGTTACGTGCACACCATATATGTATATACGACCAATTAAGCATGTAATGCTTTAATCAATAAATACACGATGATGTCACCACACACATGGGTTGTGTTGGGGGACCCTGCTTCAACACCACCGAGGACACTATAGTTGTCACATACACAGGCATGAATGGCCGTACGATATTCTAGTACTACGATATAGTCCATTGGACTACCCACAACAACATAGTCTCAGCTGGCTACAACGAAAACACAATTTAGTCATCATTACAACTACACATTGGAAATACAAGCTACTTAATGACAACACTCGAAAAACATGAGGTTCATGATAACTTAACTAAAGAAAACTAGACAACGGTTACTTGAACTGTTGTAACAACAATACAAAAGGGCAGTGATAGGTCTGCCACCTACAATATCAAAAACTTCAACATCAAGGATCTTAGGATCCCGTACTACTCATTTAAGAACTCAAGTGAACTATTTATGTCACTGTAATAACCTTAATCCTTGAATAAAGATCTCACGCTTTGTCGTTTTCTTCTTGTTTAAGAATCATGCCTCCTAGACAACAAACTTTCACTCAAGCTGAGCGTGACCAAATCATTAATCAAGCAGTGGCTGAGGCTCTAGCTACTCGGAACCAAACAAGACCCTGCACCTTTAGGGATTTCCTGAGGTGCGCACCACCAAACTTCGTCGGAACTGAAGGAGCTGTTGGATTAATCCAATGGTTCGAGAGAATGGAATCTATATTCCGCGTTAGCGACTGTCCCAACGACTGCAAAGTCATGTATGCCACATACACCCTCTAGGATGATGCTTCTACCTGGTGGAATTTCTATACCCGAGCTGTAGGGGTTGACACCGCACATTCACTCCCGTGGGAGGAACTGAAACGAATCATGAGGGACAAGTATTGCCCCATTCAGGAACTTTACAAACTCGAGAACGAACTTTGGTACCTCACCGTAAAAGACAACGACATCGAAACATACACCAACCGTTTCCATCAACTAGCACACCTTTGCCCAAATATAGTAAACCCTGAGAACCGACGAATAGAAAAATACATCGGTGGACTTCCGTCAACAATCGAGGGAATGGTCACCGCCTCTAAACCCACTACTATACAAGAGGCCGAACATATGGCCCACAGACTCATGGCACAGGTGGTTCGACGCGAAACACGTGCAGCTGAAAATAACCAAGGAAAATGGAACGGAGATTCCAGTACCAGTCATAACCCAACAAATCAACCCGAACCTTTTAGGACCTACGCCCCCGAACACAACGAGAAACGAGGCTATGCGGGAAATAAGCCATTTTGCCACGGTTGCAACCGCCACCATGCTGGTTCATGCGGTCCGCCCTGCGGAAGATGCCAACGGTTTGGACATAAAATCTGGGATTGCAGAGTTCCCACCAATCCCGACTCACAAAGGGTTTGCTTTAAATGTAAGGAACCTGGACACTATAAGCAGGATTGCCCAAAACGGAAGCGTAAGCTTCAACAAATCGGTTCCGAGTGAACCATACAACTTTCCAACAATAATGTAAGTACAACCTCCCTCGCAAATCATAACCCTTCAATTCTGGTTTACACTGAATGTGTACTTTTCATTTCCGATATCAATTTATTCGATATAATGCTAGGTGCACCATAGGGCTAGTTGACCTAGGCCCACATAAAACTCAAAGTTTGCTTTCAGCAGACCAATCGATAGAACGCTCACTAACTAAACTCAATGTTTACTTTCAGTAGACTAATCGACCCAACGATAAATCGCTCAGCCCTGATATAACGATTTACAAGACGGTCACTATGTGACAACCATCTAGTCCCGAATGGACTACGACGTAAACGGTTACCTAGTAACCACAAAATAATCATACTCCAAACAAACAACACAGTCAGAATGTGACTACAACGATAATTCGCGACACAGTCATGGATTGACTGCTATCCAACTCCATTATAAGACATGATATGTCTGCAATCTATTCGACAACCACCTGGTACGTGCATTGCTCCCCAGACTCCACGCGACCTCGACATCACTTTAAATTTTGGGACGAAATTTTCTTAACAGGGGGAGAATGTAACACCCGGTCAAAAAGTCAAAATCCTCATACAATTTAAAATTTTTATAATCGTATTTTTATATACAATTATAATCAAGCAAACGAAAATTTTACATTTTTGTATATAACGAATAGTGATTATTTAATAATCACAAATAAATCCATTTGAAGTCACGTTATATTTTTAAAGCGAGTAAAACAAATTTTGATTTAATTAATTATTAACCGGAAGAACGGAAATAGAAATTTACAAATATTAAATTTATATATATTATTCGGGTACAGAATACGGGTATTTTACACTGCAAAATAGGAACTAAGTGGGGGAAACTCCTCCCCACCTCTTTGGATCAGCCACCCAACCCCCCAAACCCCCCTCATTCTTTCATTTCTTTCATTTCATTTCACACACACCTCACCTAAAACTCTCTCTAAAAATTCTTACCAAATTTCGGATCTTCAAATCGACCCACGAAAATTTACATTTTCGGAATCACCATCAAGAGAGGAACAACATTAACAAAGGCGCCAACATCGTTTTCTTCCTCGTTTGGCCTCGATTCGATTTGTAAGAAATTCTCAAATTCTTAGATTTAATCATTTTGGAGTAATGTTTTAGTGTAAAGATGTTTACATAAGTTACTTATAACCTAAACAACAAAGAAAACATGATTTTACAGCTTGAAAATGCGTTTGATTTGCGATTTTGGCCGGAAAAACGCGAAACCCGAAAGTTTCTGGGCTGATGTTCTTCAGTGCGACACAAGCCTTGTGTCGCATACTGTGTCGCATGAATTACTTATGCGACACAACTCTTATGTCGTATCCTTGTGTCGTACCTTGTGTCGCCGACTCCATGCGACACAACCCTTATGTCGCTATTGATTTAGCATCTCACGCATTATGCAACACAACCACTGTGTCGCAGAACTCTCGTGTCGTATCATGCGACACAACCCTTGTGTCGCATGACATATTTTAGTGCCGCATGTTATGTCGCAGAAAACAGAAAACAGCCACATTTTACTAAGTGTCGAGAAACGTTATCAAATGACAATTTAATTATGATACGATTTACATTCAAGACAAATATACTTTATAAAGTATACGAAAACTCAAACCTAATAATAATATGAATTATTATTACGAAACATCAATAACGAACCGCACTTACAAACATACGAAATCTCTCGTGTTTAGGACACTAGGAGATCATACTTGGACACGACTAGTTACATTAGGACGCTAGCTCCTCAGGTGAGTTTCATAGCCCCACTCTTTCAACTGTTTTACTATTTTCGGGGTGAAACACATGCTCAATTGCTGTTTTCAAATCATATTAACAATCGTTTATAATTTACAACTATTTATATTACTGTATGTAATACGAAATGTGTAATACTTAGGAATTACACCCGCAGTATTGTTTTAGAACAATATTAGTACTTAATCTAGATAGGTTGCAATCGTACTCTATTAGATTATTGGAAAATGATTACCAACACATAACTCGATATAGTTATCAAAATATTTTGGGCCATATTGTCACGGGACAATATCATTGCATACCTTAGAACTAGTTAGTTCTACCTACACTGGACAACATCTATACTATTACAAGTTTAGTTACTCTTTAAGAACTAAAACTGTCGACACACTTCAATTTCACTAGAACGGGAAATAGACTTAAGTGAACATTTTCCCAAGACTCCGTTATATATACTTGCTAGGTTTTAGGCTAGGAGTATACAATATGATCCCACGTTAGTACAGACTCCTCATATCAATACAATTCAACTGGTGACGACTCTGGCTCAGGATGTAATCCAACCAGGGATGGTCCCCCGGCTCAGGATGTAATCCAACCGTGGGGGTGTCACCTGATGAATATCTACATACAATTTTACGATCTACTTAGTCGGGCAGTCGTGGTACTGCTGACTCAAACATTATTTGCAAGAACAATGCCAGTATGTCACTCTCATATTTTCACTCATGACTAGCTATCATGACGATGCCACGGTAAAGTGGGCACAAAATGATGCCACGGTATTGCAGTGGGCACAAGTACGATATCGCGGTAAAGCGATACAATCGATGTGGCACGGGCTTATGCGCCGTGATCCACACTTACACACAATCAATGGATCAGCGAGTTATACTCGGGGTTCACAATAAGTTAACGGGTCGGTGGAGTTTCCACGCGAGGCCGTTAGCTCGATTTAATATGTTCGGGTTAGCTTATACTAACTGGGTAAACGGACACTCAAAACAATTTCAATCAGAGATCTGCGGATCTACAATCAGATGGTTGCTGTATGCACCATATTTCACAAAATCCAACATAGTTCTGCGGAACTACAATTATTTGTTATATTACTACACAGACATACAAGTACTCAATAGTTATAAGGCATGTATTGCCTCAAGTTATAGACACAACTACTACCTGTTAGGTATCAAGGCATGGATTGCCATACATATATATGTACTTAGGTACATGACTCGAATACTTAGGTATGAGATACCTCGATTAGACGTGTACACACTTGGTGTCACAAAACTTCAATATAATACTTATCAAAATGACTGAATTTGAAACGACTCTTCAAAACATACAGGGTTTTATTACATCATGATTTCAACTAACAATCCTATGAACTCACCAGCTTTATAGCTGACCTGTTTTAGCATGTGTTCTCAGGTGCCCAGCAGGATTAGGATCGCTACAAGATCTGATTAGCTCGAGTCGCATATTTTCAACAATTGGGACAACTCTGCATTTACTTTTGTATTTTCAAATTATGTAATTGAAATTACTATTAAACTTATAAGGTTGTAAACGTTCTACTTTGGGAAATGTATAAATATTTTCAAACGTCTCATTTAGATTCGTTCATTATGTATCTTATGCTGTGATATTTGATTTAGTAACACCCGACCTGACAGCTTCCGCAAACCAAAATTCGAGGGTGTTACAGCACCTTCTAAGACAACCATCTTGCTTACTTGGCAGCTTAATATGAAATCTTTTAGTATTCTTTTTTCTCCTTTTTTTGATTTTCTTTTAATTACTAAATTAATTAAATAACTATTTTTGTTATCAGTTTTGGTGTAATTTTCTGGACATGCAGCTACCTCATTTTCTTTGCACGCTTTCTTTTCCCAAGAATTCAAATTTACTGATTCTTTTTCTCAAATTCAAAATTAAGAGGGGAGATTCATGTATCAAAGCATTTGATTTCTCCATTCATCTATTCCCCTTTCATCTTCTCTTTTTTCTCAATTCTCTTCTGAAAAAATTACTAGGATAAACCAGTCAAACCCTCCTTTTTCACAACATAGCATAAACCTCACCGAACAAATTTTTAGAAATTAAACCCATAAATCGCCACCACCACTGCCGCTGGTCAATACTTTTGGTTATCACCCAAGCACCGCTGCCACCACCACATATAACCACCAGCTTCCACCCGATTACACATCACAAATAACCAAAGCCCTAAAACCTAATTGTCGGCCAACAAAAATGGCGGTCAAATCGTTGTGAATCAAATCGCCGGTCAACAATTCGTCACTGTAGATCTTGCCAAACTCAGAAATTGTGTTTGGGTGCCGGCGATTAGAATGGGAAGAGAAAAAGACTCGCCGAACTCGCTAAAGGTAAAAGGGTAAATCGCAAAAGGTTGAAGAAAGAGATCTCGGTACCGGCGATTAGAATGGGAAGAGACAGAGACTCGCCAAAAATCATCGACTTGCATGTTTATAATTCTCATTTTGGGTTTTATGATTATTTGTTAGTGGTAGCGTGATACGTATTACGAGTCTTATATTCAAGTGGTAGATGTGCAGGTATAGGGAACACCGATGGGATCTTAAGTAACTAATTGGGTTTGGTGGTATGCCTTCATCCCATTCTGCAACAGTCACTGCCCTTGCTACTGCTGCTGGTTTACAAGATGGCATTGGCAGTTCAACTTTTGCAATCGCATTCATTTTAGCATGTATTGTATGATCCGTGTCCTTAATATATCTTCTGTATAAGCTAATTATGAAGTAAAAAGAGAATGAAATTTGTGTTGTGTTGTGAGTCCTGACTTCTGATCTCTTATAAAATTGAAATTTGTAGCAGGTGATGTATGATGCAACTGGTGTACGATTGCATGCCTGGCACCAAGCAGAGGTTCGTTTTTGTTAGTTTATGCTGGAGTCGTTGGATATGACCAATTTTTTCCCATAATATACGACAGATCATAGGTTGTAATATGTCACTAGCTGATACAGTGGTTATAAATATGCTATTTTTTTTTATGTCTAGAGTTTGAAAATTTTCAGGTTCTGAATCAAATTGTATATGAACTACCTGCTGAACATCCCTTGGCTGAGAGCAGGCCATTACGTGAACTTCCTGGCCACACTCCTCCTCAGGTTTGTTTGTATCTATTTTTATTTTATACGTATTATGTAGGGAAATGGTCATAGTCAAGTGGGTTTCGGGTAGGAGCCAAAACATTTTGGGTTTGGGTTGTTCGTAGTCCATCTTTTTGGGTATTTCACCTAATCAATGTATTTTATATGATATAAACTGTACTATGCCAAGTTGAATTCCATAATCCACTCGAATAATGGAATGGTGAGATTATTACATATCACTTGTGTAATATTGAACCTTGGTTGTTTCCCTGTCTGACATATATATTTTTTGGTAGGTTGTGACTTTGTTGAAAGATGACAATGCCTTTATTAAGGAGTTGTTTAGAAAGTTAAAATTTCCTTCCGCGGGTCCTGTCAGCACCAGCTTCAGCATTACCTTGTGTACCATGGTCTGATGCAGGAGGTTTAACTGCTGGTTTGTTGGTTTTCAGTTTTGCATTTTCCATCTAAAACTGTATTTTTGGAAATTGATTAGTTTAATTGATGTTAGTAAGAAGGGAATACGAAGATGAGTAATATTATAATATATAGCTATAAGTTATGATAAGTTAGTGTAACATTAGTGGTAGTTATGGATTTTGCTATCAACGTATGTAGTACCCTGCAAGGAAGAATCCTCCAAATGATATCCTGTTTTGCATTCTTCTTTCAACTCCTTTTAGCCATAAACGAAAGGAGGAGTTGTACATGTTTCCTTCTTCTTGCACTATGTGATGATGATATATATTTTCCTAAGCTTAACCTTTTTCTGTTTGGATTCATAAAATTTTTTAATTATTGACATATCTTATTGCTTCAAATTACATAATGTTGAGTGCAGGTGCAACTTTTCCACACTTGGGTGTTCTCTTTCAAGGTTGGATTTTGCTACAGATTCACATAGAATGTGAGATCAAATTGGAATTTTTTTCCTTCATTATTTTGCTGCCTGCTATTCAATATGGTTATGGATATGTAATAGGTTGCATAATGTTGTGTGATCTATGTTTGTTCTTTACAAAAACTTGATGATCCCAAAGTTTCTTTCTTTTTCATTAGATGAATCACTTTCATATGCAAATTCAAAGGGCTGCATTATGGAAATGTTATGCATGTATTAAGAATGTGGTTCATAAACTGTTGCTAGAAGTAAACTTGTGGTTGTCAAAAATCAATTATGTAATTTGGGTATCTAAATCTGCAATTGTATTGGGTTATTACAGTATAGGTTCATAAACTGCTACCTTTGAACATAAATTGTGAGGTTTCTGACTTTCCGTTTTTTGCACAGGTAATCTTGAGTTGTACGCATCAGGTTTTATGGGTGCAAATAAGTATGCAAGGTCAGCGTATATAAATCCCTAGGTTTGCTTGAGTTTGTATGCGTTGCTTTGCTGAAAATGTACATTTTATAGACTGACCAGCCCATTTTGTTACTTTATTAGATTATGATTCGGTACTTCAAAGTTTCTTGTGACTACTATACTTACAATATTGGTCATGGATATTTCTCAGGTTTTAATGATTGACTGTAGATGGTTCATGGTATTGAAAATAAAGATACAAAGATGACAAGATTAATAGTTATTCAATTTAATCTATTAGGGATTTTGTTTCTTTATAGTATGAATGTAGCTCTAATTTGTAGGTGGATTGATCAGAAACACCATGTCAATGTTCCTGATTTATGATTGTTAAATTGCTTCATAAAATATTTCATTGATTCCAGTTAACTAATAAGTCTTGCTTTACTGATTTCAAACGCATTTGAAACTTAATTGTGTTACTTTAAGTACCCTTCTATATAATACTGATATTGAAAATATTCAATATTGGATGTTTTGATGATAAACCGCAACTTTTTTTGTCTTTGGTTTTGAATGACTGCATAAACATAAACATATATTATTACAATACATTACTAAATTGCCTACAAAATATATTATTAAAAAATTTAATAACCATCAAACTTATATCTGCATTCTTAAAGTTATAAACATTATCAAATAATCTTATAATATTATTTTTTATCAAACCCGTGTAGTCACGGGTCATTGGACTAGTATATATATATATAAAAAATGGGTGGAGATAAAAAAAAACGGTGAAAACACTTTTCCTTCACATTTTTTTTTAAGTTGTGAACTTTTTTTTTTTTATGAAGTAAACCAAAAAAATTAAGGTTCACACAAAAAAAAATATTTTTTTGTGAAAAAAAATAAAATAAAGTCAAATCCGAAAATCAAAACAAAAAAATTTAAGGTTCACAATTGAAAAACTTAAAAACTTTCTGTGAACCCAAAACAAAAAAGTAATGTTCACAATTAAAAAAATTAAAAATTTACCGTGAGCAAAAAAAAATTAAGGTTCACAGTTGAAAAAAAAAAAAGTTTACAATTGATAAAGTTAAAAACATTTCGTGAACCCACAAAAATTAAGGTTCAGTTGAAAAAAAAAGGTTCACAATTGAAAAAGTTAAAAACTTTTTGTGAAACTCTAAAAAAATTAAGGTTCACAGTTGAAATAGCTAAAAACTTTCCGTGAACCCAAAAAAACTTAAGGTTCACAGTTAAAAAAAAAGGTCCACAATTGAAAAAGTTAAAAATTTTCCGTGAAACTAAAAAAAAAATATAAGGTTCACAGTTGAAAAAGTTAAAAACTTTCCGTGAACCCATAAAACCTTAAGGTTCAAAGTTGAAAAAAAAATGTTCACAATTGAAAAGGTTGAAAACTTTACCTGAAAAAAAAAAATAAGGTTCACAGTTGAAAAAAAAAAGTTCATAATTGAAAAAGTTAAAAACTAGTCGTGAACAAAAAAAAAATTAATGTTCACAGTTGAAAAAAATGGTTCACAATTAAAAATGTTAAAAACTTTTAGTGAACTAAAATAAATTATGGTTCACACGTGAAAAAGTTAAAAACCTTCCGTGAACTCAAAAAAGAATTAAGGTTCACAGTTGAAAAAAATGGTTCAAAATTGAAAATTTTTAAAACTTTCCGTAAACCTAAAAAAAATTAAGGTTCATAGTTGAAAAAAAAAAGGTTCACAATTGAAAAAATTAAAAACTTTCCATGAACTCGAAAAAAATTAAGGTTCACAGTTGAAAATTTTAAAAACTTTTTGTGAACCCCCAAAAAAAAACTAAAGTTCACAATAAAAAAAAACTTTAAAAATTTCGTGAAAAAATTTATAAAATAATTTATTTGAAAAAATAAGGTTCACAATTAAAAATTTTAAAAACTTTGTGTGAAGCAAAAAAAATAATTAAAGGTTCACGCCGAAAATTTTATGTGAAACAAAAAAAATATAAGGGTTCACAAAAAAATTCATATGTGAAGCAAAAAAAAATAAATGTTCACAACTTAAAAAAATTATGAATCAAAAAGTGTTTTCACCGTTTTTTTTATCCCCACCCTTTTATATATATATATATATATATGTTAGATTAGATGGAGGGTGGAGATGTGTTTTCACTGTTGTTTTTATCTCCTTGTTTTCACCAGAACCCATCCATATATATATATACTTGTAATTAATAGAAGTTTTCATGGTACATACATACATCTTTTTAAAAACAAGGGTGGAGCTTTACTTATGTTTACTTCACAAAAATTTATATGAAAGAGTAACACTTTATTATTAAGCTTCATTTCATTTCATTGTATTTTATAAGGTGTGAATAAATAAAAAATCAAGCTTCACCCCTTCATATATTAAGCTCCGTTGTTTTACTGTTTTTTTTTTAATATTCACCTCTTTTGTAATATATATTTATATTCATATATTGATCTAACGGTCAAAAAAGTATTTTTGCTGTTTTTTTCTATATTTGTTTTTGGAACCCAAATTCGACATCTTAAAACAATGTATATTTGTAGAACCAATTTTCTATCTCTTACTTTCAATCGCCAATAATGAGGGAATTAATTTATATAACAATTAATGGTTGAATACTACCTATGATTATATGCCAATAATCAAAATTAATTTTAGAACTTATCATATATATTAATTAATTATATATGATGTACACATAATGTTTGTTAGATTTTTATCAATCGAATTTAAGACTACCTATGATATATACCATCACTTTGCCCATGTTTCCATATTATTATCGACATGTTAGGTTGAACATATAATATAATACTAGGATAAGACAATAATACCCCAAAGTCAATTTATAACTTCCCTATAATTACCTCCAAAAGTACTCAACAAATCACATAAATCTTCTTCATTACCAAATAAGTTTTCTGATCTTGTCTCTTTCCAAACCTTCAGGATGGTAGTCTTTGCCTTTGTAGGAAAGAAACTAGAACAACTTTGTAGTAGTCGCCTATATTTCGCGATCTTGAATTCTTTTAAAATTGTATCGTTTTTTGTCCTCTATTTCTACCATTATGTCATTCGTCGTATGAACCACTTTTCCATTGAATTGTTCTATTTTCTCTTTATTTCTTGTGTCGGTTTTATTATCCTAAATGCAACGGATCCTAGAACCGCCACATTCACTCCTAGAAAGTTGGATCTATTCTTCACCTCCATTTCTGCAGCTACGGTTTCTAGTATGTCCGTAGTTGAAATGGAGGTTTTCTCTAACACACAACTCATTGTTATGACAATATTGATGTTCATTGGTGGCGAGGTTTTCACTTCAATGATTGGACTTCTTATACGTGGTTTTTCACGTCGTAGTTCAATGAGAAAAGATGGAAAAGTCAATGATTCCATGAGTGATCTTAGCATCCCACCAAACTTTCATGATCAACTCGAGTTAGGCACCATAACCAACCCTGAATTTGAAAGCTCTAAATCAGATATTTTCGATTTTGGTTATAATCAGGAACTCGAGGTTGATACTGACCAACTTAAGTATGATTCAATTAAATTTTTAGGTCTTTTAGTATTAGGTTATTTATTTTTGGTCCAAATTTTGGGTGTGGTCTCACTTTTGGTCTACGTAAATGTCATATCTAGTGCCAAGAATGTACTTAAACAAAAGGGTCTCAAGACATTTACTTTCTCCCTATTCACCATAGTTTCAACCTTTGCTAGTTGTGGTTTTGTTCCCACCAATGAAAATATGATGGTTTTTAGTAAAAATTCTGGCCTATTATTACTTCTAATCCCTCAAGTTCTTTTAGGTAACAATTTGTACCCTTCAGCTTTGAGATTTTCCGTTTGGGCTATCGGAAAATTCAAAAAGAAAGCCGAAACTAGTTACTTGTTGAAAAACGTCAAAGAAATTAGGTTTCATCATTTTCTTTCACACCTACACTCGTCGTTTCTTGTAGTTACGGTGTTGGTGTTCATTCTCATACAATTTATATTGTTTTCGTCGATGGAATGGAACTCTGACTCTTTGAGTGGATTAAATAACTATCAGAAATTTATCGGAGTTTTGTTTCAGACCATCAATACGAGACATACAGGTGAAACTATTGTCGACCTCTCCACCATCGCTGCCGCGTCAATGGTGTTGATCGTGGTCATGATGTTAGTTTCTATTTCTTTAATTTTCTCCATCGTTAAATTTATTTATCTTTTTTCTTTTTCTTCATATCATTGTCTATTAGAAAAATACAATAAAGTGTATTCATGAAGGCTCACATGGTTGCACGAATTTTATATCCAGCTCGTTAATGAGTTTAATTTGAAGCAATTAGTAGAACATTAAATATAAATAAAAATGAGTGAATGCATAGTAGAATTTATTATGTCATGGCTTCAAGTCAAATCAAGGTAAGTACTTGAATTAAAAAACTCAAGCATGTAAGATTCATTGGTTTCATAAGATATGACGTAATAAGTACTATAACGAGGTTTTAGTTTAGTTGAATAATACGTGTGACTTAAAACTTCAATTATTTGACCTATAATAATAAAGAAATTATATATTTATAAGTCATGCGTAGTACTATTATATTCTCCTTAAGACTTTTCAACATAAGAGCTTTTTTCTGTTTACAAGTTAATTATGTGATCAAAAGGTCAGTTTCGAGGTGAGTCGATCTTTTATTAGAAGGTTGTGAGTTTAAGTCTAGAGGTGGACGTAAGTATATATTCGTGAAAAAATATATATATTTGTGGCGGGGTACGTGAGTTCATTTCATATTTGAGAGAAAAAATAAAGTAGTTATGTGAGAACTAAAATAAAAGAAATATAATTTTGAACTTGATTGATTCTGCATTAGTTGGAACATTATTAATCTACAAATTGCATAATTAACTTCAATCTATTTCAAACTAATAATTGATATGATCAAAACAAGTCACTTTCGATATTCAAGAAAGTTAATTTGTCATTTAGGATGAAATAAACGAAGTAAAACAAGAAAAACTTTGTATGTATAACATATTCATGGCTTAACCAGAGAAATTTATGTCTTTGGACAGGTATCTTCCTCCATATACTTCATTTTTGCCATTATCGAAAAAAGGAAATGGCGATAGAAAGAGCGATCAAAGAAGAAAGAAGAGTAACCGAGTTTTGTTAGAGAATATCGTATTCTCACAACTCTCGTATCTCGTCATCTTCATCATCCTTGTTTGCATAACAGAGAGGGAAAAGATTAAAGAAGATCCCCTTAACTTCAATGTCCTAAATATAGTAGTCGAAGTCATAAGGTATGTTGCATTAATTCCATGCATGCATATTTTGCTTTACGTTATTTGTATACCTCCTCATTTGTGAAAACTCAAAACAATGCACTGAAAATAAATAAAAAAATAAAATAAAAATAAAAATAACTTTTTTTAATTGACTCAAAGTCTACAAAAAGGAAACTCCAAAGTGGGCCATTGTTCATTTGTTTTCAGACAAACAGGCTTCCTATTGGGCCTGTTTAAAGGTTGCTTAATTGTTCTTTTCACAGGAAAAGATTCATGTCATCTAACTTCTTAAAAAAAAAAAAAAATAATAAAAAAAATAAAATAATAAAAAAATATTGAGACTATTAACAAGTGGGTTCTGTTAAGTTTGAGGAGTGTTTTTGATGAAATTGAAATTCATTTAAAGTAATTGGAATTTGAAGGAACGTGAATTCTTCCGAGTGAAGGAATTTGATGACTTCCATATTAGTTCATTCTATTGAATTCTGTTGAATATCGCAAACCAAACGCAACTTTAGACTATTACTCCCTCCGTCCCAAAATTATATTCACCCGACAAAAAATACGCAGTTTAATAAAAACATAATCATTACTGCTTTCTCTTTCTTTCTTTTTGCAGAATGACAGTTTTACCCTTAACTAATTAATTACTGCCTTTTGAAAGTGTGTAAATAATAACTTCAATTAAGGGTAATATGGTAATCACGATCAAACTTCACCATCTATTTTTGAAAGTTGACAATTAATTTGGGACGTTCGAAAATGGAAACATGAACTATAATATTGGGAGGGAGTAATATTTTAAATTATTAAAAAAAGCCGGAAAAAAAAATACTTATCAGCTGAGCTTAATGGACCGGAATTTTAGTTTGATTACTAAATGAACACTTACTGGTGGTGAGGTTTACATTTAATTTTAGATATGTATGATCACATGGTAGTTCCTTCAATTCTAGCAAGGGTTATGTACAATAATAAGATAACACACAGAGGATTAAATATTTTATCCTTCCATTTTTTTATTTTTTTTTTGTGTGGGAGTGTCAAGTAGTCATGTATTTCCTTATAAAATACACATATAGAAGATTTGATTATGCGATATGTAATTTACGTTAAGATTTCATATTTGATAACTTAACTTGAATTGATTACAGCGCATATGGAAACGTTGGGTTCACGACCGGTTATAGTTGTGATCGTCAACTAAAACCGGATGGCGTTTGTGTAAACAAATGGTATGGTTTTTCGGGGAAATGGAGCGATGAAGGAAAGCTAATTCTAATTGTAGTTATGCTTTTTGGTAGGCTTAAGAAATTTAACATGAATGGAGGCAAAGCATGGAAGCTCTTGTAAATACGATAACGTACTATTATGTTCCTGCCCTCCAACGGTATATGGATCATATCGTGTTCTTGGTGTTGAGTATGTACTCTCACGCACACACATATACAATAAGAAAAAAAATGTGTGTTTGATGACGATGTATAATGTGTAGCTTGATGTTTTGTGTTGTTCGTTTATATATGTAAGTGTTGATCTAAAAAGTGGTATAATCTAATATTACACATTATCAAGATGTATCAAGATGTACTTGATGCTTCGTGTATTGGTGATACATAACTATCTATCTCTATATATAACCCTTGTTATATATGTATATTTAATTTAATTTAATTATTTTTAACTACAAAAAGATTCTGTGAATCCCAGACTTGAACAATATCAAGATTTAGCTAACTAAATGCTTTGAAGTATTAACAAGAAGTTTGCAGAATAACACTTTTAACAAGGAAGATTTAATCACATGAACAAAGTGGTCAACAAGAAGTAATTTGATAACCAAAGCTTCAATATTATTATTGATGATAATAATACGGATACACTAGACTTGTATTAGGGTTATAAAGAAAACCTTGAAGCTTGCACACCTTCTAACTATGAATGACCAACCATACATATAGTCAAACAAGTACACCAACTAATATTGCATGCCATGCCTTTGAAAATAAGAAAACTCTATTATATTATTAGAGTTTTCTTTTACAAGTTATCCTCATTAAAGTTTGGAAACTAATCTAACTCTGTATCTGTATTTCTGCTAAACATGGTCTGTAATAACTGTTCACTGCACGTGCAAGTCTGACAGATCCACTAGGCGTTGTTTCAACTGCTATCTGTGCTAGCAGTGGAAACCATGTAAACTAGACTAGCGGTATTAACTACAAATGACTTGACGGTGGAAACTTAGAGTAGTCCACCAGTTGTAACGATTGCAGCAGTGTAAACTTCAACTAACATTGAAAACCAAAGCTAGCAGTATTAACAAAGAATACCAGCAGTATTAACCATAGTTAGATTAATTTCCAATTCTGCATCAGTGGACATTCTGACCCAACAATCTCCCCCTAAACTTGATCTTTCCATGAACAGAATCAAGTTTTATTATTCAGATTCTTCTCGAAGCTCCTTCTGATTTCAGCAGCTCTTTTTTTTCTGATTTCTTCACTTTCAACAGCATGCCTTTCAAGAGCCTTTTTTTAATAGTTCTGAACTTCATGAACCAAAGAAGCAGCTGTATCTAGATCATCACATTTGATATTCAGTTTGAGCATAGAGTCTAACTGGCCTACATTCCATGGATATTCTGTGCCAATGAAGAAGTATGCACATACACTACTCTGAAGCTGCACCACATGAACTCCATTGTGAGAGTGGCAGAGCCATGCTTTTGCACGTGTTTTATCCTTGTAGAAGTCATTTTTAGCATCCATTTCATACAGGATTGAAAGATAGTTGTAGACAATCTGTTCATCACTGTATTTCTTAGCATTTTGATATTTTCTCATGGCAATCTCCGACATATCATCCTGATCATCTCTGGAAAGCTTTTTAATACACCTGTAGAAGGATAGAAACTTTTCCTCTGAGTTACCAGCTCTCACAATTTTGAGCCATTTCTTCATCTTTTCATCAGTTATGAAGGACCAATCAATGATAGGAAAATGTACAGCAATTGGCACTTTAGGTTTTTCAACTAAAGCTTCTGCAGCAGTGTGCTCATCACTTGCAGTAGTAACTGGTTCATCTGCTCTACCAGTGCTAACTGGATCAGGTTGCTTAGAGGTGGTAGTATTTGTTGCAGCAGAGGAAACCAATGGAGTTTTACTAGCAGGACTAGTGCCAGCAGTGGAAACTACTGGAATTTCATTAGCAGTACTATCCTTATCACCGGCAGTGGAAACTGGTTTCTCAACATCAGTAGCAGAAGTAGGCAACTCCAAATCTAATGCATTATTTATCACATTCATTATAGTAGCCTCTACCTCTTCTGGTTGAACATATTCAAACAAACCAGTTCCAAGAATTTTTCTTTCTTCTGCCTCAAAACCATCACCCATCTCTTCACAATCATCAATCTTATCATCATTGTGCTCAAGAGTTGAAAATAGAGGAGGATTCTCATTTTCTGCTTCAAGTTCTTTTCTTTGATCATCTTCTACAAGAAGTTTGTTAGCTTGATCCTTTGATACAGCAGACATAGGCATAGCTCCTGTGAAGCACCACTGTTCTTCAGCATTTTTGTCATTGCTTTTAGAAGAACTGGATGAATCAGAATGTGATTCAACCATTTTCATTTTCCTACCCCTAACTAGCCTTTTTGAACCTTCAGAATTCTTCTTTGCCTTTTCTTTTCTTATATTTCTTTCATTTAATAGCTTCTCAACTAACCCTCTCAACTCCTTTATTTGCTTTCTTTTGCTTTCTTTGATCAGCAATTTCCTCTCCCTTCTTTTCTACCAGATCACACAACTTGGTACAAGTATTCGTCAATTCATTTAGTAAAGAACTGTCCTCACCATCTCTGAAAGTGTTATCCTCCTTTGATGGATCACTGGAACCACCAGCTGCATCATGCCTAGCATGACTAGCAGAGGCCCCTTTGTTCTTGGTACTGGGACCACTAGATACATTGATATCCACTGGATCCTCTACATTAGAGAAGTCCACTGGCATCTCTGTATCTTGTGTTGTCATGGATTGGGTCCTAGTTCCATTACCACTGTCTTGTACTCCTTCTGAGGTAGTTACAGTAGTGGCAGCCCTTTCCATATGGTCATCACCCTCTGCATTGACCATCTCATTTATGTTTAATTCAGACTGAGACATCTGAGAAAGAGGAGCCTCAGATGTCTGTTTCTTAGCCTTTTTGGCTTTAGGTTTGGATGGTTTAGGGTCCCTTGTTCTCTTTGATGATTTCACTGCAATTTTGGGATGAGAGGAAGGGGGTGTTTCTTCCTCCTGAACTGCAGGTGCAAAAGTGGTTGATGGACCATCTTCTGCAGAAGAAGATGCACTTAACATATGTGCAGTTAAAGGTGTAACCTTCTAAGAGAAGGCAATACCTTTAACAGTACATTTTCTCTCCATGTTTGCAAAAACATTTTTAGTATGAGAAGAGATAACAAACTTGCTACCAGTAGTTGGCAAATCTTTCAATTCTTTGTTAAAAATTTGTTGCAAAAACCTTGGATACATCAAAAATTTATCTTTGGGATGCTCCAGATTATACAACATACCAGTAAAATTCAATTTTGAAAAATTGAACTTTTCTCCATTAGCTAAGCAGATTATTGCAGTTGCAATATTGCTGCTAAACTGATCAAAAAAAGTTCTCTTCTGAGAAATGCATTGTTGTAGGGTATGAATTAAATATTTCCAGTAGGGACAAAACATTGGTTTGAAAAATGTTAATTTACCATCATTCTCCCCCTCATACCCTAACAACTTTAATTTATCAAAAATTTCAAAAATAGGATAACAATCCATACCATCTGCATCTTGTAGAAGCAAATGAATACGAATTGAAGCTTTAGAAATTTTGATCACTTTCCCAGCAACCTTTCCCACAATAGTTGTGACACCTTCAATCTCTGTTCTTTTTGCTGATTTCCATAAATTGTTTAGATGAGAAATATAGATGATGGGGTTTACGGTGAGAGCTTCTTTAAGGTTGCTTCGTAACAGAAAATCAATCATCTCAGTATAATCATCTGATCCTTGAGCTTTCTTTAAAAATGCAAGAACGTTTTGTTTTTCCGCGATTGCAAGATTTTCAGATGAAGAAGACGAAGCCATGATCGGTTTAAAACTTGAAATTGAGTGTGATGATTTGATGATTTTGATCGAGGGTTTCAAGTTTTGAGAGCGAGTGGGAGTTATATTTGAAAATGAAAGAGTTTTGCCCTTTTTCCTGTTATAAACTAGCAGCAGTTACAAGTCCTAATTTTCAACAGTGGAAATGATACCAACGGTCTTAACTGTGACAGTAAAATTGGGGGTGGAAACAGACAATTAAACTGACGGTTGAAACGGAATGACTAGTATAGCTAGCGGTTGTAACTCTAACTAGCAGCAGTAATAGCAGTGGTAACACAGGAGGTTTTTTTTTTTTTTTTTGAAAACCAAAGAGTATATACATATCATAAATAGAAAATAAACTTCAAAATAATTCAGGATCCGAGATGTCCGGAAACTGCATATCTTGAGCATAGTAGCGATTCATGAGAAGGTCACGATGACTAGAGTATGGAGGAATGTAATTGTAACGCACAGCATTCTCTGGATCACGCTTGCATTTGATCCAATTTTTTGCCTTTATTTTTGCTCGTTTGACCAAGTATTTCCAATGTCTCACACGATCTTTAATGCGACAAGAGATAGATCGGTTTGCCATCCTCCTTCTAGTCTCCGTATCCCTACATTGATGCATCATTTCCCAGTTATGATTATTTAACTGAGTAATCTTCTCTTGAAGAGTTTCTACCACATGCTCTTCCTCCTATTCCATAATTGCCTCTACTTGATGATACAAATCCATGCTTATCAACTCCGGTTCTAGTTCCTCTTGAATTTCATTATCAGAAGTGGTTGAGGTTGCATAACCAGTAGTAGGAGAAAGATGATCTCTTGGGGAAAAGAAAACAATGTCTTGATCCATTTTGTTTCTTTAAGAGAGAAAATGATGGTATGGAAGAGTAACACTTTGGTTGTGATATTTAAGGAGCAACAATTATGAAAAACCTGATTTATCATTGAAAGATTGAAAAAACAAGTCTTTGTAAGAGAATATTTACTATTCTCCTAAAAATGTGTGAATAAGTTGTACTTAAACACATTGGAATCTTTATTAAACAATAATAAACATGTGGTGACAAAAATTTTGTATTTTATTTTAACAAGAATCAATCACACATCAAGAGCCAAGCCTACACTCTGCACAAAACATGAATATACACACAAAACAGCAGGTCCAAAATATGGCTAGTACTAGTTAGTACCGTTAATGACCATTTAAGACTGGCAGTGTTAACATATGCACTGGCGGTGTTAAAATAAACACTGGCAGTGTTAACACCAGCAGTAATAACTTGTATATCAGTATTAACCCTTATTAAACACTTATGAGATATACACAAAATGATATTAATGAAAAATATTTTATGTTAAGTTGATCATTTCAATACTTGTAATCAAATATGTAAATCTACCCACATCAAAAGCTTTAGTGAATAGATCTGCAAATTGATTATCAGTATGAACTTTGAAAATCTGAATCAATCTTTTCTCATTGCAATCTCTGATAAAGTGATATCTAATCTCAATGTGTTTAGTTTTTGAGTGTTTAACAGGGTTATTGATGATACTGATAGCATATTTATTGTCAATGTACATGGGAGTATTTAAAAATTGCAAACCATAATCCAGCAATTGATTCTGAATCCACAAGATCTGTGCACAACAACTTGCTGCAGCAATGTACTCTGCTTCTGCTGTTGAAGTGGACACAGTGGTTTGCTTTTTGCATTGCCACGAGACTAGCCTATCTCCCAAAAATTGACATCCTCCTGAAGTGGACTTTCTATCCACATTTGCACCTCCATAATCACTATCAGTGTAAGCAATAAGCTCAAATGCAGAATCTTTTGAATACCATAGGCCCAATTTTGATTGACCTTTAAGATATCTAAAGATCCTTTTGACAGCATGAAGATGTGATTGCTTGGGATTTGCTTGGAATCTTGCACATACACATACTGCAAATATGATGTCTGGTCTGCTTGATGTTAAATACATAAGGGATTCAATCATTGATCTGTATAAGTGTTCATCAACACTCTCCCCCTCAAGATCTGCAACCAGTGGTTTGTGTGTTTCCATTGGAGTGCTAGCAGACTTCACATCTTTGTAACCAAACCTTTCTAGAATGTCATTTACATATTTCCCTTGATGAATGATGATACCATCAGTTTGTTGATTTACTTGTAATCCCAGAAAGAACGTTAGCTCACCCATGGAGCTCATCTTAAACTTCTGATGCATTAGAGATTCAAATTCTTTGCACAGACAATCTTTTGTAGAACCAAAAATGATATCATCAACATATATTTGAACAAGTAGGATATAACTCTTGATTCTTTTTGTGAACAAAGTTTTATTAATGGAACCTCTCTTGAATCCATTTTCCAAAAGATACACAGATAATGTATCATACCAAGCTCTTGGAGCTTGATGCAAACCATACAATGCCTTATCCAATCTATATACCTTATTAGGATGCATAGGATCCTCAAACCCTGGGGGTTGACACACATACACTTCTTCCTCAATTTTGCCATAAAGAAATGCACTTTTTACATCCATTTGATACACCTTGAAATTCTTGAAAGATGCATAAGCTAAGAACAATCTGATTGCTTCAATTCTTGCCACCGGAGCAAACACTTGATCATAATCAATACCTTTTTCTTGAGAATAACCTTGAGCAACCAATCTTGCCTTGTTCTTAATTACAATCCCTCTTTCATCCTTCTTGTTTCTGAATACCCACTTAGTGCCAATGGGCCTTTTTCCTTTTGGAAGATCCATTAGAGTCCACACTTCTTGAATCTTAAATTGAAGCAGTTCTTCCTGCATTGCTTCAACCCAACTGGAATCTTTCAAAGCTTCAATTGCTTTCTTAGGCTCTATCTGAGATAAGAAACATGCATACAAAGAAGTGTTGATGTCTTCTTCAGTGTTTTTTAACTGCCTTCTGGTCTGCATGGATGCATCAATGGGACCAATCACATTATCCAAAGGAAGATAGCTTTTGTGAGCTTGATAATGTGATGAAGATGATTCAGGATTATTGGTTTCAAGGTTTGTCATATTCTGATCTAAATCAGTGGAATCAGACACAGTATGACATGGAGGACTTTGATCTTTATCAACAGTGTCTGCTTCATTTTCAGCATTTCTTTGATCTGATTCCTCTTCTCTTTGGTGTAGATCAAGATCTGATGATGTGTTCTCATCATCATCAACTGTTGTGATTTGTTCTGAACTCTGTTGTTGTGGAGATTCAAAAACTTCTGGAGGATCAGGGGTCCAGATGGGAAAGAGAACATATTCAGGTGATTTTCCCTTTTTCTTATCTGCTTCAACCTGTACAACTGCCTTTGTACCTGCATTTGATGTCTCATACAAGTGTCTAAATGATTTGGTTAGAGCATCTAAATCAAACAAGTGTGCTGGTCCTGTTCCTACAACATTTGGAGTGTGTTCATTGAAAGTCAAATTCATAGTTTCCTCCACAATTCTAGTTCTGTGATTGAATACTCTATAGGCTTTATTGGGAATGGAGTATCCAACAAAACATCATTCATCAACTTTGCTTTGAAATTTGCCTAAGTGATCCTTGATATTTAAGATGGTAACAGGACATCCAAATGGCTTCAAAAAGCTAACTAAAGGTTTTCTATTGAAGATTAGCTCATATGGTGTCTTGTTGTGAGGCTTAATGACTAATGTTCTATTCTGAACATAGCAAGCAGTGCTATCTGCTTCAGCCCAGAAAGTCATTGGTAATTTGGCATCTGCTAACATTGTTCTAGCAGCCTCAATTAATGTCTTATTCTTTCTTTCAGCAACCCCATTTTGTTTTGGAGTTCTAGGAGCACTAAACTGTCTTTCAATACATTTTGAGTCACATAATTTATCCATCAATTGATTTTTAAATTCTGTACCATTGTCACTTCTAATGATTTTAACTTTCTGATTCATTTGGTTCTCTATCTTAGTGATGAATAATCTAAGTTGCTCACCAGTTTCATCTTTTGTCCTAAGCAAGAATACCCAACAAAATCTGCTATAATCATCAATGATCACAAGACAATATGATTTCTTCCCTATACTACTCACATTTGTTGGTCCAAACAAATCCATGTGCAGTAAATGTAAAGGTGTACAATTGGAGTTCATAATTTTGGGCTTATAAGAGGATTTATGTTGCTTGCCTTTTTGGCAGGCAACACAGTGATCATTACATGAATATGTTTTCTCAGGTAAACCTCTGACAAGTTTGTTTTTAACAAGTTTGTTAATGGTTTTGAAATTCATGTGACACATCCTTCTATGCCAAAGATCAGATTCATCAACAGTTGCTTTTGAAATAAGATAGTTTAACTCCCTTTGAGGTATGAAATTTGCTAAGTCACAGCAGTACATGTTATTCTTTCTAGGAATTTTCATTAAGATCATGTTTGGATCAAGTTTAAATTTATCAGAAAGAATAAAACATTCTGTGTATGTGAAGTGAACTGAATTCTTTTTCTCAGTAATTTGGCTCACACTTAGCAAATTATACTTCAATTGTTCAACAAAATACACATCAGTAAAGCTTATCTTATCACTGTTGACATTTCCTTTTCCTATAATCCTTCCACCCTTAGGACTACTTCCAAAAGCTACAGGACCTCCATCGAATTTCTTGAAGTTCTGCAACTTGCTTTTATCACCTATCATGTGCCTAGAGAAGCCACTATCAATGTGCCATGTATTCCTTGACTTGCTCTGCACATATAATTAAACAGAAGTTAGTTTTTCTTGGGAACCCAAACCAATTTGGTTTTTGGTATCCCTTGTGCATTCACACAGTCAACCCTTTTGAAGGTCATTGATTGTGATGCACTGTTGTTCTTGGAAATTTTTGATTTGTCATTATTTTTGAATTTCCAAGTCCAACTTATGTTAGACATAACAGCAGATACTGGTTTAAAAGATTTTGAAGTTGAACCAGTATGCAGATGCCTGGCAGTATTAAGATTGGTAGCAGTGTTAATACCTCTAGCAGTGTGATAAACGCTCAAAAGTACTATATTTTAGTAGTATTTTACCCCTATTCTTGAATGTTTTTATTGCATTTTGTTAAGAATAGATATTGATTTCGTTCATATTTGCAATTAGATGTGGAAATGGAGCGTTTATGAAGAAAGGAAGGAAAACAGTCAATAAAAGAGTTAAATGATGCGTATTTGAAGAATAAAGTAAAGCCGAAGTTAAAGAAAAGAAGAAATGAAGAAAAGTCAAAAAGTCAGCTGGAAAAGTCATCCATATGCCGTATGGAAATCCATATGTCGTATGGATTGCTGCAGTGGAGGCCCATGTTACGCGGACATGGGCTGGGCTTGAAATCAATCCATACGCCGTATGGAAATCCATACGCCGTATGGATCAAAATCACAGGAAGTATAAAAACGCGAAAAAACCCTAAATCGAGAGTTTTTTTTAGTTTTTCGTTTCCAGAAGTTTATATTCGGTTTTTAGGTTTGGTTTACAAATTTACTTAGTAGTTTGGAGGTACGGAAGCTAAAGATCGAGGATAATTCATCTAAATCTTTCGTAGTTCATCGTTTTCGATTCGGTATAATTCTTTTATTTGATTTCATTGAAGAATTTGTCATTGAATGATCTGATTATTTCTGTTTTGATGATGAATTGAATATCTAAAGTGATTGTGTAGTTAATTTAATTTAGATTATGATTATTGAACGATTATAATTGCGTATTGAATAAGTTGTTTAATTGAAAACGGTTATATTGCTCGTGGACACTTGTTTATTGGTAACTAGTTATTATTGTTGCTTCATGTGATTAATAATTTTAATGAGATTGAGTTTCTTTAAGATTATTGATCATTGCTAGTACTACCTTAGGGTTTTGGACTATCACTAAATACGTTGAGTCTGATAGGTCGATTATACAATAATTATCTACTTTAAAATGAGCAAGACAATAAGTTAATTATTGGGTATTGTTGAGTCATACAAATAGAGTTAATTATAACGAGTTGTGAATGTTTAATGCATAATTTAGGGAAAGGCACACAATTGACTGATCATCTTGTGACATTGGAACCAGTGTTTCATGTTGGACCCTAGATTATTGGAATTAGTTGGACCCGAAACGTTGGCTAGTTCACATTCGACTTAGTATTCATTGAAGAATTTGGTATTAAGTTGATCTAAAAGAATCACAATTAGATAATCAATACGTAATGAATCAGGAAATATGAATCTAAGTGACATTAACTATACGATTACTTATTCCTTCCAATTAGGATTTATTGTTATTATTTATTTATTATTTTAATTTAAAGTTTTATTTAAGTTTGTTTATTTTAAAGTAAATGTTTTCTAAAATGTTCGTACGGAACTAAAACGCCCCCCATATTTACTGTTTTCTAGTTAATTGTTAATTTCTATTTTAAATATTCCACCATTTTCCCTGTGTTCGAATCTGACTTACCAAATCTATATTTACAATTGATCGGGTATTCTTGCCTGGTTGCTTGAAAGTATTTATTAGGTATTTCTATTTATAAATTGTAAAACAAGACGCGCTTTCATAAGCGACATCAAGTTTTTGGCGCCACTGCCGGGGAAAAGCGGTTGTGATTATTTAAATAGGAGTTAGTGATTTGTAAACTTTGATTTCTAAAATAATTTTATTAACCGAATAATTTTGTAAAGTTGTTTAAAGTAAACTAAGTAATTGTGTAACAAGTTTTCATTAATTCATTGGTTGAAACTAATTATCCTTAATTTGGTTAACTTTTGGGGTTTTAGTTTCAACCGGCGGATGGGGATCCGTCCGCCGGTTGGATTTTTATTTTAATATTGTACATGTTAGTTGAAATTATTATTTAGTGTGAACTAACTTGTTTTTCGTTAGTGATGTTTTGTATTTCCAGATTTATTTTTTTATTTAGGTTTATCCAATGGCAAGAAGCTTCGAAAGTGATGCAAACAATTACGATTTGGTTGGTATTTATGATTCTGAGAGTTTGGAGTCAAGAGTAGAAAGTGAAATTCCATCATTCACTCATTTGGGCCGTAAGGTTGTGCCTATCACATCGTCATGTGAAGAATTATTGGGTGCAATTGCGAATGTGAGATGGGACATTCCTTTTACAGCTGAACTAATCAGGATATCCCATGTTTATTTCTCCGACTATCAACTGGCACTAGTACAGAACTTACTAGATAGTGCAGAAGTGGAAAGACAATTTGGGTATTCTCAGCAGTTTCTGGATGATATTTTAGATTTTGAGGAATCAATAACCTTAAGAATCGAAGAGGAGAAAGTATTCTTCGCCAATCAAAAGAGGCGATATGTTGAGATTTATGAAATTTTAAGACAACATTCGTTTCCTTATTCGGCTAAACAGGCCGCATGTCTTAGTCGTATGATTAAAGCTTTGTATGAGTTAACCGGTCATCCAACTTCCGAAGCTGATAAGGAATTTTTAGCTAGTTTAAAGGATCTGGTTCAATTGTTAAAAGTAGATGATCATCTCAAGGATGAGACACCTTATTGTTTTGTAGTGAGTAACACTATTCACTATCACATGAATAGAATGGTTGAACAGTTAGATCGTCTTGCTAAGGAAGAAGAAGGAAGACCACGACCGGATTTTCTTCACCCAAGTGGTGAAATTGATTTAGCAACATATCTAGTGGCGAACATGAGAGAGTTAGTGGATGAGACTGAGATTCTGTACCCAAAGGAACATTTCCACTATGGAATGGTGGAAATTTACATGAGATTTGTTGAGATATTCAGGAGTTCAGGTTTGGGTTTCAACAGACTTCAAGAGCAAGTTTTGGGTGAGATTGAAAGCTTTGTTAGAAGTTTGAAGGAAACTCCATTGATGAGCATGCATCATCAGATTGGAGAGTCATGTTTAGAATTTATTGGTGAGCTTGAGGATGACGGTCCGGAGCGAGAGGTTAAGTTAGTTGGTAATGATGAAGTGTGTGATGAAGAAGGAGAAGTAACTAAGTCAGTAATGAAGATTAGCTGGGATTTAATTTATCTGCTTCCCGTGGTTAATGAGCACTTGGCAAGTTTTCCAAGTTTTGGTCATGGGATCATTAACGTCATTCCCATAATCACTGAGCGTTTCCTTGCTCTCTATCCTAAGCAGTGATTCTAATCATTTCTTTTGTTTCTTATGCTATTGGATTGTTTCTAACATTTTGGTTTGTTTTGGATTATGTTAGACTTTTGGTTGTTTTGGATTTTTGTTTTTGAATGTGTGATTTGAATATTAAGTATTATTTTGAATATTATTCTTTTTAATGTTTGTTAATTATTGTTATTTATTTTATAGTGTGGAATTGTGAAGATTTTGAAGTCGTGATTATCCTCCAGGTTTGAGATTTAATTATATAAAGTTAGTGATGAATTTGGGTTAAAAATGGGTTAGAAAATCGTTTTTGAAAAATTCTGATTTTTCAATCCATACGCCGTATGGAATCCATATGCCGTATGGATTGGTTGGGCCGCTGGACCGGGCCGTTGACTGGGTTTAATGAGTTGACCTGGGACTGTTTAATCCATACGCCGTATGGAACCCATACGCCGTATGGATCAAAAATGCAGAAAACCGCCATCAGCCTTCTTTCTTCTCCATTTCCAAACCTAAAACCCACTTCTCAAACACCCACAGCTCTAACACCCACAACCCCAAAACGGAAATTCCGGCCACGCATTCATCGCCATTTTTTCATATTCGTGTTACACGCACTTTCCTCTACAAGGTATAACTTCTCGTTTTCATTTTCGTTGATTAAATCGATCGTTTGGAAGTTAGGGTTTATGATAGATTTTTGGGTATTTCGGATATGGGTATGATTATTAGCATGTTTTGATTGAATTATGTTCTAGTTGCTATATACATTGCAATGTCATGCTCGTTTTTCAATTGTATTGCCTATTTTGTGTTATTCGAATTATTCGTTAGTAATGATAAAATGTGAATATGAGAAACTCAATTGTGCAATGTTTTAATTTAGTGCTTATTAATTTTCTGACCACATGATGATTAATGCAAATATTTGTTTGGTACACAAGTGTTTGTGATTACGGTTATGTAATAAATTGTTATTTTGATTAATTGTGTTACAATAATTCATTTTGAGATTGTATGGATGTTTGCTAGTTGCTAATACTCGAGTTTAGTGATTGTGCAATTTCGTATATTCATAATGGTACCAAGTTATTATAATGCATTTGATTAGGCAATTGTCATGAATGTTTAATTAAGTATATAAATGTATGCAATTTGAGTGGATTTTGTTTAAATATTGCAATTTAGGTTCCTGAAATTGGTTGTTGCGGTAGTTTTAGTCTAAACCTTTATGGTGGATTATGCAATTTTAAGCCGAAATGCTGCCGAAATTTTTAGTAATCTTTTTGCAATTAACTGCTTATTTAGTATTATTAACAATTGTTTTGTTTAGCAGTTATCATGTCTAACAGGAGAGCACGAGGAGGTGAAACTTTGGGAAACCCATTGATTAGAGCCCATAGATATCTCACTTTTCATGGGTCGTATTCTGAGACTGCTAGGATGCAGTTTAGAGATCGTCTGGCTTCTAATATTGGCCAGTCAATTGAGGTGTTTGATGCTGTTAACTGGAATGTTTTGGAGCATGTGATTGCTAGAGAAGGGTTTACTAATGATGCTGAGGCCATTAGGAATTTACTTGCTGTTACATATATACTAGAGGATGGTAACATTGGATTTGTTTCCTATGCTTGGTCCCGGTTATTCAGTATCAGGGAGGATATCTACAGAGAGCTGGTTGTTGAGTTTTATAGCACTTTTAGGTTTGATGCCAGGACGACTCAATGGACTGAGAACTCCATTTTCTTCCAGCTAGGGGGACAGCCCAGACATATAACTTTGGTTCAGTTTGCTTTGGGATTGGGGCTTTATGAGCCCAATGAGCTGGATAACCCTCATTTTTTTAAACCACATTTCTGCAGGTGCTGTGAAGAAGCTCACTGATTTGGAAGTTGAGCAGGAGTGGCAGTTTATTGCCCAGGGTAATTATGGCAGTTCGACACCTTCTTACACGCGTATTCGAGATCCTCGTCATCGACTCATTCACAGATTGTTGACTTACACCATTGTTGGTCGCAAGGAGGGGCCTGAGAAAGTTTCGAGGCCTGACTTGTTTTATTTGAGCTCGATTATCAGGAAGAGGTTAGTGAATGTACCTTGGAGGTTGGCGAAGTGGATGTCGAAGAGAGCTACTGGTACTAGAGATGGGAGTTGTTTGTGTGGAGGTCACTTTGTTACTCGATTGGCTAGATACTTTGGTTTGGCTACTCAGGATGAGATGGGGTCATGCACGATTGTTCAGCCTAGCATGGGATGGTTGACTGCACGTCGTTTGGAGGCGTTTGCTCTCATTGAGCCTTGCATTACTTATGGTGGTCCTGCAGAGATGTATTATTGGGGTCCGATTACTCCGGTAGGACAGACTTTGCAGTCGAGGCAGACTAGAGCTAGAGGAGATACGAGTGGCATTGATAGAGGTCGAGGTACGGCACGAGGCCGTAACAGAGGTTATGCTACGGAGTTTGATCAGTTGTCTCAGCAGATGCACCAGATGCAGTTACATCAGACTCAGAGGTTTGATCAGATAGATCTTATGCAGAGACAGCATTTCCATCAGACCAGTGCACACTTGGACTACCAGGATGGCTTGTTTGAGCAGCTGTTTGGTCAGTTTCCTTCTGGACCCGCGTATCAGCCATTCCAGTACCAGATGCCACCAGAGTTCATGCCACGACCACCACTACCACAGTCAGAGTATGGAGCGCCTTCTCATCAATACCAGTACCGCCAGGATGATGACAGTGACTAGGATGATGTTCATCCTATTTGGTTTATGATTTCAGACACTATTATTATTATTATTATTTTATTATTATTATTATGACTGTTTTTATTTGTAGGATTTATTAATTTTGTTGGATTGGTAGTTTTAGGATTTGGTAGTAGTTATTTTTAATTAGGATGTTTTAATCTGGTATTATTTAATTATGTTTGTTGATTGATCCCTCAGAATTGTGTTGTGAGTACGTGTCATGTTGGCAGTAAGTTCAGCGCAACGAAAAATTGAATCGAGAGGATGTGGGAAATTCGTATCATCTTTGTCATTAAACTGCACACTATTCCAGGGGAGTTTTTCTGTTCTAAGTTCTTTTCTCTTTTTCCCGTTTTAAGTATTTCATTATTTGTACAATGAGGGTATTGTACATCTTTAAGTGGGGGATGGGAGAGAAAAGAAGTTTAATTTCCACATAATTGTTCTGTTAATAAGTAGATGATTTTGTAATTTGGTTAATAGTTATCTTATTAAGATAAGTAACTAGGAGGTTATGAGTTGCTCATTTTTCAACCAAATTTTTGCATTAAAATTTTTGTTTTCTAGAGATAATTATTTTGTAACTATGTAGGTTAAATTTAAAATTTTCTACACTTTTAATTAAATACTAAAGCTATTAAAAATATTATTTAGCTTCATTATATGATGTATTGATAGGCGATTTATACAAGAATGTTTGAGCTGTTAAGAAATGATAATTAAGGAGTGAATATTACATTTTAAATGAACTTTAGCTATGTATGACGTATGTCTTAATTTTCATATTAGTAATGTGTGATATGCCATATTTTTGGAAATTTAATTAATATCATTTGGGGATATACTGGGTGTTGTTTCCTCTGTTGTACGAAAGTACAGACCTGGTCTCCGTCAGTATATCTAATGAAAAAGAGCAAAAGAGTTTAATAACTCATTATTTTAAAATGTAGTCAAATTATGTTGCTTTGTTGTACTGAGGTACAGACCTGTCACCAATGGTTTGACTAAAACATTATTGTTAAACCAAAATCAAGTTATGTTGCTTTGTTGTGTTGAGGCACAGACCTGTCACCTCTGTCTTGATTTGAAAAATGATTGTTTTGATTAAATTTCAAGATATGTAATATTGGCATGTTATGAGTATGAAAGTATACAGTTTTTGGGAGTCTAAGGGAATATTTACACGAATAATAATAAGTTGAGCTCAAGTATTCAAATATAGATTGTTTAAGTGGATAACAATATCAGCAATCATTGTGAACTATTTGATGTTTAAGAATAATAACTCTATGTGTAGATCAGTTTTTGTAAATCTCGTAGTTTCTTAATAATTGTTTTTAGAATTAACAGATTTTTAAATTTAAGCATTTGAGTTGAAGATGGGTGATGTTGTGTAATCCCTACCTTGGTTATTTAGATTAATAGAGATGACTGTTTTCTTAAGAATTTGATTTTTGATCGATAGTCTACTTGAGGACAAGTATGATTCAAGTGGGGGATGTTTGATAAACGCTCAAAAGTACTATATTTCAGTAGTATTTTACCCCTATTCTTGAATGTTTTTATTGCATTTTTTTAAGAATAGATATTGATTTCGTTCATATTTGCAATTAGATGTGGAAATGGAGCGTTTATGAAGAAAGGAAGGAAAACAGTCAATAAAAGAGTTAAATGATGCGTATTTGAAGAATAAAGTAAAGCCGAAGTTAAAGAAAAGAAGAAATGAAAAAAAGTCAAAAAAATCGGCTGGAAAAGTCATCCATACGCCGTATGGATTGCTGCAGTGGAGGCCCAGGTTACGCGGACATGGGCTGGGCTTGAAATCAATCCATACGCCGTATGGATCAAAATCACAGGAAGTATAAAAACGCGAAAAAACCCTAAATCGAGAGTTTTTTTTAGTTTTTCGTTTCCAGAAGTTTATATTCGGTTTTTAGGTTAGGTTTACAAATTTACTTAGTAGTTTGGAGGTACGGAAGCTAAAGATCGAGGATAATTCATCTAAATCTTTCGTAGTTCATCGTTTTCGATTCGGTATAATTCTTTTATTTGATTTCATTGAAGAATTTGTCATTGAATGATCTGATTATTTCTGTTTTGATGATGAATTGAATATCTAAAGTGATTGTGTAGTTAATTTAATTTAGATTATGATTATTAAACGATTATAATTGCGTATTGAATAAGTTGTTTAATTGAAAACGGTTATATTGCTCGTGGACACTTGTTTATTGGTAACTAGTTATTATTTTTGCTTCACGTGATTAATAATTTTAATGAGATTGAGTTCCTTTAAGATTATTGATCATTGCTAGTACTACCTTAGGGTTTTGGACTATCACTAAATACGTTGAGTCTGATAGGTCGAGTATACAATAATTATCTACTTTAAAATGAGCAAGACAATAAGTTAATTATTGGGTATTGTTGAGTCATACCAATAGAGTTAATTATAACGAGTTGTGAATGTTTAATGCATAATTTAGGGAAAGGCACACAATTGACTGATCATCTTGTGACATTGGAACCAGTGTTTCATGTTGGACCCTAGATTATTGGAATTAGTTGGACCCGAAACGTTGGCTAGTTCACATTCGACTTAGTATTCATTGAAGAATTTGGTATTAAGTTGATCTAAAAGAATCACAATTAGATAATCAATACGTAATGAATCAGGAAATATGAATCTAAGTGACATTAACTATACGATTACTTATTCCTTCCAATTAGGATTTATTGTTATTATTTATTTATTATTTTAATTTAAAGTTTTATTTAAGTTTGTTTATTTTAAAGTAAATGTTTTCTAAAATGTTCGTACGGAACTAAAACGCCCCCCATATTTACTGTTTTCTAGTTAATTGTTAATTTCTATTTTAAATATTTCACCATTTTCCCTGTGTTCGAATCTGACTTACCAAATCTATATTTACAATTGATCGGGTATTCTTGTCTGGTTGCTTGAAAGTATTTATTAGGTATTTCTATTTATAAATTGTAAAACAAGACGCGCTTTCATAAGCGACATCACAGTGCTAACTGCTTTAACAATCTTAACTGAACCCCAGTTTTTAACTGGATGAGCAGTCTTAACTGTGTAAGCAGTGGCAACCTGTTTAGCGGTATTAATATTGCTAGCGGTCTTAATATGCCTGGCGGTGTTAAATTTTGTTGCTGTAAATGTCTTCTGATTTCCACTGTTGGCTCTGCGTCTAGTTAACACCGCCTTTTGTTTTGAAGCATCAGTGTTAACTATAGAAGCCTTGCTCTTCTTGACAGTGTTAATAGAATTAAATTTTGATTTAAAATTTTGATGATTAATTCTATCAACAGATGTCCATGAAGGTTTCACAATCCTTTGAAATCTTGAATTATGAAAACAATCATGTTGAAGATGATTGGTTCGTCCGCATATGTAACAAGCCTTCTCATCAATCCTTTGAAAATTTGATCCCAATTTTTGTGAGACCATTTGATTCCAGTTTCTTTGATTCCCTCTGGAATATGTTTTCGGTTTTGACAAAGATGGTGAGCTGCCTGTTTTGCACATATATTTTGAACAATTTACAGAATCAAGATTTTTAGACACAGGTTTGTTAACAGATTCATTTATTGACTTGCTCTTGTTGTTAACAAAACCTAGACCTGTTTTGAGTTTGTTATCTGTGTTGTTCATCTTTTCCAAGTTAAGCTTTGCCCTTTCCTGAAACATTTTCTTACCTTCTACAATCTTTTCTTTCTTCAGATCAGAAACTAATCCAATGAGAGATTTCATTTCATTTTCACATGATGTTTCCGTCTTACTACACTCAGGTTTAGACTCATTATCATCATCAGAGTTCCAATCTGTTATCTCTACATTTTCAACATCCACATTTTCTTCTAAAACTTTAACTGGATCTACCTTTTTAACTTCTTCTACCATACACTCCTTAAGCTTATTCATGTCTAAATCAGTTTTAGGAGGAAAGTAGTTTTGGTTATAAGGTGGGGGTACATTATTTAAACTGTATCCTAACCCAGTTTTTATTTTATTATGAATCTGTGAGTCAATTATGTATTGAACACTTTTTGATGCATTTTCAAGATCCCATACTGTCAATTTCATGCTTTATTTTTCACTAGTGACCTGAGCTAACAATTTTTGAAGATCTTCAACTTTATCTTTTAAAACATCTCTTTCATATTTGGCATACTCAACATCATAAACAAATTGAGTCTCATTTTGTTGATATGCTTTAATTCTATTTTCCAGATCTTCAATTGAAGCAACATAGTGTCGATTTTTTATGTCCCATTCTTTTAGCTCATCGCAGATTTTAGCATTATGATCTCTATAATGTTTGACAGTTTTCTTGCATAAATTAGTATATAATTTAACTTGTACCTCATATGGAACCTCATCTGAATCTTCAGCTTCCGTTTGTGCCATTAGTGCAAGATTTTGCACTTCTTCAACTTGATCTTGGTCACTCCAATCTACTCCAAGTCCATCCAAAGACACTAGAGCATTTGTGGAAGTATCTTGAATTTGAATGTTTCTTCTTTGACCTCCATTGTATCCACCAGTCCTCTGACCTAATCTTTGATCATTTCCTTCTTGCTTTGGGGATCTGCATTCTCTAGCAAAATGACCCATTTTGTGACAATTGTAACATTCCACCTTACTCTTATCAAACCCAGTGTTGTCTTCTCTCCTCAAAGCAAAGTTACTCTTTCCTGTCCTTTGCAAATATCTCTTTACCCTCATGGAAATCATAGCCATATGCCATTTGAGATCCATGTCTTCAAGATCATCAGGATTGACTTGCTCTAATTCTTCATGAATCAGTGATGAGTTCACATGAGCTGCAAAGAAAGCTTCCATGACTTGATCATAGGATCTGTCCTGTGGTAGTGAACCAGATCCAGACCCATATCCAACTGGTGTTCCCCCACAAGACTTTGAATCAGCTTGTCTCCTACCAGTGGATATAAATGTTGCATTTTGCATATTTTGAGAGTAACCATCCACTTGTTTTTTGCTTTCAACTTCTGATTCAAATGATCTAAGATCATTATATAAGTCACTTAACTCCTTATCATCTAAATCACTCTTCTGCCTTAACCCAACTGTATACATCATCCATTCATCACCCAATGATCTTAAAAATTTTCTGTTAAGATCATCCTTATCTATGTTGACCTTATGATTTTCCAAATCACCAACTAACTTTGAAAATCTGTCGAAAACTTGGGTTAAAGTTTCAAACTTTGTGGCTCCAAAGTTTTCAAGCTGTTGCTTGAGCAATGATCTTTTGTTCTTCTTGGTGCTTGCAATTCCACCAAATCTTTTGTCCAATGCTTCCATCAGAACCTTACACTAGTACAAAAATGACTATTTAGAGTGCAGTGTTATAGCGGTTTTACGTGATAACCGCTATAAAAAGTAAAAAGTGGGTCCAAAATATTTTTTTGAAACGGTTTAATGGCATTACTTGTAGCGGTTTTAGAAAAAACCGCTCTAATTACTTATATTTATAGCGGTTTAGTAAACACCGTCCAAAAAAATATCGTTATTTGTGGCGGTTTAAAACAACCCGCTTCAAAAAAGTACAATTTTAAAACGGTTAAGTAAAGAACCGTTTCAAATAGAAAAAAGTGGAGCGGTTGTTTCCAAAGTTAAAAAAAATGAGTATAGTTAGAAGCGGTTAATTGTTATTTTATAGCACGTTCTTTGTGAACCGTGCTATAAAATAACAAATAACCGCTCCATAATTTTTTCTCATTTTACCTATAAATAAACATAAAATAATGAGTGGTTATCTATTTGTTATTTTATAGCGCGTTCTTTGTGAACCGCGCTATAAAATAACAAATATGGAGCGGTTATTTGTTATTTTATAGCACGGTTCACAAAGAACACGCTATAAAATAACAAATAACCGCTCCATATTTGTTATTTTATAGAACGGTTCACAAAGAACGCGCTATAAAATAGCAAATATGGAGCGGTTATTTGTTATTTTATAGCGCGTTCTTTGTGACCCGTGCTATAAAATAACAAATATGGAGCGGTTATTTGTTATTTTATAGCGCGTTCTTTGTGAACCGTGCTATAAAATAATAAATAACCGCTTCTCTTTTCTCATTTTACTTATAAATAAACACACATATCTTCTCCACCACACACATATTATGTCCAGCATGTACCCACTAATTTACACAAGCAAGATTTATTTAAGTTATTCCCCACTATAGAAAATAAATTGAAGAGTTGATCCGGTGATGACTAACAGTGAGTCACGGTGGCAGCAAACGAGTAAATTAATGTAAGATTCAAAGAAACTATGATTCAATATTTTTTTAGATCTGTGTTCTGGTTCATCAGATCTGTGTTCTTACATATATGTATTTGTGTTCAGATCTCGTCCATGATGACGGCTCACATCTAGTTGTAGTTCATCGGTTGTTATGGTGAGCATATGTATCTTCTATGTATATGCAGATACAACAAACATAAAAATAATATAAAATTTATAGTGTGTTTATATCTATTGCAGTATCCTCAAGAAACAAATGGCAAATTGTTAGTGGACTAGTGGTTACTGAAAAGGCGATGAGTTGCAGTGTATCGTTAGTGCATTTGAAGAAGTTTTACTTTATAGATATATGATTGTTGACTTGTAGTATAGTATTGCTATATTCAAATCCATGTATTCTTGATTTATTGTAATTTGATATGTTTATTTAAGATATGTAATTTTTTGTTTGATTAAAACAGGTTGATATTTTTCCTTTTAGTTATTGTGTATGTATATTTATATAAGTTGAAAAGGAATCTATTTTTTTTTCATAAAAGAAAACTAATTTGAATTTGAAATGTAAATTGAAGCAAGAATAATGAATATATTTGGGTGATTAGCGGAAAACTGAAAATGAATATATGCTTCTGGGGTAAAAGTGATTTTTTTTTTGAATTTTTGTTTGACTTTTGAAGCGGTTTATTGGCCCAATGATCACCTTATGTACTGTCCAACAACCAATTTATTAAAGTAAAGTAACCGCTTCAAATTTATTCTTTTGAAACGGTCGTTTGACCGCTATAAAAGATGTTTAGGCTTTTGTGTCGTCGGCATCAGGGGCGGTTAGATCACCGCTTTAGATGGCCTTTTTCACCGCCATAAATATCCATTTATGTACTAGTGTTAGCATCTGCACACTGATCAAAATTACTTTGATATTCATTTGGGATGGCTATTAAGAGAGTACTAAGAGTTTTCATTTCTGTTGCTCTCTCATTTCTCTCAATATCAGTGGTTGGTGCTGCTCTTGGTAATCTAACACCATTTGCATCAGTTTTGTATTTTGGACCATTTTCAACGATATCCTACATTTGATAATCTGTAAGCAACATGTATTGCCGGACTCTATTTCTCCACATCTCATACTCATCAGGTTTGAGTTTCTGCAGACATCTTAAAATCACCTTCTAAAATCACCCTTAAATGTAGCCTAAACCTTAAAACTTAACCTTTTCAAAATCTTCCTATATTCAAAGAAAACAACTGCTCTGATACCACTTGTGAATCCCAGACTTGAACAATATCAAGATTTAACTAACTAAATGATTTGAAGTATTAACAAGAAGTTTGCGGAATAACACTTATTAACAAGGAAGATTTAATCACATGAACAAAGTGAACAACAAGAAGTAATTTGATAATCAAAGCTTCAATATTATTATTGATGATAATAATACGGATACACTAGACTTGTATCAGGGTTACAAAGAAAACCTTGAAGCTTGCACACCTTCTAACTATGAATGACCAACCATACATATAGTCAAACAAGTACACCAGCTAGTATTGCATGCCATGCATTTGAAAATAAGAAAACTCTATTATATTATTAGAGTTTTCTTTTACAAGTTATCCTCATTAAAGTTTGGAAACTAATCTAACTCTGTATCTGTATTTCTGCTAAGCATGGTCTGTAATAACTGTTCACTGCACGTGCAAGTCTGACAGATCCACTAGGCGTTGTTTCAACTGCTATCTGTGCTAGCAGTGGAAACCATGTAAACTAGACTAGCGGTATTAACTTCAAATGACTTGACGGTGGAAACTTAGAGTAGTCCACCAGTTGTAACGATTGCAGCATCGTAAACTTCAACTAACAGTGGAAACCAAAGCTAGCAGTATTAACAAAGAATACCAGCAGTATTAAGCATACTTAGATTAATTTCTAATTCTGCATCAGTGGACATTCTGACCCAACAGATTCTTTGAAGTTAAAGTTTGTTGAAATTATACGTCAAGGAATGCAAGCTTATGTTTAAGATGGAACTATGATGTCGGTTGGCCGGATTCGAATAATTTTTTTACTTAAAATTTCATTTCTAACTTTCTTGCTCTTGAAAAAGACTTTATACATACAAAGGTCTCCATATCATCTATAAAGCAAAATACCCGTGTGCAATACAGCGCAAAACGCCAAAGCAAAATTTGTAAGCAACAGTGGATATAGTTGTTAACTCGTGACTCGACTCGAAATTTCAATTTTTAACTCGTAACTCGACTCGTAAGTATCATTATTTTACAATGAATATATATATGCATATGTATATGTATATTGTCTATACTATTATATAACACATTTGTGATGTTTTTTTAAGAGGGAATTTACTAAACTACCCCTAACTTTACTAATAATATTTGAAAAACCTACTTTAAATTACTAAAATACCCCTACATGTATTAAAAACTCATTAATACCATTATTATTATTATTTTTATTATTATTATTATTATTATTATTATTATTATTATTATTATTATTAAACTTTAAAGTAATAAATCTATGATATTCAATTCTAATTAATTATAGCTTTTCTATATCTAACTATATATATATATATATATATATATATATATATATATATATATAACTTTTAATAAAAATATTGTTGAGACATAGATTGTGACAACAGATCTAGCTTGATATAGGACTAGTGTAATTATTATTACGTTTGTATATTGGTTTAGATTTGTAAATAAATATTTGTTTTGTTAGTAATATTCGTTAAACATATTATTGTGTTAAGTTAGACGAATTATTAAATACGAAATAAATACATTCTGTGCGAGTCGAGTTCTCAGGTCGCGAGATTAACGAGCCGAGATGAGAACTGAATTCGTGGAAGTCAGTAGCGAATCGAGCTTGGTAATGGGCTTGGGCTGCAAGGCGAGTTGGGCTGAACTTGCTGGCCCATGCGAGCCGAGCCGAGACAGAATATTTAAACGATTTTTCTTTGTAAAATCGTTAACACTGAAAATAACTTTTGCATTCTGATTTCAATTGCTGCGAATTCAACAAACCAGAGAAAAACATAACCTAAGGCTAGGCTTTGACGATTCGTTGTTTAAAGCTAAGTCTAGTTAAAACGCAATACGAACATATTCGTTGTTAGTAAAATAACACCGTATTGAGGGATTCCGCACCTTAATACTACAGATAACGAAGTTATCGATCCTAAAACTAGGGGACTTACATCTGGTATCAGAGCTTTCGGGCTAGATACGAGTGTGTTCGTGAGTTTTAGTTTATTGCGTTTTTGATTCGGGTCGTTTTTACGTGCATTATTGCAATACTAACGATCAAAATCATTCTCTGGAAGTTTTAGGGTTAGTTTACAGTCGAATTTCTCAGTTTCGTTCGTAAAAATACCTTAAAATTCGTTTTTCAGGTTTAACAGCCGTTTCGCGAGTCGAGATTAGGGTTCCAGCGTCGCCTGCGAACCGAGTTGAACTAGCGAGTCGAACTGAGGCTTGCAAGTCGAACCGAGATCTCTCGCGAATCGACATCACTTGCGAATCGACATCTTTTAGCAATCCGAACTGAGGCTTGCGAATCGACAAATTCTGCGAGTCGAGCTGAGATTGCGAGTTGAGCTGAGTCTTGCGAGTTGAGATTTCTGAATTCGCTGAAACAGTTTAATTTTACGTTTTTAAGATGTCTGACTTAAGTAGAATGATCGAAATGGACCACGAGGTGGGAAAGTCAAACGTTCCACCTAAGTTGTTAAGAATCGAGGATTACTACAATTGGAGGGACAGATTTGAATCTTACTGTAGATTCCATGATCTGTCTATCTGGATGTGTATCAAGAGTGGATACACCCCACCTACTCAAACTGTTCAAAATGCTACTGTAGTTCTTACCTATGCAAACATGAGTGATCAAGAGAAGGAAGCGTACAGAAATGAGAATAAATCACATTCTTGCATAAAGATGTGTCTTCCTAAATCCCTTGCTCATCAACTCAAGTCTTTTCATACTGCTAAAGCGCTCTGGGAAGCTTTAGAGAAAAGAGGTGAGGGAAGTCCACAGGTGAGAGCTGGCAAGAAGAGTCTTCTTAAAAAGCAGTTTACTATGTTTAAAGCTTTAAAAGGAGAAGATCTTGATGCCTATGTTACACGATTCTACCATCTGCTAAGTGAATTAGAATACCATGAAATTTTTGAAGAAGAAGTATCTAAAACCGACAAGTTCCTTGAGGGTTTGCCTTCTAAATGGGAAATGTATGGTGTTATGATTAAGGATAACGAAACTAGGTATTCTACTATGACCTTAGAGCAAGTCATTGACAAGCTGAAAGGTTATGATTTCTCCAAGAAGTCAAGAGATAGTGATTCTGATCAGGTTCAGAACCCTGGGCTGTATCATGGAAAGTCAAGTCTTTCGACTGCGTCATCGAGTTCGACCACTGCACTGTTAGTTGGTGATACTAATGAAAATGGAGAGATGATCACTGAAGATCTGTGCTTTATTTCCTCCTCTGGTGATGAGACAAAGGGAAAGAATTCTGAGAAGTCACCTCAAGAGCATCAGAAGATGCCGATGAGTGTGAAATCTGCTGAACAGCAACTGTCTGTTCTTGCTTCCTTTGTGGCATCATATGAGAACTACATAGAAGGAAAGATCAATGATCCTATTCTATTTGATGAGGATTATGAGCAGATAGATTCTGATTATCTTGAGGAACTGGAACTTCAAGATCAACTAGCGTTGATATCTAGAAAGGTGAAGAATTTCCTCAAGAAAACTGGTAGAAAGGTGTTGGGCAATAGATCAGGGTTTGATAAAACCAAGGTCAGATGCTTTAACTGTCAGGGTATTGGTCATTTTGCTAGAGAATGCCAAAGACCTAAAGTAGAAGCACAAGGAAAACAAGGTTCGGGAAGTACTCTTGCTTCCAAAGCCTTAGTGGTGAAGCAGTTGGATGGCTCGTATGATTGGCAAGCTCATTCTGAAGAAGCTTTGATGGCCGAGACCGAAGAAACAACTGCTGGATCAGTGTCCTACATGCCCACTGACATGGAACAGAGAGTAGAGGTGGCTGAGTCTGAAAAAAAAGGCAAGTGATGATGATGTGCTATATATGGATTCAACTCCAGATATGAGTCCTGAAGAATTAGTGGCACGTATGGCTGAATTACAAACTGACAAGAAGAAGGTATGTTTAGATATTCTTAATCTTGCTGATGTTTGTTACTTAGTTACTGATTTACAGTCTCAGAATAGTGTCTTAACTGTGTCAAATAGTAATCTGTCATCACAATTAAATATGGATAAGGAATCTTATAAGACTGTTAGATCTGAACTTGATCAAGCTATTATGGATGTTCGTAGATTAAGTGATGATAAACAGGTCTTAAAAGATAAAATTAAGTCTGATGCGTTGGATAGAACAAAACTTAGAGATACCATAAGTGAAAAATCTGTTGTCATAGATGGTCTCTATATGAATATCAAAGACTTAAATGAGACGATTGCTAGTAAGGATCAGGAAATAGTGAACCTTAACTTAAGGTTAATTGAGCAAAACCGTAAACTTGAGAATTATAGGACATCTCAAATGGATAAAATGTTAGATGCTCAACGTAGTGTAAAGGACAAGACTGGGTTAGGTTACAATGATGTATCCCCGCCTTTTAATGCCAATTACACTCCTATTCCTGAGGACTCTGAGATGACTGAAGTTAATCCTGAGATTTTAGTAGCTGATAAACCTGAACAGTCAGAGGCACAGAAAGATGTTATTAAGAACGTATCATTAGATAATAGCAAGGCTTCTCAGTTCACCAAAATACATTTTGTATCGGGTGGAGTGATTAACGATGCTAAGATTAATGATAAAGTTGATAAGGAACAGCTTAAACCTTTAGTGCCTAAGACTCCGGATGAGAAAGCAAAAGTGAGCAAATCACGCAAGCAGATGTCATGTTTCAAATGTCATCAAAAAGGACACGTGGCTTCGTGTTGTCCTAACAAAAAGCCTGAAGCACCACATAAGCTTGTGATTGAGGAAAAGACACAGACCGACTCTAATATGACTGTAGACGGGTTAGATACCAAACCTAAGTTAGGTAATAAACCTGTGAACATTCTTAAAAGAGATGGTAAGCATAGTGTCTCCCCACCTAAACCTAAACGGTCATATACTCAAAGTGATAATTATGTCCATAAGTCTAGGGATGTGACACCGTCGAGGTTTAGAACTCCAAGTAGAGGCCATAGTCATTATGAAAGTGGCACTACTTCGCGATCACATGAGTTTAATTATAATTATCATAATAGAGCTCATACTTTTGTGCCTAAGAGGTTCTCCTCAAATTCACCTCTTAAGGCTGATCGTCCACAAACTCAAGCTACTTCGAAAGTAACCAAAGCTCCTGATGGGAAGAATGGTTATTTTAAAGAGCTTAAGTTTGTTGATGATAAGGGACAAACCAAGACCGTAATGGCTTGGGTCCCTCTTGATAACTGATCGTGTTTTGTGTTATGTGCAGGAGCATGCTGTGAACAAGGACAGTTGGTGGTATGTAGACAGTGGATGCTCGAGGCACATGACCGGTGAAAGAAGTCTACTGAAGGACTTCAAGGATAGTCTCAAGCAAAAAGTAAATTTTGCAGGAGATAAAGGAGGAGTAATTTCGGGAAAAGGAAAAGTTTCAAATGGAACTTTGACTCTTGAGGATGTGAACTATGTTGAAGAACTTACACACAACCTAGTGAGTGTTTCCCAAGTCTGTGATAAAGGTCATCCAGTTTATTTCAATGAAAAGGAGGCCTTAGTCCTGAAGCCAGGTTTTAAAATTCCTGATGAATGGATATTGATGAGGGCGCCGAGGAAGAAGGACATCTATGCTATCAACATGGGTGTTCCTAACTCTTCAATGGTGTCTACATGTTTATTGTCCAAGGCTTCGGAAACAGATGCTCTGTTATGGCATAGGAGAATGGCACATCTAAACTGGAGAAAGATGAATTATATAACCAAAAATGGTTTGGTTCTAGGTGTACCACAAAAACGTTTCGAGTCTGAGGATAAGTGTGTTCCTTGCATGAAAGGAAAGCAGCACAAGAAACCACACAGACCTAAGACTGAAAACTCTATCTCCTCGCCATTTGAATTGCTACATATGGATCTCTTCGGCCCTATAAGCAAGAGAAGTCTAGGTGGCAAATGGTACTGTTTGGTTGTCACAGATGACTATTCTAGATTCTCATGGGTATTCTTTTTGGGATCAAAGGATGAGACTCCTGGAATTCTAATTGAGTTCTTTGATCTAGTAGAGAATGTCTATAAAAAGAGAGTTAAGCGTATTCGTAGTGACAATGGAACAGAGTTTAAGAATTCAACGTTGAATATCTATTGCTTAAGCAAAGGGATATTACATCAATTCAGTGCACCTTATGAACCTCAACAGAATGGTGTTGCTGAAAGGAAGAATAGAACGTTGATTGAAGCTGCTAGAACAATGCTTGCTGATTCAAAGCTTCCGGTCATCTTTTGGGCAGAAGCAGTGAATACAGCATGTTATGTTCTTAATAGAGTTCTTACGGTTAAGAGACATAACAAGACTTGTTATGAGCTTTTGAACAATAAGAAACCTAACTTAAAAGGGTTTGAACCCTTTGGAGTTTCATGCACCATATTAAAGACTGGACATCAAGCAAAATTTGGTGAGAAGGCTGACGAAGGATTTTTCCTAGGTTATATGCCCAATTCGCCAAATAAGAGAGTCTTTAATAAAGTCACAGGACGTTTGGAGGTAGTTTATAATATTGAGGTTACAAGCTATTCACCGGATGTTCATAAGGGCTTAGATTGGCAATTTGATTATTCTGATCTTTTTGCATCATTTAAAGTTCCTATTAGTGACTATGTCAGTGATTCAGAGATAGCTGAACATTTAGTGTTTGAAGATGAGAATATTGGTCCCGCTTCAACATCGAGTGTTAAGCAGTCTGGAATCAAGACTACTGTTGACTCAGATAAAGCTTCCACAAGTGAGTCACAAAAACCTTCAGAGGATAAGTCTCTAGAAACAGAAGATCTTGATGATCTTCATACAAAGTTTGATGACATACTTACTCCTTTGAAACATCTAAGAATATCTTCAGCACGTACGGAAGATGTACCTGAATTGGAAGAAATTGGTACTAATTTGGAAGATGAGATACCAGTTGAACCAGTTACTACAACTAGAACGAGTAAGAATCATCCAGTTGAAAACATCATCGGTGATATTAATACTCCGGTTCAAACTAGGCATCAATCCAGAACTAATACGTCTGAGAATTCTGAATACCAAAGCTTGTATACTGCAATGAAAGAGACAGGGATTCCTAATCAATGTCTATATTCATGCTTTATCTCACAAGTCGAGCCTAAAAATGTTCAAATGGCTTTAAAAGAAAACTCGTGGGTAGAAGCAATGCAAGAAGAACTATCTCAGTTCTCTAAATTACAAGTATGGGAGTTGGTTGACCTACCAAAGGGAGAATATCCAATTGGAACTAGATGGGTATTTAAGTGTAAGAGAGATGATAAAGGTATCGTTACTCGCAATAAAGCTCGTCTAGTGGTTCAAGGTTTTAATCAACAAGAAGGTATTGATTACAATGAAGTGTTTGCACCAGTTGCTAGGCTAGAAGCAATTAGAGTATTCTTAGCATTCGCATCATATTATGGTATAAAAGTGTATCAGTTGGATGTTAAGAGTGCCTTTTTGTATGGCAAAGTGGAAGAATTGGTGTATGTTTCACAACCGCCAGGGTTTGCTAATCCTGAGTATCCAGATAGAGTATATCGTTTGAATAAGGCTCTATATGGATTACATCAAGCACCTAGGGCATGGTATGGAACACTATCAACGTATCTACTTGAGAATGGATTTACAAGAGGATCAATTGATAGTACACTATTTGTGAAGTGGAAAAAGAAAGACTTTCTTCTTGTACAAGTGTATGTTGATGACATTATCTTTGGATCGTCTGATGAAAAGATGTGTCAAGAATTTGAGAAAGTCATGAGAAAAAGGTTTGAAATGTCTGCAATGGGAGAGTTGAATTTCTTCTTAGGATTACAAGTTGATCAAAAGAAGGATGGATTCTTTATTCATCAATCTAAATATACATATGAGCTATTAGAACGTTTCAAGATGGATGAAAGTAAGGTCTACAATACTCCAATTCCAGTCAATCATGGATTAGGTCCAGATACATCGAGTGATAGCGATGTGGATCCAACTCTTTATAGAGCCATGATCGGATCACTAATGTATCTTACAGCCTCTAGGCCTGACATCATGTTTGCTGTTTGTTTATGCGCAAGATATCAGGCTAATCCGAAAGAGTCACACATGCAAGCTGTTAAACGAATCTTTCGTTACCTCAAAGGGAAACCTAAGCTGGGTCTTTGGTATCCGATTGATGGAGACTTAGATCTCGTAGCTTATACTGATTCGGATTATGGAGGATGCAATCAGAATAGGAAATCTACGACTGGAGGATGTCAATTCTTAGGAGGTAGATTAGTATCCTGGCAGTGCAAGAAGCAAACCTCGGTAGCCATTTCTACATGTGAAGCTGAGTATGTTGCAGCTGGCAGCTGTTGCTCGCAAGTTCTTTGGATTCAACAGCAACTGCGGGATTACGGGTTAAATATAACCAATACTCCTATGATGATTGATAACGAATCTACTATGTCGATCACCAATAATCCAGTAAAGCACAGTAAAACTAAGCATATTGATATTCGACATCATTTTATTAGAGATTGTGCTGAAAAGAAATTGATAAAGTTAGTTAAGGTTCCATCATTGGATAACTTAGCAGACTTATACACAAAGGCGTTCGACAGAGCAAGATTTGAGACGTTGGTTCAACTAAACGGAATGAGAAATCCAGAGTGATTAGTCTTCCAAGGGTATTCTTGTAATAGTTAGTATTTATGTGTTTATTATTAAAAAAAAAAAAAAAAAATATATAAAAAAAAAAAAAAAAAAAGAGGGCGTATGGCATTCATTTGCTTGTTACCTAAGGGGAATCGCCTTCATTTAAGTTTTTATTTGCAAAAACTACGGGAAATGATAGTACATTAGGAGAATAAGCTTCACAATAATAAAGCTTAAGTCCTAAGTATGATATGGTAGTAGGTTCAAATAAAGTTGCTTTAGAACTACAGCGGTTCTATCAGGTATGTGTTTATATTTATTTGATTATACACCTATATCCACAAGTTATAATTTGTCTATTTTTAGTAAAATTTTAGATGGCTTCATCATATGATGTACTGGTAGGCAAATTATATGAAATTTTCTAAGTCTTAAGAATTTAATTAACTACTTGTTTATTATTTTGTGTAACTATTCTATGATGTATGACATTAAGTCTTAAATGTTGAATGATGGTATTACCATACACTGTTATCATGCATTTTAATTAAAGTGACAAATAGTAGCAATATGGGTATTAATTTAATTACTGGTAACTATGTTGTACTATGTACAGAACTGAAACCTTTAATTAAATTAATATTCTCAAATATATTTTGAATTATGCTAGAAGGAATCTTCTGTTGTACTACGTACAGACTTAGATAACATAGCATATTCAAAGTATGTTTGATATTTGTCTAACCGTAAAAATTCAAGTGTATGTTATATGTTTCGAAAAGATACATCATTTAGTAACCGCTACCTTGAAAATTTAATGATGCAGTGTTATGTGTTTTACTTGAATTCTTCAGTATGTCATATACTAGGAAGCACTTGATAATTCTCATACTAACAATAAAGAGTTTGCTTAGAAAATTGAGTATAATTTGTTTATGTGGATCATATACTGGTAATCGTCTTGAACTATCTATAATTAAAATATTTACTTTATGTGCGTAATGCATTTATTAATTATGCTATGTGGATAAAGGTACCTAAGATATAGTTTTATAAATATAAATGTATAAATGATATATTTAGTTGTAATTTTATAGTAATTTATTTGAATTTCATGAGGTATGTATACTACCAATCTGCTTAAACTTTTTAAATATATCATGAATTGCTTATTCTTACTAATATGATCCCTAAGCAGATAAATTCTTATTCATTTTATGTATGTATTTTATTTTGTTTCAAGTGTTTAATAAAATGGTACTTGATACCTATGATTATGTAATTTTGTTTTAGTTTTTAATTTTTGTGTTAATTATGCTTACCCTTCGGAATTAAATCATACTGAATGTTTTTGAGTTGAACAACGTGACAAATACAAGTGAAAATTAATTATAATTTAGACTTGTGAAAATATCGGGTTTTTATTTATACTTAGAATTAAAATTCGCGTTTTTAATTATTTCTGCGAGTTGACTTCGACTTGCGAGTCCGCTTCAAATCTCGCGAATCGAATGTAAAGTATAAAGGTGGTCAAACGAGTCAGACCAACCCACCGAACCCACATACTTCGCGAGTTCAGTAAAGCTTGCGAATCCGTCAACAAGGCGAAACGAGGCGATTTATTGTTTTCGTTTGATTTCGATTCTTAGATTACGGGAACGAGTTATTCAATCCGAGGACTTTATACATCTTCATATTGCGAACATTTTGAGGTATAAACCAACGGATTTCACCGTGTAAATAACAAGAAATCGAAGTTTTTATAAAACTTAGGGTTTCGGGTTAAAAACTAAACGATTTGCGTCGATTACGATGTTATTGGACATAAATCCTTGTGGTTTATGTTAAATGGATGTTAATAAACGTAAATCAATTGATAGATCATGTTAAATTCAACAGATTAATCGATTTTAATTAAAAATTATCGACGGCTGTTCATCGAACGAGTTGAGATTTTACCTCGACTCCCTGATTGAATGAAACGAGTTGACATTGTGAATCAACTCGCAGCGAGTTGACTAGCGAATCCATGAGATTAGCGAGTTCACTTCAATAGCTGCTTTATAAGTTTAGCGAGTTCATAAGCAAAACGAGTTGACCTCACCTCGTTAGGCCAGTTTATGCGAGTCCAGTACTTAGAAAAATTTTATTTTTTAAAGTAGTGATATAAATGTTAAGACTTTTTAAGTAATAACTTTTATGAAATGGATTTGTGTTAATTCTTATATGATTATATCGAAAGTCTACTAATTTAAGAAGAAAATTAGTGGCGTGTCCTAATTTCACATTAGCGGTATAATTTTTAACGTTAACGACTTGAGATTTTTATTAAAATAACAAGTACCTAACGTGATTTAAATTAGACTTAAGACTTTTTAGTTATAAGTAAAATTTTTATATACAACTTGAGATTATTTTTGTATCAAGTTATATATAATTACAATTTTAAACTAAGATGTTTGATGAATCTCGATTCATAATACATAATAGTTTAAATATTTTTTATCGTGCATTAAATTATATCTGTTGTTTGTATTCATTACAGATATGGCTAGAGCATTTGATAAGGGTCACAACATCCTGGTTGATCTGAACCTTGAGGCCAAACGGGCTGACAGGGTTGCTGATATATTACGTTTTCTAGCACGATCAAGGATTAGATATGCCATTACGACCAATCCTCCTATCTCACAGACTATACTGAACGATTTCTGGACGGATATTGTTTATGACGAATCTGTCACTCCGCCAGAGATTCGAGCTACAGTTGGTGGACAACCTGTTACCTTTTCAGCTGGTAATCTTCGTGAGATTTTGCAGCTAGGTACGGTAGAACAGGAGAACGGGGATATTGAGTATCCTATGGACTTTATTGAGGGTGCTATTGGACGTATGGGATATACAGGAGACAGGCGTGGACGTCAGTTCCAGAAGCCTCTGGTCATTGGTCAGTGGAGGTTTCTTTGGCACGTGATGAATATAGTCTTCGCAGCAAAGAAAGGTGGCTTTGATGAGTTGAGCCCTGCGATTCTATCGGCTGTACTGTCACTGGTTTACAATAAACCATACAGTTTTTGTGATTACATTTTTGGAGAGATAGCTAGACAGATATCGGGTTCTGTTAGATCTAGATTTATGATCTACCCGAGGTTTTGTATGCTTATCATACGTGCGCGTCTACCGAACTTGGTTATTCCTGAGCCGTTTTTATCGGTGAATACCATTGATCAACGTGGTTATAATGCCATGTTTATGCAGACGATTAGGAAGGAAGGAGTGGTGAAACCGGAAATTAGACCACTTTTTGGATATATTGTTGATCCGAACTACGTTGCACCGCCAAATCATGGGTGGTTGGACGTAGCTCCTGCTGCTGTTGTTGCTCCTGCTGTTGCTGATGTTGTACCTGCACCTGTAGCTGAGGAAGCTCAACCTGAAGATCCACAAGGGCTCCTTGAGGATGTTCTTATTCAGGCTGGTCAGGTGGATCAGCAGGTGAATCAAGAGGTTGCTGCACAGGTTGTGCAACAAGTTTTGGAGCAGAATGATGATGAGACAAATCCTTTGCTTCAAGACATTGAGAGTTACTTGGCACCACCTGAGGTAATCTGTTACTTATGTAATAATATAGATGCTTAGTTGATAGATTGTTTTTATTGATCATAGATGCATAATATTATTATATAATGATTCTGATATTAGATATTTAGTAAATTGGATATTATTTCTGATTTTAAAAATATAAATATCATTATACGAACAGGAAGCTGAAGCTGAGGCTGCACATCCAGAAGTTATATTACTTGAGGATGAGCAGATACAGCTTGATAGATCAGTTGTTGTACCAACTGAGGTATTATATCTGATTAATCTTAAATATATAGAACTTGTATGATAGAGCTTACGCTAATCATAAATGTTTAATATATTTAAAATTTAGGATCCTGTTAGATCATCTAGAGGTCGTGATGGTGAGACGGCTTCAGATGAAGATTCTGATAATACACCTTCTCCTCCTCCATCTGCTTCTGAAAAGAAGAGGAAGGGTAAGAGTATTCTGGAGGAAGGTACTGAGGAAGTTGAGATTCCTTTGATGAAGCGTCCGAGAACGCTTACTATTCGAGAAGGTTAGTATTAATTAAAGTTAAATAATCTTAACTTGTTGTTTATCAGGAGTTGAACTGAGACAGTTAATTCTGTATACAGTTTCTCAGGATACACCACAGGTAGAGATGGTTGCACCGGTGGTTACGGAATCGATGTCTTTACCGCTTCAAGTATGAGATATAAATTCTATAACTATGAGTGTTATGCAATTAATTAGAGTTTGAGACAGAGTAATCTGTAACAATAACTGATTTTAATTGTGTTTAACTTTACAGCATGAGGTTGCTGATTTAGTTCGTGGAGCTAATTTTCCGACGAACAAAACAGCTAGATTTGCGACAAGTTTGCTTACGCAAGCTTTGTCTCAACCTCATACACCGCTTACCAGAGACTGGCATATTGAGTCTCTTACACCGCCTGGACCCAGAACGATACCTGTTACTCCAACGACTGATGCTGAAAGGATTACATCCTTAGAGTCGAGGGTAAAGGATTTGGAGAAGCTTACTTCTCAGATTCCAGAGCTGGTGTCGAGCAATCTTCTTCTTTCACAACAGATACTCAAGCAGAGTGAATCGTACAATCTGTTGATGAAGACTCATGAGACGTTACTTGCGGACTTCACTGTACAGAGACTGAAGTTATCTTCTTTAGAGAGTCTGGTCTTGAGATCGCATTCAGGACAGCCTGCTCAGGGGGAGATATTGGTATATCTGGAGTCTTGCAGAGAGAATGAGTTGAAGAGAAAGAGAGATCAAGACAAGGACGATGATCCCAATGCACCGAGTGGTGAGCAGACTGGTCCTTCAAAGACTAGTGAGCAAGCTACTATTCAGGGGGAGTCTGGTGCTGGTGCTAGTGGTTCTGGAGTGGGTACAAGTGCAGATAAGACTGTATCGGGTGATACTGAAGCTGGTAAGATAGCTTAGTATTATCTTAGTACTGTAATATTTGTAATAGTTTGTAGTGAACAAGTGTAAACTTAATTATTGTGTAAATATATTTGGCTTAGGGTTATTATTATTTTAAGTAAAATATGTTTGGTAATTTAAGTTTATAAAATTATGTTAAGATAAAATAGTGATCGAAAGACTTCTGACTTATTGAGTAGTCGAGCGGCGTGTTCCGATTAATTTCGGCGGTCATAATTTTATAATAACATATGCATTTTAGATTTGATTATAGACTTAAGACCGTAAGGTTTATAAGTAATTAACAAGTTAAAAATGTATTCGTATTAACTAGACAAATGATATATAATTTAAAGGTTAAATTGATAATGAATGAGATCAATTAACACTTGGAAATTATATAAGGTAATTAATAGTAAATTTAAATGTTTGGTGATTATTCACAATGCATTAGAATTTAAAATTAATTAATATTTGTTAAGTAGACTTAAGAGATTTTAGATTGATTCAGGGTAATCAATAAAAGATTTTATAAGTTATATTTATATTGCGTTTATATGTTAGGTTAAAATATACAAAAGAATTAATAAAGAAATTCTTAGATTGGTTCAGGGAAATCAATAAAGAATTTGAATTATTAATATATTTGTATTTATGTTTTTCTCTAGGAATGGAAATGCTTAATCTATCAGATTCGGAAGATGATATTCTGGATGAGATAGATGAAGAGATTGATTATGATATTGAAGAAGGAGAGTTCAAACTTCCTGAAGATTGGACTGCAGTATTTGAATCAGTGATAGATGAAGGTGTTGATCTGGATGCAAATGTAGATGAACATGTTGTGAATCCATCAACGACTGAATTTGTTTTTGTAAATGAACAAGGAGAATCAGTTATTGATTTAGAAGCTTTTGAGAATGCTTCTGAAGATTCAGATACTGAAGTTGAAGAAATAGAGGACAAATACAAACATATGGTTGGTAATCCTATGTTTATCCAAGAAATGCTGAAAAAGAAAAAGGAAAATAAGCAACGCATTTTGAAAGAAGTTGATATTACTGGAAAGCGTGTACTTAAAACTGGCATTATTGGATGGTATTATGACTCTGACCTGAAGCTCTTCGCGATCAAAAGGTTTGACGGGGTTCAATATTTTGAGAAGAAGCTTACCGTGTTTAGTTCATTGCCTCGATATGAGATTCGAGACTTGGCTAGATTAGATATGAAAAATCCAAGTGATGATGATTATGCTAAGTATGTTGAGCGTATCATTAGGACTGAAGGATTATCTATGAAGTTTTCGAAGATTAAGCCAAGGAAAGGAAAAATGATAAAGCTAAACGAACTTAGTCAGAGAACTGGAAGAAGAAGAAGGAAGAAGGTTTATCCAGCGGTCAAATGCATTAAGCAAATACCAATGAAGACTATGCCTCAGAATATTTTGGGAAAATTGAAATATTGGGGGGTAGATGCTGGAACAGGAGAAGCCTTTATGATTGAAGCTGATGATGATTATCCTAATGGCGAAAAAGAAATTCTTCGTGTATATGATCACAGACATTTGATGAATTTATCAAAGGAAGATTTGATTATGTTATACAAGAACAAGATCATATCTACTGTTGGTTGGGGTGATTTAGCACGAGATTATCATAGGATGGTTAAAACATGCATCAAGCTTAAAATTTTTGCAGGAAGTAAGATTTACAAATGAAGACCAAAGACAGCGTGAAGATAAAGAAGCTAGAGCTATTGTCAAGGGGGAGTCTGTTGAGACATAGATTGTGACAACAGATCTAGCTTGATATAGGACTAGTGTAATTATTATTACGTTTGTATATTGGTTTAGATTTGTAAATAAATATTTGTTTTGTTAGTAATATTCGTTAAACATATTATTGTGTTAAGTTAGACGAATTATTAAATACGAAATAAATACATTCTGTGCGAGTCGAGTTCTCAGGTCGCGAGATTAACGAGCCGAGATGAGAACTGAATTCGTGGAAGTCAGTAGCGAATCGAGCTTGGTAATGGGCTTGGGCTGCAAGGCGAGTTGGGCTGAACTTGCTGGCCCATGCGAGCCGAGCCGAGACAGAATATTTAAACGATTTTTCTTTGTAAAATCGTTAACACTGAAAATAACTTTTGCATTCTGATTTCAATTGCTGCGAATTCAACAAACCAGAGAAAAACATAACCTAAGGCTAGGCTTTGACGATTCGTTGTTTAAAGCTAAGTCTAGTTAAAACGCAATACGAACATATTCGTTGTTAGTAAAATAACACCGTATTGAGGGATTCCGCACCTTAATACTACAGATAACGAAGTTATCGATCCTAAAACTAGGGGACTTACAAATATGACATAAATTTTAAACCGTAAAGAGTTACGAGATGTGTATGGACGGAAAGCTCGGAACGAGAAGCACGTGTTAACAAACCGCCGAAGGCGGTTTGTCCACAGTTTGGAGTCAAATTCCAGCTCTAAAGACTTCAAAATCAACTTTTAGTCAATTTGACACGTTTTAAAATGTTTTAAAAAATTAGAAACAGACTTAGGTGTGTTTTTTTGTGTATTTATAAATTTACATGTTTGTTTATATTTCTTATTTTGTATTGATACAATTAATTTCTACATTTGAGATTTTCAATTTTTGGATTAAATTATATAATTACAATTTCAAGAACATAATGTTTAGTTTTTAAATTACTAATGTAAAAAACATAAAACAATGACTCCGCACCTACCAACTTGCCAACTGGCTATTAGAGATTCGCAGCTCGACTATCGAGTTCAGAACGACATATCGTAGTGCATCGTCATAAATGTAAAGCTAATGAATGTTTACTCGCCGCATTACGCGGGCATTCTGCTAGTTGTTTAAGATTTTTATTCTTAAGTGAAGTAAAACATGATGAGAGTCTTTAATTAAGTCATTGATTGACAATCAACAAAAATGTTTAATTTAATAGATTATAGTCATTTCTTTATATATTTTGTGCTATTATTTTGGGTATTACATATTACACTAAAAGTTTGTTTGAATTACTCGTAAGAGTCGCATAAGACTTGGAAGAGTCACACACGACTCGGAAGAGTCAATAAACGACTCGTAAGAGTCAAATTTATTTAAGAGTCGGGGTCCGAGTCGCCTCGCTTTGTGAATTTTTGACTCGACTCGATCGTAAGAGTCGACTTGTGAATCGTAAAAATTTGACAACTATGATAGTGGATCGAAATAGTATTATGTCGTTCTTTTTCTTTTCCAATATATGCGATGATGAAGTATGACTCATTCAAAATTTTGCACTTATATTTTTAGCGATGGAAAAAGTGTGGTCATTGTTAGATTCAATTAATTAATTAAATTACCATTGGTTTCTAAAAATTAAATATGAATACTTAAATGTTGATTTTCAAAGTTGTTCTTAAAAGATTCTTAAATAGAAGGGTAAGATGTTTTATATGTACTCCATATAGATAATCTTGTGCACTTAAAAGGAGATATTCACTTTCTATACTTCAAAAATTTAATGGTTTAATCACTCAAATTTATTTTTTATAACAATTTTGTCCTTTTAAGTTTATCTAGTTTAATCATCTAACTTTCAAAATTTGTGGTTTAACCCTTTGAAATCTTAAACCACAAATTTTTTAAAACTTTAAGGATTAAATCATAGAAAAAAAATTAAATGGTTAAAACGAATAAAATTGAAACTTTGAGGATTCAATCATTTTTAACCCAAGATTTTAACCTGTTCTCTATAATAACTTAGTTGTTTAAAAAAACAGAAATGACACGAATACCCTTATCTTCAACGAAATAGACAAAACTACCCTTCGTTAACTTTAAAAATGACATACAAATTTCAAGAACTAATTATATAATAATATGATATCAAATGCAATTTAGGCCATAAATAAGTAAATCTACATTTGAAACTATTAAGTAAAAGGCAATTTAGTCCATCACACTAGTACACAAACGGGTATATATGGCGGTGAAAAAAGTCATCTGAAGCGGTGATTTAACCGCCTCTGATGCCGATGCCACTAAAGCCTGAACATCTTTTGAAGCGGTCAAACGACCGTTTCAAAAGAATTAATTTGAAGCGGTTAACCTTACTTTAATAGAACGGTTGTTGGACAATATATGAGGTGTTTGTTGGGCTAATGAACCGCTTCAAAAGTCAAACGAAAATTCAAAAGAAATTTACTTTTATCCCCAAAAGCATATATTCATTTCCAGTTTCCTGCTAATCACCCAAACATATTCATTATTCTTACTTCAACTTAAATTTCAAAATCAAATTAATTTTCTTTTATGAAAAAAAAATAGATTCCTTTTCAACTTAAATAAATATACATACATAATAATTGAAAGGAAAAATATCAACCTGTTTTAATCGAACAAAAAATTACATATCTTAAATAAACATACCAAATTACAATAAATCAAGAATACATGGATTTGAACATACCAATACTATACTACAAGTTCACAACCATATATTTATAAAGTAAAACTTCTTCAATTGCACCAACGATACACTGCAACTCATTGCCTTTTCAGTAACCACTAGTCCACTAACAATTTATCATTTGTTTCTTGAGGATACTGCAATAGATATAAACACACTATAAATTATATTTTATTTTTATGTTTATTATATCTACATATACATAGAAGATACATATGCTCACCACAACAACCGATGAAGTACAACTAGATGTGAGCCGTCATCACGGACGAGATCTGAACACAAATACAGATATGTAAGAACATAGATCTGATGAACTAAAACACAGATCTAAAAAAACATTAATTCATAGTTTCTTTTAATCTTACATTAATTTACTGGTTTGCTGCCACTGTGACTCACTGTTATTCATCACCGGATCAACACTTCAATTTATTTTCTATAGTAGGGAATAACTTAAATAAATCTTGCTTGTGTAAGTTAGTGGGTACGTGCTGGAGATAATATGTGTGTGGTTGAGAAGATATGTGTATTTGTTTATTTATAAGTAAAATGATAAAAGAGGATCGGTTATTTTATAGTGCGGTTCACAAAGAACGCGCTATAAAATTATTTTAGGAGCGGTTCTTTGTTATTTTATAGCGCGGTTCATAAAGAACGTGCTATATAATTTTTTTATGGAGCGGTTCTTTGTTTTTTATAGAGCTGTTCATATAACTCTTTTTTTTTTTTAAACTATACTCATTTTTTTACTTTGGAAACAACCTCTCCATTTTTTTCAATTTGAAACGGTTTTTTACTTGACCGTTCTAAAATTGTACTTTTTGAAGCGGGTTGTTTTAAACTGCCACAAATAACGGTATTTTTTTGGAGTGGTGTTTACTAAACCGCTACAAATATAAATAATTAGAGCGGTTTTTTTTAAAACCGCTACAATTAATGACATTAAACCGTCCCAAGAAAAATTCTGGACCCACTTTCTACTTTTTATAGCGGTTTTCACGTAAAACCACTATAACACTGCGTTTTAAATAGTCATTTTTGTACTAGTGTCAATAAACAAACAGACGTACATTTAGCTAAAGCACCCTAACATAATTGTAAAGCTAAGGAAAACCTCTATATTGAAATGTAGAATCCATTCTGAAATTTATAAATATATTTTTATAATATAACATTTGTATTTCTCATAAAATCAACTTTTAATTTCGTGTGTCTACTACATACTAAGAATATACTCCTAACTGATATGAAAATATAAATAAGATGATCAATTAAGACCTATATATGGATCAACTAGGAAGAACTGATAAGCTAGCCATCAAGTGCCATCAAATTATCATATCAATATCTTGATAAAACACCTTTTTGAAATCTTCCATATGCCTATCCTGCAAACATAATGCAACCACCAAAGATCCATCTCCATTTTGATCATGAAGAATCAAAGAATCACCATCAGATTCATGTGTTCCTGGACCCATATGAATCTCCTTCCCCCATCCAAAATCAGCACCATAGATTGGTAATGTTAACCAACTTATCACCCCTACATTTGGATTACCATAAAAAGGCCCTTCATCGTTTTCGGTTGGTATCAACTCTCGAAGATGAGACAAGTCTTCTTGATTCTTCAAAAAGTCTATCACCGAATTCACGTACTCATCGTCCACCTTATCAATCACTTCGCGAATTTTACTTGAAACGTATCCTAAAGGGTTTGAAAGTATCTCACCCGAATATCCAGTAACAATCATGTTTACAATAGCATTCCCGAAGTATTTTTGTGGCAATGGTGGCCTCATTCTGTTTCGAACATCTACGCAAATGGCTAATGCAGTTGGTTGTTCGGGTAAATGCTTACGAGCTTTACATGAAGTTCTCCATATGTGGGAAGTGATGGCTTCATATCTAGTATAACCATGGCTCATTCCACTTTTATGACTTTTATTAGCTTCATTTCGTAGTTTTTCAACTTGGGTTGATGTTAATGTCAACATAGTAACCGTTGTTTCTTGTTCACGCTCGCTTTTACTAGATTGATTAATAAGAATTGGAGGAGGACCAAATTGTTCATGTTCAATATTTGAACATGATCTAGGAGGATCACCAGCTCGCAATACTTTTCGATCAATATAAGGTGGCGACTCAATCACCTCTCCTCGACAAACCCTAGCCCATTCGGACACAAAATGAAGTGCACTTTGCCCATCAGCAACAACATGAGATATATTCAAACCAAGACTAAGACCACCGCAAACAAATCTTGTGACTTGTATAATTAACAATGGAATTTCTTCAATTGGTACTTTCTGATAATCTATTTGCGGAATTAGTTGGTAATATACTGGAGATGGTAATAGAGTATCCAAATCGACAAGATTTATGTCGGTGTAAGCTTCTATGAACTCGACTCCAGTAGCATTACAATTGATCTGTAGACGGCCTCCATCGATAGTGGCTAGTCGGCCGGCTAAAGGGTAGAAGTGAACTAGGGTACTACTTAGCGAACTTTTAAGAGTTTGTAAGACATTGGCCCAATCTTCGGGGGATTGTTTGTAGAAGTACATGGTTGGGACATGAGTGGTTACACCACTTTGGTCTAGTTCCGATAAGGCTAGGTGACCAGACCATGTTTGGTCAGATGGTTTAACCATGCAAGAAGCCTTGTTGAAAACCTTCATTTTGGGAACAGAGAAAAATTATGGTTTATACTTAAAAAATGTTGGTGTTTTGGGGGTATTTATGGGCTAAATGAAACCATTTGAATGGTGTGACCCTAAATTTGTGCCTATAAAACATTGTATTGATAAAGTGAATGTGTAGTGCATGATCATGGGAGATAACGTGTGCTTGTTGTTAAAAGGAAGCTTATAAATGAACTGTGATTCTTACTAAAAATTGCTACATTTTAGTAAGGGATTGGCCACTAGTGCCTAAGAGGATAAGGTAGTTAACAAGTGTTCAATAAAGCCTTACATATATAAAAAAATTTGAATTCAAAAATGTATACATCATACCATCTAATTTTTTTGAACTTCTGTGATATTGAACAACTGATTTTTTTTATCGGATGAATATTATTGGACCTCAATAGCATCGTTCATTTGAAGAGTGGGCCAAGATAGAATCATATGTCCAGCAGATCTAGCTCAGTGGTTGAGCAAGTGGTTTTCAAACCACAGGTCAGGGGTTCAAACCCCGTAATGGACATATGGAAAATCCCTTGGGCCTTTGGGCTCCGGGGTGAGGAGTTTTACCCGCTTCGGCAACCGGATCTGTCGGCACTTGAGCCGGGGACGGAGTAGGGTTTCTTCTCGAGGGTGCATAATGGTGATGATCGGGTGGGTGGCTAATGGGCCCCCGTCAGTGATCCAAAAACTGCCTTCAAAAAAAAAAAAAAGATAGAATCATGATCCAACTATATTATTCATTGGCCCAAGTTCCCAACAGAGTCGCTTACGGCTTACCTATAAGGCTATAACTCTATAAGACCGATTTTGAGATCTTAAAATTTGGATATGTGAATTTGTCAAATTACATACCGATTTGTACATTATAAAAAATTATTCGTACACTACTTTTTGTGTTTTATAATATTATATTGTACAATTTCATAAAACACTTTTAGTGGTGTATAAGAATTTTTAGTGATGTAGGAATCAATGTCCATTTTAAATGATACAGTATTATTTTTCTTCATAGCCCATTTCTACTGGACAAAGTATACTTCACCTCATAAATTCCTAAATAGCAATACATAGTATATTAAGATATCGTAATATCGTATTTACTCTAAACTTTTATAAAAACATCTCATATATACCTTTAAAACAGATATCGTAAACAAATACTCCCTTTGAAATTTTTACCCTAACAACTAAGGAAGTTGATAAATACAACACACGAGTTGATTCAAACACCAAAGTGGTGTTATGTTATACTTGTACTATGAGCTTCAACTGCGATACAGTATGGTGTATAAATTAATTTTTTTGTTGTATATATCACCTCCCAATAACTAAACACTCATTTCCTAATATATAAATAAAAACTAAAACACATACCACATACCACATACATTCAATTCAAAACATAGCTCTTAGGTAACGCTTATGAGATGGGCCAAGAGACATTCCATACCATCAATCAACTTAGCCAAGTTTTGTTAATTTAGGGCATATACAATCTTACACGTCGATATGTATTAATTTATTATATGTCCCATAAAATAAAACTACTTCCTTATTCGAAAGTGAACCCTACTTGCATTATGAGTTGTCTTGATCACCAACATGAAACATTATTGGTATTTGTAAGTATCTTATTAATGGGTTGGCTAATGTTTCATGGACATTGATTCAATAATTATAACATCATGTTGTTTCATTTACTTAGGGAGTTAGGGTCAGTGTAGTTGGGAGCATGTGTAATTGTTTGTCACAAAAAAAAAAAAAAAATAAATAAATAAATAAATATGTAAGTAATGTAATGTTATTTTACATATGGGTAGTGATTCGTACACCACCACTTTTTATCCATACACAATCAAACATGCTTTGTAGTCTTCAACTGTACAATACTGTAAAGCATAAACGGTGGTATATGGATAAAAGGTGGTGGTGCACGAATCACCACCCTTTACATATATCTTGATAATTACAGTAATATAATAATAATTTGATGTTACTTATTTCGCATAATATATCGTCTAACAATAGCCAAATGATCTTAACATGAATGTTAGATACTTGGTTAATTGTGCAATTTAGCCCCTTTAAATGGTGCCAACGAAACGTTTTGAAACAGGAAAATGATAACGACGGTGTAACGGTTGTTAATAATAATGATTTTCATGCATGAAGTTTCACGTATTTGATATGTAGCTATGTAATTTGAATATTTGATAGTTAGATTATTCTTTTTGTGATAAAAATAGAGCTCTAAGGGGTGTAATAAACAAAATCAAAATAATTATAAATATAGAGTACATATTTTCAATTATGATCATAGTTGTTTACTCGCGATTCGAAATCAAAAATTGTAACTTGTGACTTGACTCGTAATAAGAGTCATACATATATATAAAATTAGAGTGGGTGACACAATTGTCGAAAATGGACACGTACTACTCAATCATCCATTAACCCTCCAATCTTGTCGTCTTTATATATACTCACAATGTCTCATAATCTCTAAGGTGCCATTTTTAATACCATTTAAAGAGATAATAATGTGTAAGATCTTTATTCTCAAGAGTCAAGAGAACTAGACCAGTACGAGGGTCGATAGTGAAGTTGTCGACTAACAATAACCACAAGTGCATTATTCAAAACAAACTTTATTATTTTTCATTATTTTTTGATATTACACTAAAGACTTGCATGCATTTTGACTCGTAAGAATCACGAGTAGTCGGCCACGACTCATAAAAGTCAAAATCATTTAACATTTGGGGTTTGAATCATCACTTTATTTACGATTATTGAGTCAACGAGTCACTCACAAGAGTTTTAAAAAACTATGGTATGATATGTATCAAAACTTGTGTTTGCTTTCTCTAAAGTTGTATGAATCAAACTACTTCACCTTTACATTATGAAGGCTACAAGCCGCAAACATATCTGTAGGTATGTAGATGGATCCACGTCAGTCACCAAGTTGTTTAACATATAATGAAAACCATTTTTTGTATTAAAGCATACTAAATATAGATCGCAATCTCTAATGCGATTAAATAATGTATTCGATATAGTGCTTATGGAAAAGGACAAGCCGCAAAGAGTACAGTTCGTCAATAAAGATTTTGATTTCCCACGTACGGAGTATATATTATTACAGAAAATAATTGGTACACCAAAATTTGTAAAATTGAATATATGCTTAAATATGTGATTAGTTAGTTTGAAAAATTGATGTGATAAGATTAACAGAGAGAAAAAAATTAACCAATCAGAGAATTGTGCCTACTTTTAGGTCTACGTCAATAGACCTATTTAACATTACTCATTTATTATTACTCCGTATTAATTAATTTACCGGCTAATATTTAAAAATATGAAATTTCTTAACTTTAGTTATTATAAGTTTATAACTGTCAAACTACAATACAAATAGAGACAAATATAAGTGGATTAGTTGGGTTGGGCCTCAAAACAAGGGAGTTAATGGAACAAATTATGGGATAGCGTAAATCAATATACTAGTGCACTACATTCGGGATTATTCGGGATTTTTATATGGGTTAATAGACACGGAGGGGATTAAACTTTAAAAAAATGTTCGATTGAGGTAATTATCTTTGTTTATTAACAAATTCATAAATCAAATACTGATACCGGTTGAAAATACGAAGGGAGCTGGTTTCACCGGTAAAAAAGCTTACTTGGCTTTAATTTATCTATGTGTATTTACATATATAAAAATCAAAATCAAAATCAAAATCAAAATTAAACCAATAAATATATAAAGATTTTTATTACTTTTTAAATTCATTTATATTTCTAATTCTTCTCGGTCTAACTCATGCTCTCCTAGCTCTCTCTAAAATAACCCCACTACCACCACTATCATCCTAAACTGCCTACCACCACCACCACCACACATTTTCAGCGCTACCACCCTTCACCACCACTTTCTTCTCCACAACCCCTTTCACCACTGGTACACAACGACAACCACTGGTACATTTTTCCGTCTTATAAGATTATAATCAAAACTTATAGTTACACTGAAGTCTACAGTGATATCGGCAGTGGTGGATCTAGGATTTAGAGTGACCCGTAGCGGATCCAGGATTTAGAGTGACCCGTAGCAATGATATTTCAATTTTTCGAATCCCGTAGCAAAAAAATGATATTTTTCAAAGAAAATTACATGTCGTATTGAAAATGGACCCGTAGCAACTGCTACCCGTACCTTCTACATAGCGGCACCCTGACTACCGGTTGAAACGGAAAACTTTTACCTATCGAGTTACCTTTAATTCTGAATCCGCAATTATAACATGGAGTGTGATTATTTTTACAGATTAAGTAATAAAAAATATAATGATATACATATCACGTCTAAAAATAATTCGCTTCTTCTGAAAAATCATTCATGTTTTCTTGAAAAATTTTAAGCGCAAATTTCTTAATTTTTATTTTCTTTTTTCTAGAGATTTTGAAGTTTTTAAAAAATTGTAAGATAGTTTATCGTAATTAAAAACACTATAAATCTTGGATGATTGATTAAGAATTTAAGATGTTCTAGTTTTTCGTCTGTTACATCACCGTCGTTAAAAGTTATACAGCGTCACTCCCTTTACGCGTGTAGAGTCAGTCCCCGTTATTTTTAAGCCTTTTTTATTACTCCACATTTCTTTTACACGTCGGACGGTGACCGGAATTTCAGCTAACAATGAAGGCTCCGGCGAACTCTCACGCCGAAGGTCACTTGCATATTCTCTAATGCTCAATATATATATATATATATCTTTATCTATATACTACTCCAATTGAATTTCATCCCTTGGAAATATAAACAGGCGGTGTGAAGATCAATAGTAATAGTAATAATAATGATAGTATAACAATAAATCCGGAGCTATGGCAAGCGTGTGCCGGACCTCTCGTTAACTTACCGGTGGCCGGAACTCACGTCGTTTATTTCCCTCAAGGTCACAGTGAGCAGGTTAGTTTATGTTGGCTAACTTACGCATCTCTCCTAGCTAAAATGCGCCGTTTCTTCAGTTAATTCTTATAATAATTATAATTATTTTTTACTCCCTCATAAGCTCTATTTCTAGAGAGGAAATCGTTTGGGCCTTAGCAATGTTAGTATGTTACTTGTACGGTACAGGTGTTTATGCATATGTGTCATCATAATGATATGGCCATTGTTATTATTTATTTTATTAACTCATTAATTGTTATTGTTAAGTATTACTCCGTATATGATGATGATAGCTGAGTTCTAGTAGTGTTATGTATAAACATATAATATAATATGTAGTGTACAGCTGTTTAATGCAGAAGAGGAATTAAAGGGCAGATTTAGAAAAATGTGGGAATTAATTTGAAATGAGTAATTGATCATGAAAAATAGTCTTTATATACAGTATGATTTGATGATTGATAGTTCTTATTTCATAATAAATTGCAGTTGAAGAAGATTACCAGTTTGATAGTCTTGGTTATAAAATCAAAACTTGTATTTGATTGAAATGCAGAGAAGTTAGCTACATGCTCTTGTCTATGAAATACAAATCTGGGGTATGGTAAGCCCAGTAATGGGCATGCCAACATCTTCTATTACTAATATTAACAAGGTTGTTGTGGTTTGTATTCGCCATAATGTGGTTTGGTCAATTTGAGTTTATTTTACCAAAACAAAAGAAATAAGGTAGGCTTATTCGTGTATAAAGCATTAATCTTATAAACTTTATTTTTATAATGGGGATAGTTAAGCCAATCGTAAAAATTTCATAATCATAGAGAACCAAGTTATTAAATTCAAGTAGCGTTTTAATAAGAATATTTAAACATAATGTTTCTCTTATTAGAAACAATATAAATGTTATCATTTTTCCATTTTCATGCTATGATAAATGCTTTCAGGTTGCTGCATCTATGAAAAAGGGTGTGGACGCTCAGATTCCAAGTTATCCTAACCTTCAGTCGAAGTTGCTATGTATTCTTCATAATGTCACATTGCATGTATGCCGGTTCGTTTATTGATATGATGATTGAGATACTGCATATTTAGATAAGCAAAATCTTTGACTATTATCATGGTATTTGCTGTTGTTTTCATTTTAGGCGGATCCTGAGACAGATGAAGTATATGCTCAGATGACACTTCAACCTATCCCTGCAGTATGGAACTTTATAACTCCAACATCTTCAAAGAATTTAGTCTATCCCATGGAATTGCAATAACTTCCTTTTATGGAAGGTTTTTTAAGTTAGAACAACTTATATCCTTGTTATTATTACAAACAGTTTGATGGTATTGACTAGCGTCAACATCGTTCTTTCTTTCTGTTGAAAGGTATTTTAGTTATACAAAAATATTCAAACACTTTAAATGTTATGGGTTTCATGGGATAATGAATACATTTTGCAATATGGACCAAAAGACATGTATGACTTATTATTCTATGCAGTTTGACAAGCAAGCATTATTGAGGTCCGATTTATCAATGAAAGCATATAAGTCACAAACAGAGTTTTTTTGCAAAACTCTAACAGCAAGTGATACAAGCACTCATGGAGGATTTTCTGTACCTCGCCGAGCAGCTGAGAAAATCTTCCCACCTCTAGTAAGCAAATCTATTATTTCTTTTGGGTGGTAAACTAGTAATCGTATTGTTGTTGATGAAATCTGTATTATATGTTCTTCCATAGGATTTTTCAATGCAACCACCTGCACAAGAACTTGTGGCAAGAGATTTACATGATTATGTATGGACATTTCGCCATATCTTTCGAGGTATGTTCATCTTGATATTCTGACCCAAAAGTTGCATCACAAACCTTTGATATCCAAAATGTTTGGAATTCAGGGCAGCCAAAACGACACTTGCTCACAACAGGTTGGAGCTTGTTTGTTAGTGGTAAGAGGCTTTGTACAGGAGATTCAGTCTTGTTTATCAGGTAATGCTACATATCATATCAAAGTTTGTGTTTGTGAAGTAGTGTTTGTTGACTAATTGGTTTGGTCAAATTACATTTTCATTATGAGGGTCGCATATATACTCAAAACGGTGTTTAACATGTGTCGTTAAACAGAGATGAAAAACAGCAGCTTCTATTGGGTATTAGACGAGCTGCTAGGCAGCCGACCTATTTATCATCATCAGTTTTGACCAATGATAGCATGCACATTGGAGTCTTGGCTGCTGCTGCTCATGCAGCTGCAAACAACAGTCCTTTCACCGTGTTTTATAATCCAAGGTATCTTTCTTTAACATTAAAATGTTTGGTTATTTTAATTCATAAAGAAAATATAAGATTCTTCAACTTAAAGACTTTATAAGGAAAAAGCATATCAAAGTTTTTCAAAAATTATCTTGAATGCAGGACGAGTCCATCGGAATTTGTTATTCCATTAGCGAAGTACTACAAAGCATTGTGCAGTAACCAACTATCTCTTGGTATGCGTTTCCGTATGATGTTCGAGACTGAAGAGTCAGGAATAAGAAGGTAAGAAGGTGTAGGTCAATGCAATTTCTCCTTCTTTTTAACGATATTTGGGCTCTTACTTGATGCTGTACATTGTGCAGGTTTATGGGCACCATTACAGGTATTAACGATTTAGATGGCGTGAGGTGGAAGAACTCACAGTGGCGTAACATACAGGTATGTATCATAGAACATTATTTCAACTATCCTGATAGATTTTTGTAATTGTTTTATCTTCTGGAGTAGGTAGGCTGGGACGAGTCAAATGACAGTCATAGGCGTACGTGTGTCTCAATTTGGGAGATCGAACCTGTTACTGCTCCTTTTTTCATGTGCTCCACTCCTCTTTACGGATTAAACAGCCAAAGACAGCCCGGATTTCCAGGTATATTCTATGAATGAGTTTTTTCTTTGTCTTATCTTGGTCTAGAGAAACATATGATTTCCAAAACTTTTTTTTTACCTCTAAAGTGTAAATATACAGATGCTGAATCTGCATCGTCTGCTGACCTGGACAACTTGTTCCAGAGAACAATGCCATGGCTTGGTGAAAATATGTCGAAGGATACTGGTCTAAGCTTAGTCCAATGGATGAATCTGCAACAAAGCGCTTTACAACCCAGCTACTTAAGCCCCTCACCTGGACCTGGTATGCCACAAATCCATGCATCAGACAGCTTACAGGTCGATAGTCAAAGGTCAACATCACAGCTGGATCATCTAAAAAAGTTAACCATGCCTGCCACCTTGAACCCATTATTCTCTATGATGAAGCCACAGCAATATATGCCTAGTCTCAGTCCTCCAATTTTTTGCCAAAATGCGGTTAACCAATCCCTACCTCAGAATCATCATCAGTCCCCAACTCAATCTCAGAATGTTCCACAGCACCATTCATCACTTCAAAACGATCACCAACAATTCAGTCAAAGTCAACAGAAAAGCTTGTTGCCACCTCAGTTTCCTGATCAACAACAATTCAGTCAACAGTTACAGGTGCCAGAGAATCAAGTTCAACTTCTACATAAGCATTATCAGCAACAACAATCACTTTCAGCACACCAATATACAAAGCCCCAAGATGAGCAAGAACAGTTAGCAAATGTATCTCAAAGCTTTTCAAGGCCAATGTCAAACAACCAAAGGAGTGAAATGCAATCTCAGATACCAAGAAACAATAGTCAATCGGATATTTGGTTTTCCCATAGTACTCAGCAACCAAGTGATCGACTCTTGACATATGATAACGGTTTATGGACAAGGACTGCAGACACAGTAGGTCAATCTGAGGTAACTGATGATGGTCCATCGTGTTCCACCTCACCGTCTATGATTGACGGAAGATACCACCAGAGCAAAAGTATGGGTGGTGAAGAGATCACTCAAATGAATACCAGTGGTTCAAGAAATGTCTCACGAAACGTTGACTTTGTTAAAGATTTGCGGTATAAATCTGATGTTAAGTCGTCATTTAACATCATAGAGAATCAAAACACTGGTTTTTTAACTCCACAAACGCACATGCGTCATGTTGTCGGAACCCAGGTGGATTACTTGGACAGTTCATCTTCAAGAACTTCAGTCTGTCTGTCTCATAACGAAGTTCAGTTGCGGCATACAAACTCCAATCACTTCTCTTTTGGTGCTCAAGCAACGCCATTTGGGGACATGAATCAAGATGCTTCCACAACACACGTTCCATTTGAAACAATCAATGAAAACAATTCGGGTGTAATCACAAAAAGAATGATGGGATCTGGTAAAGATTTCCAAAACGATCTTATATACGAGAACACCAAGGACACTGACAATCAACCAGAGCTGTCTTCATTTGGGGTTCCAGATATGACTTTCAACACCATTGATTCCTCGATAAATGCTAGCAGTTTGTTGAATAGTGATGTGTGGGGACCAACACCACAACCATTTCAACGGATGCGGACATATACCAAGGTCCATTGTCAAATTTCATCATCTTAAGCTATTCATATTTAATCATTGTCGATCTTAGGAGTTTACTTTTGATTCTATATTCATAGGTATATAAGCGTGGTGCAGTTGGAAGATCAATTGATGTTACAGCTTATTCAGGCTATCGGGAACTCAAACATGATCTGGCTCGACGATTTGGTGTAGAGGGTCAACTGGAGGATCGGCAAAGAGTTGGCTGGAAACTTGTGTATGTTGATCATGAGAACGACGTTCTCTTGGTTGGGGACGACCCTTGGGAGTAAGTCCACCATTCACTTATAACCAAGATACGACCAGATGGACGGGTCGGGTGGTTGGGTAACCTGTCAAAACAGGTTTACGTTGAAGTGTGTTCTCTGTTTTAGTACGGGTCAACATGGGCATGCAGGTCGGACTGACCCACTAATGTTATATTGTCCATTTTCTGGAAGGATCATATCAATAACTAACGGTTGTCAGTTGATAAATAAAATCAATTATATTGCAAATATAATCTGAATCGTTGAGTCAAAAGTTCATGTCAATAACTAATGCTTACCCTTTTAGCTAGAATTTTGGCTAGACCTCTTGAAGTAATGAAAACACAACCCACATTGAATCATTAACAGGTAAATATATTTGTTGAACTCATGAAAACAATTGCAGATTTAGAAGAAAACATCTTTAACTCCCATTGTGCTATTGTGATATCATACATTTGCGACTTAGCCAACTTTAACTTATGTATTTCAGGGAATTTGTAAGCTGTGTAAAATGCATCAAGATTTTGTCTCCTCAAGAAGTGCAGCAGCTGAGTCTGGATAGAGATTTAGGAAGAAATAGTGTGCTCCCAAATCAAGCTTGCAGCAGCTCCGATTTGTAAAAAAGTGTAGCCGCTAGGAAATTGCTGGAACCTTATTCATACAAGTATATGACCCATTGAACTTTTTTTCTTTTTCTGAAGTTGACTGTTACTTAGCCTCAAACGGTTATTTTGTTCACAGATAGGTAGGGATTTAATATTAAAACATGTCTTGGTTTCAAAGGCAGAGTGTTATCTTGTTCAATGCATGATGATGGTAGCAATGATAGTGCACTTTTATCTTTTTTGATCTTCTTTGGTACAAAAGATTAGTCTTTTACAAACACTAGTTGGCATTGCAAATCAAGATTATCTATATGAGTAATAATAATACCTAAAAACATGTACATTCCACACAATCAATGATACATATTGCATATTTTCTCATCTTATTCACACATTTGATCTTGCCATGTTTGTTTACCAATTTTTCGAAACCAAACCATCAAAGGAAACTAATATCATTGATCTTACATGTCAAAATCGGCTACCACAATTATTTCGAATGACAAAATATCAAACAAACCAAGTCATGAACTATCACTTTCTTTTCTCAACGCCCTAAGTCATGAACTATCACCTTCTTTTCTCAACACCAAGTAATCTTTAAAACTATTGTAATGATGAGTTCAGCTGTAATCGTGTATGAATCTGCTGTGTTTTTCATCCACTCTTCACATGTCATGAACTATCACCTTCTTTTCTCAACCGCCAACTAATCTCTAAAACTATTGTAATGATGAGTTCAATTGTAATCGTGTATGAATCTGCGGTACTTTTCATCCACTCTTCGCAGTATGTTCTGAACTTCTTTTGTTACTCTACGGAACATCTTGAATGATGTTCTCACTTCCTATAATTCAGATGATATTGATCCAAGTTACAAAAAAGGCAATAAATTGAGATAAACAAAAAACAGGAACATGGATATCAACCAAAGAGATATTTATAAATTCAACATACGTCTAGAACAAGTAAAATATATAATATACTCTGTTGAGCTTATGTAAATGGATTTAAAAACTCACCGAGAGTTACGTCACTAAGGAAATCATAGATCCGAATCGTGACAAGTGCATCCGATCTTTTGGACTGCACGATTATATTATCTGCCTTCATTTTAGAATCACCATTCTTCTTGGGTGTTTTGAATCTGATATGGCTCTCTATAAGGCATAGCTTCTGTTCTTGCCACCAAACGTAACTGATTTCGTTAAATTGGTTGATAGAAACATAGCTGGATGTGATTGAGGAACTCATTAGAATGGAAGTAGACTACAGATCTGATCTCATGAATATTAGTCGATGTTCCATATGTTGTTTATATAATACTATTTTCTAAACCAAAGTTGCTGTATAATTTAAATATCTGACAGATTCGTTTGGTATCATCGATTAAAATACAGAGTAATTATTTTAACCAAAGAAATTTAATATTATTGGTATATGGGACCACTCGTGGTGGTTATGTCGGTTTCGCACCATTTTCTTTCGTCACTTTCAAGGCACCGATGCCACAGCTTCATCCCTTCCTTTCGTCGATTGCATTCTTCGGCTAACCGAAGAAGGGAAACGAGTTGTACGTGGACCGGCTTATACTTAAAATGTACTGTTATTTATTGTTTAGTGTATGTAAAGGAGGTATATTGGTAAATGTGGGACCCAAAAATTATATGAACGAAAGGATTGTTGGCTGTGCTTTGTCAGTCTTTCGTCAGTTTTGGATGTGCTGACGTGGCGCTGAGCTGGCACAAAAAAATAAGCAAATGAAGAAACAACTGTTGAGAGTCGTCTTAGATTGTTGATTTTTAGATATATGTATAAAATTGTTGATAAATGTATAAAGAGATAGACGAGTAAAATTAATATGCCATCTATGAATGTTTGAACATGCTTTAAGCTTGAGTAATGCTAAATAGGCCTACTTACACAGATCTAAAAGTAGACCTTATTTTCTGATTGGTTGAATTTTTTCTCTCTCTTAATCTCATCCAATCAATTTTTCAAACCAACCAATCACATCTTTAGGTCCACAATTAGTCCTACAAATTTAGGTTCGCCAATCATTTTCCTTTAAACTTATATAATCATGTATAACAATACACTTTCTAAGATAAATGTCTAATTCCATAAAAGATAAATGTCTAATTCCATAAAATTTAGTTGTCGATGTCGAAATTTTTTTAAGTTCATTCCACTTATTAGTTCATTAATAAGTGTTTTTAAAAGTGGGTGTGTAACGTCTAATTATGAGTGGTAGTACTCTTAAAAAACCAATGACCTTTTAACTAGAATCACACTAGGTCGACTTAATTGACTGGTGTCACGTGACACCGCTAGCTATAACATGGGTTCGCCCCGCTCTAATTACATATATGATGAAATGACGGATTTTCATGTAATAAGTTAAACATGTTTTAAACCTATATTATTGTTTACGTATAATAATAATAATAATAATAATAATAATAATCATCATCATCAATTAAGGAATGAAGGGATATAGCCATACAACCAAAAGAAACTTTTATTTGAAAAAAGTAGACTATATTAAAATGTAGATTGTAGACTATAGTAAGACCCCTCACTATCGTGCGTTGGGGGAGCATCGGTGGGAGCGACGAAACCGACGCCATAAGCACGGCCGCACAGAGCGTCGGTTCGTCGCCGTCGGTGGAATACGTCGGCAAACCGAAGAGAAAGGAATAAGAGGGGACCCGCGTCTGTTTGTGTGTAACGGCTTAAAAAAAATGAAAATGAAAGTATCCGTTGGAGAGGCTGGAGGGAAAAAAAATTAAAAACCTAACCCATCAACAATTTAAACACTATATATTCACACCACTATCAACATACTTTTTAACCATTTTCTCTCTACAATATATACACACCTCTTTCAACACAATTTTTAACTATTTCCACTTCACAATATATACACCCCTCCAAACACAACATTCATACACAAATAACACCAAATTCTACTTCACAAAAATGAGGCGCAATCAATCAACCGAAAACGATATGTGGAACAATTTATTAATCAATCTCATACCGAATCCGACCCATAATCCAACTTCACCAACGGCCACGTCTTCCGCTCAATCGAGCAACTCGTCACCAAGTCAACCCCCCGGGTTTTCACGATACACAAATAACCCCACACTATTTCAAGGTTACCACAATTACCCACACTATGACCCATATCCTCCATACCAACAAACTCCACCACCATTCCAACAAACTCTACCACCATACCAACAAACTCCACCACCATTTCAACAAACTCCACCACCATTTGGAGACCCACGCTTTTTAATTCAACCATCCTCGGTTTTCTCTCCATTTCCACCAACTCCAATTAACTATCCACAATTCGGAAACATCAACACTCACCCGAGCCCGAGCCCCAAGCCGAAGCCGAGCTCGAACCCGTGCCGAGCCCGAAGCCGAAAAAAGGAAAAAGAAAAGGAGAAGGAAAAAGGGTTCAAGTTAGATGTTCCGAAAAGGAGGCGGTTATATTATCCGAACGTTGGATCCACCGTTTCGAAAAATCAAAGAAAGGGGTTTCACAAAGCTTCGAAGCTTTTTGGGACAAAGTTTTAAGAGATTATAATTCGGTGGCACCTAAAGAACGTAGTTTGAGCCAACTTCAAGGAAAGTGGAACAAAATTCATAGCGATTGCAAAATTTTAATTACAATCCACAAACATCTTACCAATCCTCGTCGAAGCGGGGCAAGCGACAACGACATTGTTAGGGGGTGTCATGAAGCGTTTAAGGATCAACAAAATCGCGCCTTCATATATGAAAAATGTTGGAATGTACTACGATATTGTCCAAAGTTTATGAAAAATGATGGAGTCATGAGCCGACAACCAAGCCAAGCCGAACTTGAACCAATTAATCTTGGTGACGATATGCCTACTTTCGAGCCTCTTGCGACCAACATGGAACGGTTGTTCCAAGACGACATTATTCGTCGCCCGCCCGGCCGAGCTAAAGCTAAAAAAGTCAAAAAAGTTCGGGTTCGAGTGACGCCGCTACCTCCTCGGGTAGTTTGAAAGAAAAAGAACGTTTAGCCAACATAGAAGCCGCGGAAGCACAAAAAGCAACATTGGCCACGATCGACAAAAATTCGGTCAAAAAAACTATATTAAAATCGTGGAAAATGTTATATAAAAAAATACCGAAGGAGCTTAAAGGCAAGGAAAAAAGGATGCTCGAGGAGGTGCGAAAAAGCGTGGTTGATAATTATTAAAGTGATTATAAAACGGTTTTTGGTCGCGAAGCGGGTTCGGGTTCGGGTTCGATTCAAGTCAACAATTCGGACGAAGTCGACAACGAAAATGAAGACGAAGCGGGTTTGGACGATTCGGAGTAGACGACTAGTTGTCTTTTTATTTTCAAGAAATGTATTTTTTTTTTTTTTTTTGAATTGTAATGTTTTATTTTATATTAATGTAATGTTTTTAGTTTTAATGAAAATGTTTTATTTAAGTTTGTATTTTAAATAAATAAATAAGTTAGTGTGTGGGTTCCAAAAAAAGAGAAGTGATGTTAACTGATGTTCACTGTAGGTAGTGCAGTGTCAGTTTGTGTCAGTTTCGGAAAAAGCTGACGTGACACTGATATGCCACAAACTGATGCGTCAGTTGGACTCCACCATAGTGAGGGGTCTAAGAGATAGTTACAAAAAACCAGACTACGAGACAAAGACAACTACAGGACAAATGCAAAAAAAAAAAAAAAAAAACTACAAACTATAACCAATACTCCGTATAGTACTTCTTAGAGCATAGAGAAATAGTGTATTGGTGAGAACACCGTTGTTGAGAAAGTGATGATGAGGGTGACAATGTTATGATGTTTTTAATTTTTAGTTTTCTAATCTTGTAAATACAAATAATGTAACATAGTAAAAATCTTAAAATCAAACTAGTATTATTATTGTAAAATCCAGAGTTTAACCTTCTTTTTTTTTTTTTTTCAATTTGGGTTTTATAGTTCATATATAAATTAGCTCATCATCTCAAAAGTCAAAAGTGAAAAGTCAAGATTAATCTACTATGGTCTACTTTTAGAAGGTCAAACTATTTTTGTTTTTCTTTTATATGAAGAGAGAAGAGAGAAAGACAATGACACAAACAAAATGCATTTGAAAGCTTACCTGACAATAACTTATATCACTGTTTTTCATTGTCTTAAGCCATTTTACCTTTGACTCAATATGAGGGGAAACTTGCTCTAAGAACTTGGAGTGTGTTTAGTTACAGAAAACTCCTCACTTTTGTAAAAAAAATTCTCTAAGAAAACAAGAAAATTAGAAAACGTGTTCAAATTCGAGTTTTCTAAAAAACTTTTCTAAGAAAAGGAAAATCTATGTTTTCCTTTTTATAACTACAAAGTTGAAAACTACTTTTGATAGTTTTCTAAGTTTTCCATCTCTACTCTTACTTGGAAAAGGAAAACTCCACCCCTTGCAACCGAACACGTTTTCTAGATTTTCCATGCTTTTCTTGAGAGGTAAAACACTTCTCATTGTCTAGGGAAATGGAAAAAGAAAAATGAAGAAATTTTTGAATGACTAAACGCGCCCTTGGCATTTGCTTAGGAATCTCTTATACACCTCACCTAATTAAGTAGTTGCTTCTAAAACCACCATCAGTCTTCCACGCTAGATTAGAAGCTATTATTGGATGATACGATAGCATGGCCCAAGCCCGTTTGTGGGTATTGGGTCCATTAGGGTTTAGTTAGGTTTCAAATGTACTATATAAATAGTTGCTCAATAACACATTATAATACCTTACGGGATTCATTATTCAACATGGTATCAGTGCATGCCCTTAGGTGCCGCTGCTTGAAGATTCGCATCCGTTTGCTGTCAGATATCTTCATCAACAAAAGAGTTATAGATTCAATGCTTTTGCTACCGCTTTGCTTTGCTGCTGTTTGAAGATTCGCATCCGCTTGCTATCGGATATCTTCATCAACAAAATATATATAAATATATTTATAAATTTAATGTTTAATGTTTACACTTTAGTATAGCTTTAATATGTATAGTTTTTGCTCCAATCCGAGCTCTCGTGATTTCACCGCTCGGATTGCCGCGGGGGGTGGGGGGGGGGGGGTTGGTATTGGGTCCATTAGGGTTTAGTTAGGTTTCAAATGTACTATATAAATAGTTGCTCAATAACACATTATAGTACCTTACGGGATTCATTATTCAACAGCTATATCTTGAAGAACATTACGGAGTAATTAACAATTGTGTCTCAGTGTCGTCCCAATAGCATTTGTATTTCCCACGACCTCGAACCTCACCGACTCTAACATACAAAAGATGTGAAATAAAACATTCTACTTAATGAAGAATGAAACTATGATAAAGAACTCACGGTGCGACATTCCGAGTGGCCTGAGATGTTGGTGAAGCATGTTTCATAGGAGCCATGGACCTCGGATCAATCTGAATTGATAAAAACAATTGATCAATATATTCTTAAATGTTTAAGAGAAAAAAGTATAACTATATTCATTGAAACGCATTAGAAATTGTGAACGATAGTAGATTTGCAAATTGTAGACAAATGTATTTTTTAATTTGAGATATATGTATCAAAATTTGAGTCATACATGAAAAGAGGTCAATTTCAATAAGGGAGCTGATTTTGGCAAGTAAGTTTTTACTTGTCACAAGGAAACAGTACAACTGTTTATGCCTATAGTACAACTAGTTAATGCACTGTTTCCTTGTGACAAGTAAAAGTTTACTTGCCAAAATCAGCTCCCTTTCAATAAATTATAGAGCATTTCAAGTAGACCATAGTGTGTTCATTTAATTTGTAGATGATGTATGTTTTCATTGTGACAATTCATCAAAAATACCCGATAATTCTGACCTTTTGAGACTCCAATTTCTTCTACTCCTCCCAACAGTGACATTGACTGACGCATCAGTTTGTGCCACATCTGCGCCACGTCAGCTTTTTTCAAAACTGACACTTCACTCCCTATAGTAACAGCACTTCTCTTTTTTTCAGGGCCCCACACACTATTTTCTTTATTTATTTAATATACAAACTTAAATAAAACATTTTCATTATAAATAAAAAACATTACATTAATATAAAATTAAAGATTACAATTCCTAAAAAAAAAAAATACATTTATTGAAAATTAAAAATATAACTAGTCGTCTATTCCGAGCCGTCTTCATTTTCGTTCTCGTCTTCGTCCGAATCGTCTACTTGGAATGAACCCGAACCCGCTTCGTGACCAAAAATCGTTTTGTAATCCGTCTCATAATTCTCAACCACGGTTTTTCGCACTTGTTCGAGCATTTTTTTCTCCTTGCCCTTGAGAAACGACGGTATTGGTTTATATAACATTTTCCACGATTTAAAAATGGTTTTTTTGGTCGCATTTTTTTCGATCGTGGCCAATGTTTTTTGTTGTGACGCCACGGCTAGTATGTTTACCAAACGTTCTTGTTCTTTCAAAGACCGTGAAGAAGTAGCGGCATCACTTGAGCCCGAGCTTTTTTGACTTTTTCGTGAAGAAGTACGACCGGGCGGGCGACTAAACATGTCGTTTTGGAACAACCGTTCCATGTTAGTTGCAAGAGGATCGGAAGTAGGCATGTCATCACCAAGATTTATCGGTTCGAGCTCGGGTTGGGTTGGCACTTGTCGGTTGCCCATGATTCCATCATTTTCAAGAAACTTTGGATGATTTTTCAATACGTGCCAACATTTTTCCTATATAAATGCTCTTCTTTGTTGCGCCTTGAACACGTTATGACATGCCTTAACAATGCCTTCGTCACTTGCCCCGCTTTGACGAGGATTCGTAAGACTTTTGTGGATTGCAATGAAAATTTTGCAATCGGTACGAATCTTGTTCCATTTTCCTTGAATTTGGCTCAAGGTACGGGGTTTAGGTGTCACCGTATTATAATCGGCTTCAACTTTATCCCAAAAAGCTTCGTAGCTTTGTTAAGCGCCTCTTTTATCTTTTTCGGAACGGTATGTCCAACGTTCGGCTAATATAACCGCCTCCTCGTCGGACCATTTAACTTGTACCCTTGTTGGAGCTCCTTTTGCTTTTCCTTGTGGTTTTCCTTTTGATTTTCCTTTCTTTCCTACGGGCTCGGCATCGGCTTCGGGTTCGGGTGGAGTGTTGATGTTTCCGAATTGTGGGTAGCTAATTGGTGTTGGTGGATATGTTGCGAAAGCCGCGTGTTGTGGTTGGTGCATATAGTGTCGGTTTCCAAACGCCGCGGGAGATTGGTGAAATGGAATTTGTGGTGAAAAATGTTGATATGTTGGGTAGGTTTGGTAACTTTGGTATGGTGTGGATGGATTTCCGTATGGTGAAAAACCAGGGGGTTGACTTGGTGACGAGTTGCTCGATTGAGCGGAAGATATAACACCCCTCATTTCATACTTATAATATTAACGATAATACGGAAGCGAAGATTAATAAAACACAATACTTGATTACATAATCTACTAAAATATTAAAACCGACTACATGTTTAAGTCACTTCAATTTAAAACTTGTTCAAAAGATTTGCATGACGGGGTATTATATGAACTAAACCGAGTTATTACAAAATAGTCAGAGTAGCTTGAATATCAAACATTCCATTCTTCCAAAGTTTGACCTTCCTGCTACCCACCCTCATGCTCAAAACCAAAAGTCTGCAGGAAGTAACAACGAGGGATTAGCACATAGCTAAGTGAGTAAATCCAACACTCAACATTTAACTTAGCTAAACCAATTAACAACAACAAGTATTCGCAACTACAACAATCAACAACAACTTAATGAGGATCGGCGGATCCGGGGATAACCTTAGTACCCGGGCGGCTCCCCAAAGATCACTTATCCAAACATATCCGTATGGCCATAACGGACGAGACCGATAGCTAGTGTTTATTATACTTAGGTACAGTTCAGCACACACAACAAATGAAGTACATCCCTGTACCATTCACACAACAACCCACTAGCCCAACCAACAGTTCATCAACTCGTTGACCTCATTAACAACAATGCCCGAAGGCCACACAAAGCACATATAGGCATATGATCAACAATAACCAATAATCAACTCAATAATCAAGTCTACGTTTACCCGTCGTAATCAAATGATTACAACTAAGCCAAACGGTGAGTTTTGAATCCACTCACCAATACCTTCGCCTTCACTATCTCAGATTCTCGGGGTAACTTTGTCTTTTGGAGGATCTGAGATTCAACACCAATAAAAAGTTAGTAATCAAAATCGTCCAAATATAACTTATAAAAGTTCGACACATTTGGAGCTCATTATCCTAAACACTTACATTAACAACTACTAATCATACACATAATCATAACACATCAAATAATTACATGTATCAACAATTGAAAGGTTTTTTTAAAACTAAAAACGAAAATGCCCTGAAAACAGCCAGAAGCCGCCGGCTTGACCATGGAAGCCGCCGGCTTCCCATGGCTAGCCGCCGGGTCAGGCTCTTCAACCGCCGGGTGAATTACGTTTTTCATCAACAGAACTTTATTGCGTTTTAAAGCCTCTAGAACCCGCCGGTTTGGTCATTGACCCACCGGTTTGGGGTCACAAGCCGCCGGCTTGGCATTGAAGCCGCCGGCTTCCCCATCATTGAACAGAACCCGCCGGTTAGGCTTATGAAGCCGCCGGCTTCTCCTCCAGTTCAAGAACAGCAGCAGCAGTTTAATACTAAGTACGAACCAAAACTTCAAAATTCTCAATTTCTATACAAATATGCAGAAAACTCGACATCTAAGATGGTAACAACTTCATACAATACCTATCTAACATATATCAACAACAATAACTTTCGATAATCATCGTTTACACCAAAATTATGAAATAAATTAGGTTTTTCAACCATTACCAAATCAAAGCTCATAACAAGAATTCGATGCTTAGAACTAGCTAATAATCATCACCTAGTATCACATATCATATATAATCACCAACTAACATCTATATTCACATCAAATCATCAATTCTATTATTTGAAATAAACCCCACTTACCTTCCAAATATGAAAAAGATGATAAATAGAAGAGGAAGATGAGGATGACAACTTGTAGATTACAACTTCTAAACACTTTCTAGTTTGATGATTTCATTTGATTTTACAAGTTAGGGTTTGTGGGTTTAGTTCTTAGAAAAGAGATGAAAGGAAATAGAAATTGGTAAAGTGATCCAAGTGTTAGGTCGGTCCAACATTTAACCGACTTAACATTTTGGGTATTTTATATCCGCTCTAAATCTAATGTCTGGAACCTAAAAATCAAATACGAGAAATTTATTTTATTACACCGTCAACTTCAATATTTTAAAACAAGCAACATTTCATTATCCACAATAAGTCCTAAAACCTATTTCACCAAATTTCACAATTAAATAATTATATCGCAAAAATTATTTAAAACAGTTAAATACGAAATTATAAATAGAAAATACCAGGCTATCGGAGAGGATGTTACAGAAGAAGTGGTACTTGGTGAAGTTGGATTATGGGTTGGGGTCGGTATGAGATTGTTTATTAGGTTGTTCCACATATCTTGTTCGGTTGATTGATGTCACCTCATTTTTTTGAAGTTGAATTTGGTATGAAAGTTGTATATAAATATTGGTTGAAAGTTGTATATGAATATTGGTATGGAATTTATTTGAAGATGTGTGTGAATATTGGTAAAGTTGTGTATGAATATTGGTAAGGATGTGTGAAATGAGAAGAGATTGTGTATGAAAATTGGGTTTGGATAAGTGTATATTTATAGTGTATGGAAAAAGGAAAAAAAATTAATTTTTTTTTAGCCGTTGGTACCCCAACGGTTATTTTTTTATTTTTTATTTTTTTTATATATCCGTTACTCACATGCAAAAATTAAAAAAAAAAAAACCTGACGTGGACCCCACCCACGCTCCTTTCTCTGTCGCCAAACCGAAGTTGGAAACCGACGGAACCCAACCGACGGACCGTGCCTATGGCGTCTTTTCCGTCGGTGGGAACCGACGACCCAACTGACGGACCGTTGTGAGGGGGTCTTAGAGCATCACCATGACATTGAAAAAAATAAAACCCTTATTATAATATGAAAGTTCGAGAACGATGCATTTATCAAGATGTAGAAAATAAGGGAAGGGAACATAAGAGTAAGTAAAATTACCTTGTGTCTCGATGAGAAAAACCCAAAATTATTATCAAGATAATATTGTTATGCACAATCTCTAAGACCATACCCAATCGTCACTAAAACTGACCGAAACTGACTGGGTTACGTCAGCGTCACATCAGTTTTTTTCAAAACTGACTAAAAGTGACATACCCCTGCCATCAGTGACCCGTCACTTTAATTTTTGGGTCCACATTTACCAATTTACCTGTAGTAAACACACAAAAAAAAGAAAAAAAAAACATAAGTGACGCTTGTCGGATATCCGAAGAAAACTAACCGACGGACCAAACTGACGGACCGGTACTATCGGTGTCGATTACATGGGTTAGAACCGACACAAACTGACGACTCCCGTTAGGAGTGCTCTAAGCAGCAATAAAGTATGGGTAAAAAAAATATAATGAGCGTGAAATATTGGCGCTAAAAATGTCATCAGTCTCGAGCATGAGTATTATGAAACCAGTCTTCTCTCTCAGGTTTAGAGAAACCTTCGATCCTTGGGTTTTCTCATATAAATATGATTGTACGTCCAACCGCACAAGTGCTCCGAGCTCTCGTTTCCAGCTAAAAACTTCCGACCATCTGAATCCTACAGCAAATACGCAGACACTAAATCACCGTGGAGCACAGGGAAATCCCCTGTAAACCACCTCCGGTGTGAGAATGAGTTTCTACAGCTTTAATGGTGAGTTTATGAGTGAAGATTAGGGTTTTTTGGAGAGAATGAACAGTACCTTAAAATGAAGAATGAGTGCTCCTTTTATAGTTGTTGTTTCTTGGCCCCTACTCATGTATTGGCCAATCATATTTGAGCACTAACAAATGATTCCCTATGATTTAATCTGAGCCGTTTAGAGAGATCTCCTGAATATTTTGGATTGGTCCCCACTCTACATTCTGTTAGTCTTGTGAAAGCGACGTGTAGACCTCTGGGTGGAAGTCGGAAGAATAGATAATTTGGTGGCGATTCCCTAGAAGGTAAAGGACACCTAACGGGTGTCAACTGTTACGCCACAAGATCAATTGACGATCTCCTTCCATGTGGAAGCAAGTGTATTATTCTGTTATTAAATACGGGTACCTCTAGGTGGAGGTCCGCAGTCTGTGGGTGTAATATTGGTTACACCATTAAGTCCCCCCAGTCTAGTAGGAGGTAGTCAAAAGTAGATCCTGCTAGACTTGATAAGATTTTTCTTTCTGTGTCTCTTTGTTTCCTTCTGCCTGCAAAGTCGCAACCATCAGGCTGATTTGACGGTTTTTCGGCTTCCTAATTAATAGCTGTCATTTTTCTGACTCCTCGTTCTTGACCCGTACACGTGTCTCCACTTCTGCAAGATCGTGGCCGTGCGTTGTTTTCCCTCTCAATATTAATTCTTTTATTTTCCTTCTTTCAAAATCAAAAATCTTAAAATTAATTTCTTCCTTCTCTCTCTCTCAGGAAACCCTAACTTTTCCCCCCTTTTTCCCTCCTCCGGCGATCGTTCTAACTACTTCAAAACAGGTTAGCCTTCTTATTTCTTCCTTCATATCAGTCTTGTTGCTATGTCGTCTGTCAATACTATTCACACTGTTTCGAGCGTTCTTAGGGAGAACCATTTCAATTATATTTGTAAGAAATACGGAATTTCCGGCGATGCCGGTCCGTCTATGGCTCGGTTTGATGATGTTATTTCGAAACCGCCTGCCGGTAAATTTGGTGTGTATACAAAGTTGTTTTCCGTGTCCAACCTTCGAATCCCTTTGTCAACGTTTTATTTGTCCGTTTTGAAGTACTATCAACTGCACATTTCCCAGATGTCTCCGATGGGTGCTATAAAAATCTTGGGTTTTGAAATAGGCTGTCGTGTTCATAAAAAAGTCCCGAATGTGAACGTTTTTAGATATTTTTTCTGTTTGGGTCCCCCTGATCAAGGGTATTATACGATAAAGAGGAGGGTCAATACACCTAAGATCCTTTTAGGCATAAGGGAGTCTTTGAAAGATTGGAAAGATAATTTCTTTTGGTTAAGTGAGGATTTAATTCCTATTGGGTTTAGGGAAGTGTTGTTGTGGAAGAACGACGAAGTGCTTTTAAATGATGTTCCCCGTCTTTCTACCCAGGATGATGAACTTCGAGTCTTTCTTGAAACTAACTGTCACGTTTTTATTGACGCCTTCGCCGAGGAGGTTTTAGTTCTGTTGGGTATGAGTAGTCATTGGCCCAACGATGGTTCTGTGCCTGTTATTTATAAGGATGGGGAGGGTAAGCTTATTTTCTTTGTGTTTTTTGATTTTGCCTTGGTGTTGTTTTTCTTATGGTTGTTTTTGTTTTGTAGAAATGATGATTGGTGAGTTATTAAATTCTGATAGTAAGAAGGGTTTGAAGTTTGGTGCAAAATATGTTGCTACTACCCCGAAGGCTGCTAGTTCTCGAGTTACTCCTACCGCTTCTTCATCTCAAGTCGCTTCTCGTACTAGGGCAAGCACTAAGGGTTTGACTGTTCGTGATTCAGCTCAGGAACAAGTTGGTTCTTTTTCCGGATCATACGAGGTGGAGGAAGTTGTTGGGAAAAGAAGGGGGAAGAGGGCTGCTACGGGTGGAAAGGGTAAGAAAGGAAAAAGAATGAAGGACAATGATTCTTTACCTCTTGTCAATGTGTCTGATACGGAGACAGATCATAGTGATAATTCCAAATCTGGAGACGGTGTTCATGATTCTATATCACCTCGGACTTTTACTGGTGCTTTTGTTCCTGCTCATCTGACCAGAAGCAAGTCTTCTACTCTTCCACCACGTAGTTGCGTTTCTCCTTCCACCGTGGGGAAATCATTTTCTGATCAAGACGCCGGTAAAGGTACTTATGATTCTTCTATTTTTGACATTGCATTCGTTGATACGAGTAGTCCTTGTCTTATAAAAAGTGGTGTAAGGGACAAGTCTTTTGGGAATTTTTTTACAGATATTGATAATGTGACTTGTTTTGTTGATGAAGATGTTGTTGGTGACTCTAGAAGTGGAGTTAAGGGGGTATATGTCCCCAAATGGGGGGTGGAATGTGATGATACCCTGGACAATGTGAAATCCAGGAGGGACTTTATCACACATTCACTCCCTCTAGCATTACAAGCTCGTGGTATTGATGTTAGTTTGTCTGAGGTGGTTGAGAATCTGGATAAGTTGGCTGCTGATACACTTTTCTATCATGAGATTGCTGTGGAGTATTTGAAACAGGTTTCCTCAGGGTTGAAGGTTGGTGATCTTACCAGGAAGATTGAGAGTTTATCTGCGAAGCTTGAGAAGCGGAAGATTGATGTTGTAGCTAATGAGGCAGTTATTCAAGAGAAAGATGATAAGATAGCTAATCTGAATCATGAGGTCCTTGCTCTAGGAGGTAAGTTACAGGCTTCGGAGGATAAAGTTACTGACTTGGAGTGTAAGGTTGGGAAGTTTGAAGAGAAGATGGGTGTCGTAGAGATGAAGCTTTCTTCAGCTGAGGGTAGATTGGAGGCTGCTAGAGAGAAGCAAGCTGAATGTATCAAGAAGGTGTTGCGTCATTATTCTGGCCATCTCTTAAGAAGTTATGAGTTTTCTGCACCTGTGGCTAGGCTGGTTAGCTGTGCAGAAGCTAATGCTGGTCAGAAGATGTTAGAGCATATCTACTCGAAGGAGGAGAATAATGGGACTGCTGTTGAAACCCTGGCTGAATACAATCCTTCTGCCCAAGAAGATTACAACAAGGCTGTAGCTGCTTGTGGAGACTTGAACTTTCCTTTTACCCAGAAGATTATTGACGCAGCTCATTTGCCTTTGGATGAAATTTTAATGATCACTCCTGACGCTGCTCCTGTGCCTTCTTCAGATTCTTAATCTCTTTTATGCTGCACTTTTACTGTCCTTTGAACAATACTTGCTTTTGTTGTGTGTTAGATATTTGTTGGTTTGTAAGCTCTTTGTTGAGCAAACAATGGTTGGTGCCAATTTTTGGCTTTTGAACTTTTATTTTATATGCGTGGTTGGTTATATTTTCTGTTATAACACTTTTTTGTTTGCATATTTTGTAGTTCATACTTGGTTGCTATAATTTAAGCAACTTGCCTTTTATATGTAAGGCATAAATCTGGGTCACGAGTTTACTCTAGAATACGCTTTTGAAAAAGAAATATATTACTTTTTCCTGGAAACCTCCTCCCTGAAGTGTGGGAAGTGATCACCTATGTCCGGACTTATACATCAAAAGTGTGATGTATTTTTGGATTGAACTATACATCAATCCCCTACTATGGGTTGCTATCCCACTTGTAGTGCTTAGGGCCCCCAAAAGTGTGGGTTACCCTGTAATACCCCCTTGAATATTCACGAATCAAGGTTTTCAAATCTTAGTAACATAAGATTTGGGTAGTTATAATAAACAAATTTTGTCTCCAAAATTTTCGTGTCTCTCATTAGTGTAAGCTACTAAAATTCTTAATTACAAGCAAAACACGTGCCATGTAAGTAATCTAAGTAAGAGATTTAATTTAAAGATAACATTTCTTCAGGTTGGTAGCGTGCCACGTTCGATCTATCACTTTTCCTTGCAAATCTTCCAGTCGATATGAACCCTTCATGTCGGCCTCTACTACCTTGTAGGGGCCTTCCCATGTTTGACCGAGTTTTCCAACTGGGGTTGACTTGCTTGCTTCATTGCTTCTCATGACATACTCCCCTACTCTGAAGGATTCTTTCCTCACCTTCTTGTTATAGTATTTCTCCAACTCTTTTTTGTACTTCGCCTCACGCATGGCTGCTAATTCTCTTCTTTCCTCTAGGAGGTCTAGGTTTTCCCTCAGGTCAGCTTTATTTTTGCTTTCTTCTGTGTGGAGGTATCTATATGAAGGTACACTGATTTCTGCTGGTAGTAGAGCTTCTGAGCCGTAAGCCAAACTAAAAGGTGTTTCGCCGTTACTTCGCTTGGGTGTGGTTCTAATGGCCCATAGTACGTTTGGCAACTCATCCACCCAACCGCTCTTGCTCTTTCCAAGTCTAGCTTTGATACCTCTGACTACATCTCTGTTTGTTACTTCCACTTGGCCGTTAGCTTGCGGGTGGTATACCGAGGTGAACGCCTGCTGTATTTCTAGACCTTCGCACCAATCTTTAAATTTTCCTTCAGCGAATTGTTTTCCATTGTCGCTTACTATCACCTTGGGTACTCCGAACCTGCAAACGATGTTGTCCCACACAAAATTCACCACATTCTGTCCTGAGATTGTTTTAAGTGGTTTGGCCTCTACCCACTTTGTGAAATAATCCACTACTACTAGCAGGAATTTCACTCCTCCAGGGGCTTCGGGGAAGGGCCCAACGATGTCGATTCCCCATTTGAAGAACGGCCAGGCTGAGGTTACCGGAATCAGATCGTGTTTTGGTTGTCTTCGCATGGGTACGTGGATTTGGCAGGACTCACAACTTTGCAGCTCCTCCTTCGTGTCATTATACATGGTTGGCCAGTAGTATCCTAAGGTTTTGATTTTCGCTACCACTGTCCTCGGACCAGAATGTAACCCACAAGAACCTTCATGTACTTCTCGAATGATCTTTTTGGATTCTCTGGTATCCACACATCTCAGCCAAGGTTGTAGGTAAGATCTCCTATATAACACCCCTTCATAAAACGCGTAATGCGGTGCTCTGGCTTGTACTTTTCTTGCTTCTTGCTTATTTTGTGGTAAACTTCCATGAGTTAGGTAGTTAATAATATCCGTCATCCAAGGATCCTTTTCTCCCCCCATGCTCATAACATCTTGTCCCTCTTCAATAGAACTCTGGGGCAGTACTTCCACGAGGACCTCCTTTGTAAGGTGCGCGAATTGCATTGATGCGAGCTTGCTTAATGCATCGGCTTTCTTGTTTTGGTTCCTTCTGACATGCTCGATTTCGAACCTTTTGAAGGTTTTTATCTTGTCTCTTACTTTTTCCAGATATTTCCTCATTTTGATATCTTTCGCCCCGAATTCCCCTTGTACCTGCTTTGCTACCAACTGTGAATCTACAAATGCTTTCAAACATTCAACCTTCATCTGAATTGCAATGTTGATTCCTGCTAGTAAGGCCTTGTATTCCGCTTCATTGTTAGAGGTATTAAATTCAAACCTCAAGGCGTATGTAAACTCCTTCTTGTCTGGGTTTGTCAAGATTAGACCTGCCCCGGCGCCCTCTGAGCTGGAGGCACCATCAGTATAGAGGGACCAGGACTTACTGGTTGGAGGTTTTCCTGCTGTCTTTCCTTCTAACTTGATCACCTGGTCAGAGTCTTTCGCGGTTATTTCGGCCATGAAGTCTGCTAGAACTTGTCCTTTCACTAAGACTCTTGGCTTGAATTCGATGTCGTGTTCTCCCAACTAGATTGCCCATTTGGCCAACCTTCCTGACTTTTCTGCTTTAGACAGCACTTGCCTAAGTGGCTGGTCAGTGATTACCATCACAGGGTGTCCTTGAAAGTATCTTTTCAACCTCCTAGCAGCGTGAACTAAAGCCAGCACTATCTTTTCCATGGAAGGATAATTTATTTCTGGCCCTTGTAATGCTCTGCTCACAAAATAAATAGGTACCTGCACCTTCTTCCTTTCAGCCAGTAAGACAGCGCTTACTGCTTCTGTTGTGGCGGATAAGTACATAAACAATGTTTCTCCAGCTATGGGTGTTGTAAGCGTGGGTAATTTGCCCAACAAATCTTTCATTTGCTGGAATGCCTCTTCAGCCTCTGTGGTCCATGAAAAGCTCTTCTTGCTCGTGCAATTCTTTAGAGTTTTGAAGAATGGTAGTGATCTTTCCGCTGCTTTGGATAAGAATCGGCTTAAAGCTGCTAATCTTCCATTCAGAGTTTGGACCTCTTTCAAGGTCTTAGGGGATCTCATGCCGTGCACCGCTTGTATCTTTTCTGGGTTAGCCTTTATCCCTTCGTTTGTTATCAGGTGTCCCAAGAATTGACCTTCTTCCACCCCGAAGGTGCATTTTTTTGGGTTTAATTTCATGTTAATTTTCCTCAAGGTAGAGAAAGTTTCTAAAATATCATTCAGCATATCTTCTTCATCCCGACTTTTGATCACCATGTCATCAACGTATGCTTCCAAGTTCCTGCCTACTTGATTTTCGAAGGCCTTGTCTACTAGCCGTTGGTAGGTTGCGCCTGCATTCTTCAACCCGAAGGGCATTTTCTTGTAGCAAAAATTCCAATGTCTGTGTGAAACGCTGTCTTGTCTTCATCTTTCTCCGCCATTTGAATCTGATGGTACCCTTTGTAGGCATCTAAAAAACATTTTAGCCGGAAACCTCCTAAGGAATCAACCTTCCAATCTATTGCCGGTAGAGGATAGCAATCTTTAGGACAGGCCTTATTCAAGTCCGTAAAATCCACACACATTCGCCAACCTCCATCCCCTTTTTTTACCATAACAGGGTTAGCAATCCAGGTTTGGTACTTTACCTCTCGTAGGATCCCTGTTGCCACTAAGTCCCTTACTTGATCACATGCTTCCTTGCTTCTTTCTGGTGCTAGATGCCTCTTCTTTTGTTGGACTGGTGTTTTGTTTGGGTGTACGTTCAGGTGGTGCTCCGTTACAAACTCTTTGTTTTCTCCGTTTAGTTCTTTTAACATAATCTTTCTGGGCACCCCTGTCATGTCATCTGGGCCCCAGGTGTGACAACATTCAATTTAGGACTAGAATTTAGTGCCTAAACAAGTATTAATACATGTAATTAGTTCTGTGTTAGGCTAATTAATGTATCAATTATTATATATATTGTTGAATATATATCTACACAATGATGCGGTTTGTTTAAATCGTACGAGTTTCAAAACGAATGAACTTCGATACATTAAATACGGACGTTGGTGAACAATTTATTTAAGTAATACAAGGATGATTAATAACGTTATCGTATTTAAAAATATTATGTCAATAATATTTCGTATCCAGATTTTATCAAACAATTAATATTAACGCGAATCAGAATGTAACTTCGCAAACGAAACGAGACAATCCACCTTTTCTAATGTAATTATTAAATAGTTAGTAAAATACTTCAACAACAATACTGAATAATTATTCGTATTTTAAAACGTATATTAAAACCGTAAAATAAATATTTAACGTTTGAACGACGGAGAAAACGAACACCGCACGGAGCGGGAAAAGCGGGGCGAAAATGAGAGTTAACCTCCCATCCCCACCATCTTTTCTTTCATTTCCCATTTCCTTTCTCTCTCTCCTCTCTTATTTTTTCTCTATCACCACCATCTCCATAATCCACAAAAATCACAAAATAAATACACTAAACGACTTCAAATCATCATACTCGTTTGGAATAAAACGTTCACCACTTCGCGATCTACAATCCTATCTTTCCGGAATTTCATTTCGGCGATTTGTAAGTTTCCGACACAACTCCGAAAACTCTCGTTTTTAAGTTTTATAACTTGCTAGTTGTTTGTATAACCTTGTAATGTCCTAAAATGGGTTGGGTAAAAATATTATGTCGATCGATGGCCGGAAAATGCATTTTTGAGGTTGAAACTCCGATCAGACTCCGTACGTCGCATTTGGCCTGGAGCAAATGCGACGCAGCGACTTACGTCGCACTATAACCCCAACGTCGCATATAGCGACGCAGCCTATTACGTCGCATTGAATTGCGACGTCGCACTTAGCGACGCAGACCCTTACGTCGCAGAAATCAACTACGTCGCTTATAGCGACGCCACGTACAACGTCGTATTAAATTGCGAAAGTCGCACATAGCGACGCCGTGCCCAACGTCGCAGTCCGGATCTGCGACGTCGCACCCAACGTCGCACAAACCAGAACCTCAAAAACACAGATTTTTACTAAGTGTCGAGGCTCGAAATTTTATCACTTGATTTCACCCAAATGCAAGTCCGGATGCGTTTTTCCTTAAAACAATATAGTAGAAATAAAAATTTTCCAAGCTGACCTGGCAGCTCGACCCCAGCCAGGGGCTCTGCCCCTTGGACCCCGCCAGGGGCTGCCGCCCCTTGGACCCCGCTAACCAGGGGCGCTGCCCCCGGACCCCTGTACTTAGATTCTGTAAGCACATTTTTACAACAAAAATGTCAAACTTGTACAACTTCAAAACGCTTACACGATACAACTTTTCAATCATAATGAAAATTTACTTTTCAAGGTTAACACGTCGAGACATAAGGAGAACATTAACATATTTAAATTCAAACAATCACCAACGGGCCGTATACATTTTCAAAACCTAATTCACAATCAAACAAGTCGTTGTAACTTGTATCAAGTCAATCAAACAAGTCGTAGTAACTTGTAACTATACAAACAACCAAATCGGGGTAATTTGGACATCAAGTTAAGCAAACAATTTCAATGGTAGTCTTTTGAGATAACGGTACAATTAATAACAATTCAAGTGTCGTGGACACATTCAGGTTTCAAGACTTTGGACACCAAATTACAGCTAATTACCTCAAGTTTATTAAATTAAACACTTCAAGAATCAGGTGAGTTTCATGGCCCCATTTTCACTACTTTTACTAGGGGTGTGATATTACTACTTCATTTTGTTTTACAAGTAGAACGCAAGTGCCAAACTTCAAATACTAGATGAGTTTCAAGCTAATCAATTTAAAGTCCTCCATAGCATAGTCTCTAGTATTTATAGCGTGAATGTTAGTATATGATATCATATGGGATTGACAATCCTCATCCGGGTTAGCACGCACTAACCGGTCAAACGGATGTATTAGCATTTGGGAAGACGAGTGTTGATTAGGCACTCGTAGGAGGCATTTCAAGTTAGGTTTCCTTAAGTGGGCCTGACAAATCAAGTTAAGCTCAGACTATGTGCTCATGGACAGTATAACTTTTATTTTGCTTAATTGCATTTTAAATTCAATATAAATCTTGCGGTTCTTACAACTATACATTGACATACAAACCTGTGAGCTCACCAGCGTTTTCGCTGACCCATTTTAGTATTTATCACAGGTACCCCGCAGTAGGTTGGATGCACAAGCATGAACTATTAGCTCGAGTCAGCATTCATACAACTAGAGATTTGATTGCATTATTATATTTTGTAAAAGTAATTATGCTATGAAATCTCTCAATTTCAGAAATCGAGCTAATGTAACAATATTTTGATGTAAACATTTACTTTATCTATACAAGTTTAAAACGACGCATATAGTGGTCGTTCATTATATCTTATGTGCTTTGTATATTGATTAGTGACACCCAAATCGAGCTTCCGCAAATCAATCAAATTTGGGGGTGTCACACCAGGCAAATATGTCCACATTTTTCCTTAACAATTGCACCAGCTTCTTTTTGGTTTCTTCTGTCAGTTGCTTTCCTATAGCAACTGTTTGCTCAGGGCATGCTTCATTAACTATTTCTCGTTGTTCTGCCTCTTCGCATGAGTATATGGTCTGCTTTACTACTTCGTGACTCTCGTTCCGGGACAGCACCTTTTTTTCAACCTTCCGGGTGGAATGAACTGTTGCCATACCGTTTGGGGTCGGAAACTTCATGATCCCTTGTACAGTTGACACTACTGCCCCGAGTAAACACATAGATGGTCGCCCTAGAATCATATTGTACGGGGAATCTGATCTCACAATCATGAAGTCCAGGACTTCAGATCTTACCCTGGGATATACGCCGATTGTTGTTCTCAAACTTATCACTCCAAGTGGCCATGACGTTTCTCCAGAAAAGCCGATTAATGGCCTTGTTACATCCCGCCGTAGTGCTTGTATTCCACGTGGTAGTTGCCTGAAACAACTCTCATATATAACATCAGAGGAGCTTCCTCCATCTAGATATACCCTATGAACGTTCCGGTTGGCTATTTCTACAGTTATTAACATTGGATCTTCCGACGGTATGATACTTTGTATTGACGGAAATGAGATTTCTTCTTCTTCCCATTGTTCCATTACCTTTGCTCTTCTTTTCATTCCAATCACTGGGGACCGTATCATCATAATATCTTCCTCCATGTGCCTTGCTCCCTCATCTTTCTTTTGCCAGGCAAATTGCTTCTTCTGCCCTGAAGAATTCTTCTTATCCTGAGGCTCCAGGTTTTTCCCTTCCTTTACTAGATGGGCTAATTTGCCTATTTTCACTGCTCTTCTTACTTCCGCCTGTAATTCCCTACAAAAATTAGTGTCATGTCCGTACTCTTCATGAAATTCACAGTATCTTCCCCCATCTTTTTTCGCTTTTTCCGGAAGCTTCGGTGGAATTTTGAAGTCGACGGCAGCCTTCTCGGTCATCAGAATTTCTCTAGGAGTTTTACTCAAATCTGGCCACAGGCTTTTGCCAGAATCCTTCCTGTAGTAGGGGGTGTTCCTGTTTCTCCTCTCGTATCTGTTATTATTCCTTCCTCTTCCATCATGCTGGGGCCTGAAACTCTTGTTGTTTTGGTAACCTTTTTCTACTCCTTTCAAGGCTAAAGGTTCATCTTTGAAAATTCCACTGTCTCCATATACGCTTTTCATTGCTGTTTCCTTTCCCCTTACGTAAGCATATACTTCATCTTGAAGTTCCTGGTATGATTCTGGTAGTATTATTCCCAACTCTGCTACCGAAACCTTATTTCTGACCCCGTGTATGAATCCTGATATTCGCTGATCTTCACCCAGCCCTTCAATCTGTTGTGTTTCCATGGTGTAACGATCCATGAACGCTTTTAACCCCTTGGTTTCACCCTGGTAAATATTGTGGGCCTCTAAATGGGTTTTCGTATACCTCTTTTGTTTAATAAAGTGGTATAGAAACTTGACTTCCAATTCATCAAAACTATTAATACTTCAAGGTGGAAGTTTATCATACCATGACCTAGCAGCTCCTATCAAAGTCATGGAGAACATGTGACAGGAGACTGGCATGGCCCACTTTCTTATTTTCTCAGCTCCTCTAAATACCCTTAGGTGATCCTCTGGGTCCGTTTTCCCATTGTACTCTTTGACGTTTGATGGCAACTCCAACCCATCGGGCATCCCGTAAAACTCAATCCATGGAGCCAACGAAGATTGCTTCTTTCTAATAAACGAACTGACCCTTGACCTTGTAGTTCGCGGGTTCTCATTTTGATCAACTGTCATCTGTGGGTACGCTGGATTATAACTTCCGGGAGGGAAGTTAATCCAAGCTCCGTGTTGGGGTGAATAATACGACTGACCTCCATGTGGAAGGTAGTTCGCCCCTGGCATCATCCCTCCACCCTGTAGTTGCTGATTTATTGTGAAAGGGGGTGTTTGCGCATTTTGGAAATTCTGTTGACTGTTTTGGTTCGCCCATACCTGGGTGCTCTGGGTGGTGGGATTTGTGACTGTTGAGTTGGTAGTAACTGCAGGTATGGTGGATGTGATGGTGTTAGTAACATATTGATGTAACAGTGGTGGAAGTGTGGTGGAAGGGTTTACTCCGGCTTGAATTCCATATCCAGGATATATCATCCAAGGGTTTGCACCTGTTTGTTGGTAACTATTCTGAGTGGCGACCGGCACGGGTTGGCTTTGGTTTAAATTGCTATTAGGTGTGTTGTGTGTTTGTGGAGCGTTTTGAGTGACGACTTGAGATTGATTTGGGGTGTTAAAAGTGACGGTGGGCTTATTTACCGTCCGCCTTGTTCCGGCGTTTGGTCCCTCTACAAAAATTTCTTCATCAACATCCTCTTCATCGTCCATATTCAATCTCGACCTCAACTCCTCCAAACTCATCATTCTAATTTGTTTAGTAATCATCGGTTCTATATATTTTCTTAACATATCATCGCTTATCCCTGGAATTACCACACCAGAGTTTGAAGGCTTTGGGTTACTTTCCGAGACAACAAAGTTTGCTATAGGCGTTCCCGTTTGCGAAATTGACGAAAAACCCGGTGGTGGTGATGGTTGTTCACCACCGTTAACCATTGTGAACAATTATTTTGAAACAAAATATCGGGAATGGAAGATATTATGCTAGAAACTAAGAATTTTGTGATAATCAACGTAAAATAAAGAATGAGTGTTCGAAATACTCAGATATAATCGCGTCCCACTGGGCGTGCCATTTGATTGTACGTCCAACCGCACAAGTGCTCCGAGCTCTCGTTTCCAGCTAAAAACTTCCGACCATCTGAATCCTACAGCAAATACGCAGACACTAAATCACCGTGGAGCACAGGGAAATCCCCTGTAAACCACCTCCGGTGTGAGAATGAGTTTCTACAGCTTTAATGGTGAGTTTATGAGTGAAGATTAGGGTTTTTTGGAGAGAATGAACAGTACCTTAAAATGAAGAATGAGTGCTCCTTTTATAGTTGTTGTTTTGTTGGCCCCTACTCATGTATTGGCCAATCATATTTGAGCACTAACAAATGATTCCCTATGATTTAATCTGAGCCGTTTAGAGAGATCTCCTGAATATTTTGGATTGGTCCCCACTCTACATTCTGTTAGTCTTGTGAAAGCGACGTGTAGACCTCTGGGTGGAAGTCGGAAGAATAGATAATTTGGTGGCGATTCCCTAGAAGGTAAAGGACACCTAACGGGTGTCAATTGTTACGCCACAAGATCAATTGACGATCTCCTTCCATGTGAAAGCAAGTGTATTATTCTGTTATTAAATACGGGTAGCTCTAGGTGGAGGTCCGCAGTCTGTGGGTGTAATATTGGTTACACCATTAAAATATCATACCAAAAATGAACTATGACTTTCAAAGTCATTCCTCTAATCCAAAACACTCAATAACAAACAGCACGAATTTTTTTATTTTTTATTTATTTCCTACACATAAATGAATTGTTAAGGTTTATTATTTTATTTATTATTATATACTTATTAATTAAATTAATTAAATAAATTAAAAGGAAAAGGATATATACTCCCAAAAACCTGTGGCACACCATTCATGAGCTTCAGGCCTTCATCTTCAAATTTTCAGTTTAGTTTTGTTGCCTTTTTTAAGCTTCAATATGTTTTCTCGTTCTTTCATTAGATTCAAAATCACAAAACCCTAATCCCCAATTACCATATATGAACATACGCATCACTTATGTATTCAGATATGAAAGCTATCTCTGTTACTCATTCTGTTAAAACCCAATTCATTCCTTTTAAGCTCATCTGCACCCATAACAACAACGATTCACAGACTGCAAGAGGTTCATCTAACAAGGTAACCCATTTACCATCCTCTTTTTGTTAATGTTTGTGCATTCTTATCATGTTTTTGCATTTCTTTATCTGCCTAACTAATTAAAGCATTGATCTTTTTTTTTTTTCCTTATAATTGATTTGGAACAACTACGCACTCTATTAAGCTGAAATTTAAGCGGGTCCTACTAAAGATACCCCTTGGCCCACTTTTTTCCATCTCTTACCTCTTGCTCTTTTTTTTTTACTTTCGGTATACCCCTCTTTTTCTAATTCCTACCCCTGTTTAGTCTAAAACCGAAACTGATTCTGTACTGAACTGGACTAACAAAGGACTGCACGGGGCCGAAGTGGGCCAGGGTATCCCAGTAATTCAGGGGTGGCTTTAGATTTTCCCAATTTTTTTGTTATTTATAAAGCGGGTGTGATTAATTTTTTTAAGCAATGGGATTAGGATTATAGATTTACCCCACAAAAATGTATGCTTCATGGATGACTGTAATTTGATCTTAGAAATGGAGGGCCCATATTATGTACGCATTATAACGGAGTTGATTAGAGAACTATGTTATTTGAATTATTGAATTACTTTGTGCCATTACTCGCGTCCTACCGATAACTATGTTAATGCCACTATTTTTATGGTGAAAAATTATGTTAATTCATGAATATCAAGAGAAATTGGGTTGCGTTCATTGTTCCTTTTGCAAGGAGTTTAAGGTTTCCTTGTGTAATGGGGACAATTTATGATGAGGTTATTGTCTCTACCTGATTATTTTGGGTTTTTTCAAACTGTTTTTTCAGGACTCTAAAAGGTATGGATCCTTAAAGAAGGTTAATAATCCTAAAGATTATACTTCTGGTTTACAAAGTTTACCCGGAAAGGGATTTCATAGTACTGCTAATGAGCTAGTTCTCAGAATGCAAGATGAACGTTTTCTTCTCGACTATTCTACCCTGGCAGCTTTGATGGTGTACTATGCCAATAACGGATTTTTCACTCAAGCAGATGCATTATGGCATGACATTATAAACAGTTCTTATAATCTTGATATTCTTGTAGTTTCAGAACTTATAGATGCTTATATGAATGTTGGGCTTTTCGATGAGGTAATCAAAACTGTACGTCAGACGAGTCTTAGGCATCCACGATTACAACGTCAAGTGTATGCACACACGGTATCTTGTTTTGGTAAGATAGGAGAACTTGAGCTAATGGATAGTACATTGAAAGAAATGGTCTCAAAGGGATTTCATGTTGATTCTACTATAGGTAATGCTTATATCACGTATTATAGTCGATTTGGTTCAATACCCATGATGGAACATGCTTACAAGCGTCTGAAAAGTGCAAGATTTCTCATAGAAAAAGATGGGATTATGGCGGTGTCTGATGCTTATATACGGGATAAAAAGTTTCATAATTTGGGTAACTTCTTAAGGGAAGTCGGTCTTGGTAGGAGAAATTCTGGGAATCTGCTTTGGAACCTATTATTATTATCGTATGCTGCGAATTTTAAAATGAAGAGTTTACAACGAGAGTTTATAAATATGGTGGAAGCTGGATTTTATCCCGATCTCACTACTTTTAATATACGGGCTGTGGCTTTCTCAAAGATGTCGTTGTTTTGGGATCTCCATTTAAGCCTTGAGCATATGAACCATAATGGAATTTACCCGGATCTTGTTACGTATGGTTGTGTTGTTGATGCATATTTGGACAGGAGATTAGGGAGGAATTTGGATTTTGCTTTAAGAAAAATGAATGTGAATGATTATGTTATTGTATCAACCGACCCGATTGTGTTTGAGGTGTTGGGAAAAGGGGATTTTCACTCTAGCTCAGAGGCACTTATGGAATTTAAAAGGCAGAAGAAATGGACATATAAGGAATTGATTGCAGTATATCTTAAGAAAAAGTATCGGAGTCATCAAGTGTTCTGGAACTACTGATGTATAACGGAAGATAGAAATGCACGTTTAGTTGAACCTTGAAGAACATGCCTTGTATTTCCTTGGTGAATGCAAAGATGCTTCAGATGTTGAATGACCACAACATCCCTGGGAAACCATGATTCAGGTCTGTCTACATCATTCATTCTTGTTCATCTGTATTTGCTTTGTGGCCATTTCAATGTACATAAAACTTATATTATTTATCTATTTTTGTATAATTCCTCCGTCATATTTATAAGTATTTTCCTAATTTGTATATGCAGTTGGTGTATCTGATGACACCTTTTTATGAGCTCCTAAACATTAGTTTCCGACTTTTGGGGACACTTAGAGACAACTGGTCAAAACGGGTAAAGGTTTTAGAGGGGTTAAAACGGGTCAGGTAAACATTTTTATATACTTTTTGTGATTTTTATCAACAACTATAACTAATCTATTATAAATAATGATCTTTTTTTTTTTAAATGTGTGTGTGTGTTTGTGTGTGTGTATTCAATAAAACAGTTTAGGAGATTACACGAAATTGATTATGCAATGGGCTACCGTGAATCCCTTTGTCCTGTTTGAACAGTATCAATTTTGGTTAAGCGTTGAATAGTCCTATTCCCTAAGATAACTTAGCTAATAACATAGATAACTTATATTCACATTCAACCATTGTTCAATAGTTGATACTCTGCTTCAGCAATCAGCAGATGAATGCGATCCTACCAATTGCCTTACAAATTGTCTGGAAAGTTCCCTCCGGGATGGCTGGTGGTTGTGGGATCCCGTGGAAAGGTGTCCCTATTACATGAAACTGATCTTCGACAAAAATTACACACTCCCCAATCACTAACAATAATTGGTCAAATACCTGCGCTGGCTGAACAGTCAATAGGTAGAGCCAATGGGTCCTAAAGATTCATATCCTTACAAAATATGTCTTGCTGCATTAGCACCTTCAGTTCAGTTGAATGTGTTATTCGATATTCAACTCAAGATTGTAAAGAACAAACACAGGTTGCATGGAGGCTACGTCCTTTCAAGATCATGTACACCAGAAATGTGATATGTTTATTACCTCTACTATGTTTTGAATAAGGTGGTTAAAGCCTTACAACAGATTGCAAGAGTGGATAGAGAGTTTGGCTAATTGGTGTAAACGGTGGATAGGTAGTATAAATAAGTGGTTCCATTTGTCATGCGTGTAAAAGCAGTGTTTTTTATATAACAAAGATAATAGAATATTATCCGCGAGGGTCACATGCCTGAAATGATCTTGTTTTGGAAAAATCGGAATCTGTAACCTTTTAGCCAGGTATAATTACATTGACCGAAATCACAGTGTAATCTATAAGGTGGATAAACTTAGAATGACTGTTATTACATCGAATGTGTAACTAGCTAATCTGCAGCCAAAATGATAAGGGTAAAGTAACTCTTTTGAGATTGAGATACCCTGAATCAACTACTCTCTCTTAGCCTTTTTTTAGTGAAGAAGCATGATAAAGAAGGGTCGTCTACCAATAAATGATGAATCGAATAGAATCATGTGTAAGTAGTTTTAGTTAGTGAAGTCATCTAAGAGTTCTCTTGAAGATTGCTCATCTTATTCACTACTATAAGTCGACTGAAAGTCATCTTCTGGACCATCCTTTTCCTTTACCTCCTCAATCCTCTCCACGAGCTGTGTGATATCCATCCTCTTGTTGACGTCTTTTTCGCAGCAACTCAAACCAATCTTAAACAACTTCATCATCTCCCCTTCACGACTCTTACCGAATCCCGTCATCTCCTTGTCAAACATGTCAACACTGAACTGCTCTGCTATATAGGTGATGAAATCTGTGAGATCGGTGTCATTCCCTTTGCTTTGATGGAGAGTGTTAGGCGGGAACTTTCCTGTCATGGTCTCAAGGATCAAGACTCCAAGACACCATATGTCCGTCTTTTTTGAGATGCGGCCGAGTTGCTGGTACTCCGGTGACTTGTAGGCCATCATGAAATCACGTGCGTGTTCTTGGTTGGTTACTGGAACTAACCCGTAATCAGTGAGGAGTGGCTCGTAATTCTTGTTGAGAAGGACATTTGAAGACTTTAGGTGACCATGTGGAACGATTAGGCTTGGTAGCTTTATGTAAAGATTTTGAAGCCCTTTCACCACCCCTTTAACTATCTTCAACCTAGTAGGCCAATCCAGGCTTTGACTTTCATTAGACTGGTTGCCTGAGATCATCATAGTGTATGTAAAGTATGCAATTAGAGTTATTTATACATATATAACTCACCACAAAGAGTTACTCACTTCGTCCCAATTTTTTTGTCCATGTTTCCATTTTAGTTTGTCCCAAAATGATTGCCCACTTTTTATTTTAGCCAATTAGAAAAGGTTTAATTGGGTAAATATGAAATTTTATTGGTTAACTGTATAGTCACTGCACTTGTCTTAAACTGTTTGCATTTCTCGAGTGGACAATTAGATTGGGATGGAGGTAGTATGATAGTATCTCCTGCCTTGCAACAATAATTTTGGTTGTAACAAACGACTTCAGGTTGGTGATGTTATAGTAAGACGAAGAATAAAAGCATACCATGGAGATGATAGGACAAACTAATATTGTCGACATACTCGGAAACCAAAAGCTTCTCATCTTTTTGGTAGTAGAAAGCAACAATTGGTTGTATATTGGGATGTCTCAACCTGCCTAATCTTTTCATATGGTCGCAAAACTCTTCTTTACTGAGATTATTCATTTGCTTGAACCTCTTCACCACCATCACTTTCCCATCTTTGAGACCAGTCTTATAACTGGATCCAAACATCCCACTTCCAAGTATCTCGGCTGATGCCTTTAACAAGTCCTTAAGCTCAAACCTGTGCTCATCATCTGCCAAGAAAGTCAATTTCGTGGTAAGATCCGCTTTATTGCCGTTTTGAGCTGAGGTTTCTCCTTTCTCATGCGTACTAAGGTTAGCTGATGCTGTTAGAACTATTGAACTATTGTGTGGAAATCCTGCTGGAAGTTCATGATGGCGGCGACGGCATAGGATTATAACAGCGTAAACCAATGATGCAAGTGCTGTTGCCACCACCAACGCTATTATAATGACCGTGGCGGTAGAGGTACCATCCCTCTGACATTCTGCCAACGGTATTCCACAAAGGTCGTTACCTGTTTCAGGACGTAAATTACCATCACCGAGATGACACCCTTTTCAAGGAATTAGAAGACCCCTATGACAAAAGGTCATTGAAATTGTTTATCGTCTGATTTTTGAACTTCTAAATGCATATTTATAACGAGCATTAGATGATCATCATCCATGAATCATGCATATATATTTTCATTTTTTTTTATTATCTTAGATTTCTTTAGGGGCAACTGCCCCCTTGTAGAGCCATATCGGTGTCCAAAATGATCCTAATATGAAGAAAACCAGAATTCTATATAAGAAATGATAACATGTGTTTTTTATGAATCACCTGAAAATTGGCTTGCAGGAAAATGCTGAAGTCCATCGGGGATACGACCACGAAAATGATTGTTGGCGAAATTTGCAAGAGTCAACTTACCTTGATCGAAATTTGGGAGTTCACCCTCAAATTGATTGTCTTGGAGCATCAACTCTTGTAGTTTAGGCAATCTGGTCAATGACCTAGGGATCTGGCCCATGAGTTCATTACTCGCCAAATTTATCTTCTTTAGCCATTCCAGCCCCTTGAAAGCGTTGGCTGAAATTTCACCATAAAAGTTGTTGCTCGACAATGAGATCTCTCTCAACCCATCAAACATTCCAAAATCAGGAAAATGACCCTCCAAATTATTATCATTGAAACTTATGCTCACTAAAGATGACAATCCAGCTAAAATATTTGTGTCAATGTTACCTTTAAGCCCCTTTCCCTCGAGTTCTATGCCCCAAACGGTCCCATTAGTACAAAGAAGGCCTTCCCAATTGGCTACATTATTATTGCATGGTGTCATTGTTTCATTCCAGGTGGTTAAATTCTTGCCATTGATTAAGGAATTCTTGAACTCAATGAGCGTTTCGGAATCTGACCCATTCACAAGATGGACGGTTGAGATCAGGAGTAAGAGGACAATGAAACGACCGAAATGGGCCCACATGGGACAAGATGAGGGTGAAAGTGGTGCGCGCACATACAAGTGCGCGCCCATTAAAGGGGCTATTGCACAAGGCAATGGTGACTGCCGTTGAGGTTACAGAAAATGCTACAACAGAATGATTTTGTCTTGGAAACAAGAAAGGAAGTTGGCAAGAGAGAAAGAAAGACATGATGGAGAAAGAGGGAGAGGAAGGGAAGGTGCCAAGAATAGTTATTTTTGTCCTTTTTTTCATGAGATTTATTCGGGCTTCAAAATCTTTAATCTGTTGGAGAAATTATTGGCTGGACTTTGTTCATTCATATTGCTACCAATCGAGTCTTTTGTACCGATAGTTATGAGTTGTGAATTGTTACAAGTTGCTTGAGTGTTTGGTCATTCCAGGAAAAAAGGAAAGTTTTGGCCACAGGTTTACCTTTTTTCGACATTAATTCACACCGAGTATTATGGACTACATGACAATACTATAGATTCGAAATTAGCAAGATGAAACATTTATCTAAATATATGTATCAAAGTTATATCTTAGCTTGCTATTGTAGCAACTTTAACAGTTGGGTCCAATGCATCACATTAGACCTTATGATTTTAAACCATTGTCACATAATTCTTATATACATACCAATTTCAATAGAATAACTTTAATACTCCTTCCGTCCTAGTTTATTGTCCCCTAACAAATCTTGTTGGAGTTAAAATATGTTGGATGAATGTCAATTATACTTTTATATTCAAGGTAAGTTTAACCGTAATTTTTTATGAAACGAATGATCGAGGGTAATAGAAAAGGGTAATTTGGGTAGTTTAATAATTTTAAGTGGTTATTTTTAGGAAGTGAAACATCTTTTTGGGACAAACAATAGTAAGCTGGACAAAAATGGGACGGATGGAGTATTATTATACTAAATATATATGTGGTGTCTAAACTCTAATACTTTTGACCCAATCAGTTTATCGAGCATATTTTTGGGCAAACTTACATCTCTAATGGATTTGGCAAGCCTGGCCTTTAGGCTTTTATATATATATTCTTTGGCAAACTTTAGACAGTAAATTTCATTGAACTACCATTAAGGAACTAGCTAACGACATATAAACAAGGCATTCAAGCAGATGAACAGAAAGCAATTAAGTGGTCCAAAACAACGCCCGGCCAACCTAAACCAGAATTGAATTACATGATCAGAATGATTTGGGTTTGAAATTTAATCTGGCGCGCCTTGACATGGAACAATAATGATGAAGATCCAAGATCCGCAAGAAGACTAAATTGGAAAGTAACAATTGATAAGTTTGAGGCTTATATCAGCACTGGGATTTTACAAAGGAGGTATCATTAGCTAATTTACATTCATGCCAGCTTCAACTTCTTGGGTGACCCTGCTTTTCCAAGAAAGGAAGGAAACTTCTTTTGCAATTCGTTAGGATTTTGGCTAATGAAGTACGGACCCAGGAAGCTGGACCTATGATCAAGATAGATGTTTACGACGACCATACAGCATGTGGTATACATAAATGGGCTTATACAAACGATATATTCAGATGATGTTGTTTAAACATTGAAATTCCAAAATTCACAGGTCTCGATTTTAAGACCAAGATTAAATAATTCATCTAGAAAACATATATGATGAAGCCATCAGATTTTGATAAGATCTTGTAGTAATGCCTTTGTAAATGTTTTCATAATTAGATTCACTGGGTGAAGAATTAGAATCACGTAGGGAGTAAAAGTAAAGCAAGAAACCCCGTAAACTCACAAAACAACAACTGAGGTCATACCTACCCTTTAAGACGGTACACAATCTTGTATTCGACGCTATATATATTGCAAATCCAAAACTAGTGTTCCGGATCACATAAATCATACTGGAAAAGGGTAATCGGTAGAGAAAGAAACCTTAAATACTTGAGAAAATTAGTTTCATAGAGTACATATATTTTTCAATAAATTCATTCATAATTATCGCGCTACCACAAAAATCTTGTTCTTAATTAGCCTCAACAACTTCCTTGTCCAACACTTCCACGACATTCGGGTCCAACACTTCAAGAACTTTCGCATCCAACAGTTCATCAACTTTCAAGTCTGACACTTCAGCTTCTGAGAACCATCTCTTCTCATTCAGTAAGTACCTTCGTATGACAAAGCAGGCAAGGGCACTCAGCAACAGAATCATACTTATCATTACGATAGAGAAACACATGCTCCCGTTTTTGCAGTTTATCTTCTTCGTCATTCTGAAGTTATCTGTTCAAGTTTCTTCAGACGAAAATCAGCAAATTATTGTACATAAACACTAAAGAGATATACACTTGATCGAGTATCCAAGTATAACAGCCGGATTAATATGGCTCAAGTTCATGTTAATATCATATAGCTAGGATAATGTGTGAATCAAATCAACTTGTGAATACAACAAAATAGATTCTTAAAAGTGGAACATACATAACATAAAACTAAAGACAACTGGTGTAAATTTATAGAGATTCTTCAACATATCAAATTAGTCAACAAATTGTACATGAAACTGCAGTTAGAAGGACAATCAAACTACTACCTCGATGAAGTGCTGCAGATGATCAATTAATCCCTAGAAACAGCAACCCAAACACATAAAAATAATAAAGATTGGGATTGCAAACAGCGTGTATGTATATAAACAATGGGTGACATATATTATATGGATTAGGAAAATAGATATATGGTATCAAAAGAACATTAATTTCACAAAAAAAAGAACATTTATTAGTTGACCCCATTAATGAAAAGATTTGGAACATTAATATATGTACGTTTGCATTGAATGTTCTCACTATATATATTTATTATATTGTTGGATTAAAAAGGAAAGTAAAAGAAAGATAAAGAAGTTACTTAGGGCAATTGTTAAGTTACCTAAATTATATTCAAACTATTGATTAAACATTCTTTAATGCAATTATTCGGTATTTAACTGTAATCTTAATAATATTACTTTAAAATTTATATATACAAGGTAAGAATGTTAGAGCATAATAAATGAAACTTGTTACATTATATAATTCTTGAAAATTATACAAAGTTGATAGTTAAACATGCTCATCTAATCCAAAGAGGTACTACGGTCGTAAACTCGAAAGACGAGCATATATATTAACGGACTAAATTACAATCAGTGACAAAAGAAATCAAATGGCATACGAGGTGTGGAATATTGTTGAGAAAGTATTTTGGCAGCCACAATGGAATTAGCGGCTTCAGTATAATGTATCCCGTCCCAACTTATAGAGTGAGATACTTGATTACACGCTTGAGCGCCACCATGACTACACGTGATATTGATGTTGTAGTTATATGGAGGCCCTCCAAAGCCACAACATGCCATCAATGGACTTGAGAAACCTATACAAAGTGAAAGCTTATAATATCATGTAATTGTACATTTTCACACATGCATAAATACGAAGCTATAGGGTAATTAGGCATACCATATTTGCTAGCATTGACAATGAGGTCATACTTGATTGCGTAAATATCAACATATATCACCATTGAATCCTTCAATTCTGACCTCAATTCTGTGCACAAACGGCGGAGTCCCTCATTAAAAAGGTTTGCAGCAGAGTTGTAGGTGTCAATACAACCATGAGGATCCAATTCTCTAGCAGTTGGTTGCACTAACCATAGTTTCTGAGGCAGACAACCTAGTGGACCAGTATTGTGAACCCAAAATTTTCTGCCACCATTATTGTGTATAGTCTATGCGGACAAAGAATAATGCACAAGTAATAAGATCAAAAAGTTAGTCACTTGTAGTCTTGTATAGTTAATGCATGAACCTTATTATTGTCTATATATCATGCTTTAAAATCTTGGTTCTTTTTCTACAAGAAAAAGTCACTTCAACAACTAAAGCTCACCTCAATGGCATTCTTGATTTCTGCGAGTACGGATGGTATTCTTTTAATAACTTGTGCATATGTATACTTCTTGGCAAATGCATCAGCAATGTCATTTTGGCCAATGTCAATAATATAAAGTGCATGTTGAAACCCGTCATCACTGATCATCTTCTGTGAACCTGGATATAGTTGAAGAGTGAAAACAGAGCGGTGAATCTTGAATTACCAAGTTTAGCAGGATATGGAAGATGAGAGACATAAACATCTTAGGTTTTTTGTACAATAATGAGTTCTTAATTTTTCAATAGGAACTGAGATGATAATTCAACTCATGCAAAAAAAAAAAAAAAAAGCAAAGAAATTCTTTTTGTTTCGGTTGAAAGTAGGCTTTATATTAAAATGTGGTTACTCCAATATTTTGTTTAAAGCTAATTGAAAGAATAAGAACATACGTTGAAGAATAAAGGTTTGAACGGATTAAAACACCCTTAGTTTAGGGTAATTTGGTATTCACAAGTTTGTTTATAAGATTTCCGTTACGTTAAAGAGAACGAACAGAATCCATATTAAATCGACCATTTTGGACCAGAAGTGGCAATTACATTTAATGCTCCACATAGCAGATAAGTAATCATGTGGATTGTGGACTAAACATCATTTTGTAATACCAACATTTTGCAATTCGTATCAACAATATATAGGACTGCATTATAATTTAATAACACTACACTCAAGGCACGAAAGCAAGAAACTTTTTGGTGAATTACCAGCAGTAAGAAGCTCATATGACCTGGACTTGAAGTGAAGGAACTGCTGAACCTGAACGTTTAAAGCAAACGGTACATACTTCGGGAGCGTTGAAGATCCCACCACAGCAAAGTTAGCACCATTTGAAAATGTAGAACCCAATGACTCCATGTATGCTGGTAAAAACCGTGTTTTCACACTTTGACCTGCAAACATAAACATTTGTCATCCTAGTCTCAATTACAAAGAAAAAAAAAACAAACTAAACAAATCATGATTAACTAAGTGAAATTACTTTTATTTAATTACCAACATTTCTACAAAACACATTTGAGGGTAAAAAGCATGAAATTACCTTTTTTTTTTTTTTTTTTTTTTTTATCTTTTACCTCGCGTACAGTTTTTTATTTGATATTTGAAAACATTGTTTTATCACCATTGTATAAGGTAATTAATTTAAAACAAGAGAGAGCTCGTTCAGATCTTATTATCCATCCAGCTTACTATTAAAGAAAAGTCATTTTTGCTCGTTTACCTAATATACCCCTTAAATAGTAACGCTTATTAGTATATCTTTCCAAATTACAAGGGTAAAAATGACATTTTAATAAATTACCATGGTTCAAATCTGCCCACCGGGACAAAACCTAAATTTTAGGGGGAGATAAACTTTTCCGATATGAATTCCCATTCCTAAATTGTACTGTACAGTATCTGCTAATCACATTTCAGGTAGTATTTAGTACAGAGTACTACTATTATTGTTTCATTAACGGATGTCGGTGCTACATGTAGAAATTTTTTACTGTACAAGAAAAAAAAGGGGGAACTTACAGAGGAAATCAATAATGAGGCGACCGTCGGAGAGACGACCGGTGGATCTGCGGAAGAAAGTACGGCCGTAGGGAGGGTCGATAGGGTAACCGAGACCGCCGACGAGGCCGCCGGTGTCAGAGTTGGAATCACCGAAGTTGAAAATGAGTGGTCTGTTGGTGCATAATAAAGATTCAGCAGAATGAGGAAGAACATATAAGATACTGATGATAATGATGAATATAAACGTAAAGGTAGAAGAAGCCATTGATTGTAGATTTGCAGTACTGCTTAATTCAGTGGCATTCTGCAACTTCTTTTCAGCTTCACCTTTATTTAAATTTCTTTTGTATGTTATTCTATTCTATATTCTTTAAATACTTTAAAAACTAACTAGATCATAGTTGTTAACTAGCGACTCGACTTGCGTTATCTATTAATTCGTGACTCGACTTGACTCGTAAGAGTCGCTATTTTACAATAAATATGTATTTGTAAATGTATATTATTGTTTAAGTTTTTTGTTTTAAAGTAAAGTGAAATATTGTAAAAGTCGATAATTAAGTCGTTGACCGTCAATTAACATAAATGCTTAATTCAAAATAAATAATAGTCATTTATTTTCTATTTTGTCCTTGAATCTTTTTTATATTACGTTACACTAGAAGTTTGTCTGATTTTCTGACTCGTAAGAGTCACACACCACTCGGAAGAGTCAATAAACGACTCGTAAAGAGTTAAAGTCATTTAAGAGTCGGGGTTCGAGTCGCCTCGTTTTTTGCTTTTTTTGACTCGGCTCGTGAATCGTAAGAGTTTAACAACTATGTATGTGACTAACATCGAGTTAGATATTTACTTATTTAGTTTTATATATTTATGACATTAAAGATGGAACACTAATAAACGATAATTTGTACATTAACAAATATTATTCGAATGCTATTAATTTTAAAAATACTCCAATATAATTAACATGTACAACATCATTAATTAAACTATATACGGTGATATATGAAATTTTTTTTATTACTATACATATTACCATCTATATAATGAAATCTCAAATTAGAAGAAATGTTGTAATTATTATATCTTTATTTAATAACAAATTTATACGGAGTAGTTGTAATAGAATTGTGAGTGTTGGTTATTTTGATGTAATCGAATTATACATCTATTTAGATAATTTGAGCTATAATGGAAACGTAGATAGTGTTCGTTATTTCGATTTGGTTTGGTATAATATATATATATAGTAAATTATACGGATTATCCTAGTGATTTTCACGAAATTATACCAATCGTCCTTTTCTTATGAATATTACATCGACCTTCGTGCACTTTTAAATTAGTCAGGGACAATTGGTGTAATTTTTAGAATAAAATGATGATTGGTATAATATGGAAACCATAAAGACAATCCGTGTAATTTACTCGCAATAATAAGAGCCGCATATGATATAATTGCTTGTGTATAGTAATATATAATATATTTTTATATTTATATTCACAGGGAAATAACACAAAAAGGTAATTAGAATTAAGAGTTGTTTTGTCTTTTGATCGAGTTATATATATTTCACTAAGGTCATCTCCAATTTATGTATCGACTACATTTGAAATCGGATATCTCTGACGGTCACCGTGTAGACACTACTATATTATTGTAGTATCCAGAAGCTCGTGCAAGATAATGTGCATCTTCGATTCGAAAAAAAAAAAAGAAAAAGATAATAACAATAGAAAAAGAGATAATAACATTAATAATAATAATAAATAATAGTAATAATATCAATATAATATTTGACGGGTTAATAGACAATTTCGTTACTGTACTTTTCGAAAAAGTTCAATTTAGTTACCGAACTAAACTACAGTAACTAATATGTGTATGATTAGAAACTTGAGTAACAATTTGATCAATTATTTAAATGTTCAGTAATTCAATTGAACCAAATAAAAGTTCGGTAACTATATTGAACTTTTTCGGAAAGTACAGTAACGAAATTGTCTATTAACCCAATATTTGACCATGCATAAAACCTTATTATATAGAAATGTACGTACTTCTATTACGAAGATCACCTGGGGGATGTTTTTTATTTATATTCACGCCTTTTAGAAAGAGCTGCTAAATTAATTAAGTTCTCATTTAGGTGAAGGACACGTATAATTAGGGGTGAGCATTCATACCCGAATCCCGATCCCGTACCGCTACCGTACCGGTACCGTACCGAACCGGTACCGTACCACTTTAAGTGGTCCGGTATTTGGTACTCACTTTAGGGCCAAAAAGATAACCGGTACCAACCGGTTCGGTACCGGTATTTTACCACTTTTCCCGCTTTGGTACCATATCCGAAATATACATGTTTTTATTTGTTATAGGTCCGTTGGTTCTTTCTATATTTTGCAAAGATTTATTTATAACCTCATTTCTATGATCATATGATATGTCTATTAATATGAAAATGATATTTTTTAGGTAATTAAGAATTATAAAATAGAGTTAGACTTTCGCGTATGAATACAATTGTAATTTTATAGAAGTATAGCTAGTTTTCTTTGCTACACAAACAATCACCATTTTAGCATCCTACTTGAATCGGATTCCAAACATATTGCTTGTTAGTATAAAGGTAAGGATCATGACGTGTGTCATTACCAAAATACTTAACACGGTACAATAACGTCGTATATATATTTGTTTTTCTTCGTCAATATCCATCTATGTCAGTTAATGATGTTTTAATTAATTTGAGATTCATTAATATTTATCTTCTGTGAATTTTATCGAGTACAAAATACGTAAATAGGTTTATTTATTATTCTACTATGTTTTGGTACCAAAGCGGTATACTACCACTTTTACCCGTACCGGTACCGGAACCGTACCGGTACCGTACCGCTTTAAACGGTCCGGTATTCGGTACTCATTTTAGGGCCAAAAAAATAAGCGGTACCAACCGGTTCGGTACGGTTCGGTACCGGTTCCATACCATGCTCACCCCTACGTATAATAATCAGGTTGTGGTCTTGAAAGTTGAAATGGGCATCACTTCGTTCTTATTGGGCGTGCCTGAATTCAAAATATAATAATTTTTTTATATATACTTTTACATTTCATTTTTTTTTTTTTGAAAGGCTAAGTATATTAAATTATGTCATACTTTTACATTTCATACTACTACTTGGCTACTTGCGAGTTGCGATGTACGTTTATATAAAAATAAAAAGGTTTAACTAGGACTTGGGCTTATCAAGCCTGCTTTCCTCGATGAAAGCCCACATAAAGGCCTAATAACACTTTAATTCAAAAAATTTGTCATAGTTTCACGCAATAAAAAATATTAATTTATCGCACTTCTTTTTTCAAGCTTGTAAAACTTTTTGAAAAAAATATAATATATGTAAAAAAAGAAGTCAAACTTGTAAGCACGAAGAAACTACAATTTGTTAACACTTAAAAATGTAGAATTAATTTGTAATACATATCATTAATTCATTCCGGTATAGGGTGTATTCTAGACGCCATCTTTGACCAGGTTTGGTTTTAAAAAAATGCTGACGTTAGTAGTATATAGTGAGCAACAAAAGTAGTACAGTATAAAGAGCTGCAAATCACATGAATGAAGTCACAATTAAGTACAATAGACATGGCATCTTCTCAAATCCTCACTATTTTCTTCATCTTTGCTCATGTAATTACTTTCGGTTACTCCGCTTCCGATGACCCTTTTAAACTTCCTAAACCCACTGCCCTTTTATTTTCGATACGAAAAAACCAAACAACTCATCAGTACTACACCAAATTTGTGCCTGGAGACCGTTCTACAACCGCAATGGTTGATGCATTGATCGATCTTGGAGCACAATCTGTTTGGTTTGATTGTACGTCCTACATTTCAACTTCGTATAAACGAGCATCATGTGGCTCAAACAGATGTAAGAAAGCTAAAGGGTCTGTTTGTGTAGGGTGCAACTCAACTCCTAGACCGGGGTGCTCCAATAACACATGCGGCGTCTACGCTTACAACCCTTATCGAGACTACTTAACAGCTCAAGAGCTTGGAGAGGATACAATGAGAGTATCATCGACAGATGGTCGTTATGTTAGGTTTGATTATGATTCACCCAAATTTCAATTCTCTTGTGCAGATACCGCAATTTTAGAAGGCTTACCTGGTGAAGAAGGTGAGATTAAAGGGTTGGTTGGTCTTGCAAGCCTGCAAGGAACCATATTTCACTAGTTTCTCAACTTTCATCTAAATTTAACTTGACCCAAAAGTTTTCTCTTTGTTTACCATCATCATCTGAAAATGGAATGGGGGATCTAATTATCGGTGGAGGGCCGTATTATATGCTTCCTACTATCCAAGATTTCTCTTTGTCCCTTGTAAGTACTCCACTTGTTATCAATCCGGTTAGTACTGCTCCGGTCTATTCTGAAGGTGATCCTTCAGATGAGTATTTCATTAATGTCAAAGACATTGAAATCAACGGTAAACGTGTGTCTTTTGATTCAAGTTTGTTATCTTTCGATAAAAATGGAGTTGGGGGAACCAAGATTAGTACTGTAGCACCTTATACCACTTTGCACTCGACCATTTACAAGCGTTTGGTAAAAGATTTCATTAAGGCTGCTGCATTGAAAAAGATTAAAAGGGTGACTTCTGTGGCACCATTTGGAGCATGTTTTGATTCAAAGACCGCTTCAAAGACGAAAACTGGACCAGGGGTACCAGATATCGATCTAGTTTTGGAAGGGAAAAACATAAGGTTTAAACTTTATGGTTCAAACTCATTGGTGGAAGCCAAGAAGAACGTGATATGCCTAGCGTTTATTGATGGTGGGGTTGAGCCAAGAACGTCCATCGTGTTAAGTGGGCATCAATTGGAAGATCGTATTATAGAGTTCGATTTAACTGCATCAAAGATGAGTTTCACCCCCTCTCTTCTGCTCTCCAACACTAATTGTTCTCATTATAGGTTTATCTGATTTGTACCTTAACTAACTTACATTTGGATTTGTTATGGTTCAAGTAGCTTATCTATTCTTTTTCATTATGATTTCAACTTACGGATCGGTGTGGTTTTTATATTAAATGTTGTTTGAGTTACATTTAATTAATTTTACTTGTATTCCAACTAAGTTCATTAGCTCAGTTTCAATGGAGTGTGATAGTGATTTATGACCCAAACAACACACAATTGAACACAATTAAGTGTATCACACAAGTTAATAGACGAATAAAATAATGCGTAAAAATATATCAACATGAGAAGATTACGTCACGTGGTTATATCAAAGGGAAATTAAAAAAAATACCACTTTTTTTAGAGATATATATCGTTTTGCCCTCCCGAAAAAAAAATTGACGATATACCACACGAAATCGCAAAGCGCAAATTTGCGATTTACGATCCAGCATGTTGCGTTTGCGACCCGTTCACCGTGCGAGCCGTGGCCGGAATAAACATGCCATCGCAAATCGCAAAGCGCAAGCTTGCTTTTTGCGATTTGCATATGCACGAGTAGTTTGCCAATATCCGAGTCGTTAACGAGCCGTGTACGAGTGGTGGTGCCATTGCAAATCGCAAAGCGCAAGCTTGCGATTTGCGATTTGCCTATGCCCGAGTAGTTTGCCAATTCCCGAGTCGTTAACGAGCCGTGTACGAGTGGTGGTGCCATCGCAAATCGCAAATTTGCGATTTTGCGATTTGCGATTTGCCAATGCTTGAGGAGATGTGAACGAGACGTGAACGAGTTAACGATGACGTAAACGAGTTGCGATTTAAGTCCGCCAAAAAAAACCCAATGTTACATTATGTTTTACATTTTGATGTACTTATTTTATTTTTTATATATATACACATCTTTTTGAAAATATATATTTTATATATATTTACACATTCCCTATTTTTTATATATCATAATCACAATTATTTGTTATCATATATATATATATATATATATATATATATATATATATATATATATATATATATATATATATATATATATATATTATATTGTATATATTATATTATATATATAAATAATGTGTGTATATATATATATATATACACATTATTTTCTAATATATATACACATCATTTTTTTTTATATATATTTTTTAATCCGGATAACTGGGATTAAAGTTTTTTTGTGATTTTTTGGATATAACATTTTTTGGATAAGAATTTTGGATAAGATTTTCCGTGATTTGCGGGATTTAAGATTTTTGGATAAGATTTTTCTTGATAAGATTTTTCTGGATAAGATTTGCGGGATTTAAGATTTTTAGATAAGATATTTGGATAAGGTTTTCCGTGATTTTCGGGATTTAAGATTTTTGGATAAGATATCTGGATAAGATTAAAGGATAAGATTTTTTCTGATGTTCGTGATATTCTTCCATTTATAAATAGCAGTAACACATTGACAAGATTTTCACGAATTTTCAGAATATACGAAATAAAAGTTTTAAAAATGGTTCAATCCGGTCACTTTTGGCAATTCCGTTCCATTAATGAAGAATCATTTACTGAAGAATTATACGCAGAAGTTCCCGAATTGTTTTCAATCGCTTTTTATCACGGTGGGCACTTTCAGGGCGCGAAAAGAATGTACACGCAAGGTTTGTTGACATTTATCGACTGCGTAGATGTCGATGAGTTTTCCACCAAATTTCTGGATTACGCTTTGGAAGAGCTAGGTTATTGGGCTCCAAAGAAGTGGTTCTGCTACTATAAAGAGCCTGATAAAGACCTAGATACTGGTTTACAATTGATAACTGATGATGTCGGCCAACTGAAGCAGATAACTGACTACGCAAAAATACATAAAGAAATTGAGGTGTATGTTACACGTAACGATCTGACACATAACAATGCCAGTACGAATTTCTAAAATTAATACTGGTTCTTCAAGTGCAAGACGGTTATTCGATTAGTGAGTAGTCAAATCTTGTAATTCGTATCTATGTTTCAATCAATTGGATGTTTGCCAAATTATGTTAATCCTTATATAAGCTGTTTGTTTTTCTGGATAAAATTAAACATTATGTAATGAAGATGTTTTAGTATTGTTAAAACATGTAAAAATGAACAACAAGCAATTGCATTCACTCAAATTAACCACGATAATAAATAGCATAGGTTTTCTGTTATAAATAATTTAAGGGTCACTCAAATGAACACTTGGATAGCTCTGAGTCGGTTGAGACGTGGTTGCAGCTTCGTCCTCGATATGGCTGTTCGTTGATTTTGTGGACGTTTTCTGCAAGTAAATATTTGAGGATGACATTAATGATACAATGTAACAACCCCAAATTTAGGGCAAATTTAAAATTTCCCTAATTACGTGTTTATTGCTTGTATATAATATGAAATAGGATTATATACATTATTTACTTAATATATATATATGGATGGAATATATATATACGCGTATACGATTCGTACAAATCGTATAAAACCACAATTGTACAAACATACAGATGTTGATAAAAACAATTATTAAATGATGTTAAATTATTTAATTACTTCCACTACAACTTTATATTATATTTATAATATAGCGAAAACGTACGTTTTAATTAAAACGTCACCGAACTCTCCGAAAACTCGACCAACCGACAAAACAAAACAAAGTTACATTTTATAACTTAAAAACAAAGTATTTTATTAAAATGCTTCAACTAAATTATCGGATATTATTTCGTATTTTAAACGTATATTTAATCGCGTACAAAATGATTTTAACGTTTAAACGATCGGGGAAACGAACACCGCACGGAGCGCAAACGCGAGGAAGCAAAACTTGGTGAGACCACTCCATGGTGGCCCCACCCAACCGGCCAAGGTAAGGGGACACAACCCCCCTCACCTCCTTTCACATTTCAACACACAAACACAACACCCACACCTCAATCACTCTCTTCTCTCTCTCTCAATCGGCTTTCTCTCTCTCTCTCTAAAACCAACACCAAACCACCATAAAAACACCACTAAAACACCTTGGAAGCTAGGCTCGGTTTGGAGAAAAGTGATCACGAGAACGAGGGCTACAATCCTATCTTTTCGGTTTTTCGTTTCGACAACTTTGTAAGTTTTCCGGCGACCCGAAACTTTTCCGATTACTTTTATTTTGCTAGATTATTGTTCCCCTAGCTAAATGATGTCCAAATATATAATTTAAACTCGTTTTTGAACACTTTAACGGAAATGTCGGTTTTGGTCATTTTAAAGAAAACGACACCACAAACCTTAAAAACGACCACCAATAGTTACTATGAACTCATTATAACATATTAAAACTAGTATAAAAGTTCTGGACCCAACGGAAACCGGAAATTACGTTTTCGGAAACTTAAATTCCGAACAGACCTCTTGTGTCACATCGGACCAAAATTTCATGCGACACAACACTATGTCGCATTTTATGTCGCACGTTATGTCGCAATGTATGCGACACAACGCTTATGTCGCACTATATGTCGTATCATCTACGACACAAAGTTTACCTATCGCTTGATTGCGACACAACGACTATGTCGTATCGTTGTGTCGTACCCTTGTATGCGACACAACTATTGTGTCGCATAAACACCAAACCGAAATCAATCCATACGACACAGACCTTATGTCGCATACGGTCTGCAACACAAGCCTTGTGTCGCAGATAGCCCAGATCAGAAAACAAAATATATTCTAAGTGTTGGAATCATTTTTCAACTACTAAATCAAATACGATGCTACTTATACATGAAAATACTATACTTTCGAGAGTATACAACAACACTTGAATACGTACAAGACTATACTAAACTAACGTGAGATTTCACTCACACACGCACACGAGTTTACACTCGAAATACTTAGGAGATTACACTCCAACGAACTTACACTTGTACATTACACGGGATTACATCCGATACGAACTTACAAGTTCACTCACTAGTTACGTGCTGGATTACACGTTAACTGATACGAACATACACTCGAATACTTACGAGGTTTCACTCGTACCCTTTGGGGTTTAAGCCCATTGGAACTTACGCAAACGATACATGTTGTAATACAAACAAACGATTATACGAGTATACTTTACAACTGTACAACTACTATGAATACATAATAATAATGGATGGAATTATTATTATACACTGATAACAAACAGACCGTACAACTTTTATACAAACTACGATTTACAAACGAATACAAACGTACAAACAAACTAATGGACATTAACTAGTTTGGGAACAACTAGCATGGATACTTTACAAGTATTCCACTTACTTACTAAACCTTATGCGTATTAGGACGCTAAGGGTTGCTAGTTCGGGATACTACTTGCTTACTTACTACATTGTCTGCCAGACTCAGGTGAGTCTTACAGCCCCTACTTTACTGTTTTTAACTCAGGGGTGAGATGCATTACTTGTTTTCATAAAAACTAATAATGGCCGAGTTAACGCATAATTAGCATGACCTGCAATTATGGTGGCTCATGGCCGAGTTAACGCATGATTAGCATGACCTGCAATCATGGTGGCTCACGTTTCTTACCTGTTTTATATGAACGTTTTGAATTACATTCACTGGTGTGCTATTATTTACTGTATGTTAAGCTTCTATTATGATAGTTCGTGGAAACGCATGATTGGCATGACCTGCAATCATTTCAGAGTGAACGATTAGCATGGCCTGCGATCGTTACTCATTGGCTAGTTAAACAAACGGTTAGCATGACCTGCAACCACTCACTTATAAACGGTTAGCATGACCTGCAACCACCCACTTATCAAAACTTAAGTGAACGATTAGCATGACCTGTGATCGTTACTTACTGGCTGGCTTATGATTTACAAATTACTACTTGCGTGTTCAACTGTTTACTTACTTACAAACCTGTGAGATTCACCAACCTTTTTGGTTGACCTTTTTAGTAATGCTTCTCAGGTACACAGCATCAGTAGGGATGCCCAGCAGGATAAGCTTACTTAGCTCGAGTCGCATGCATTTACAAGCTTGGAGATTTTATTACATTACTTTTGTACTTACTGTTATGTATTAGAATCTCTAGGAATTTACTTGAACTCGAGCTTGTATTTTGAAACTACTTATGTATTAATGTAATAACTTTTCGAACGTCTCATTTAGAGTCGTTCACTGTATCCTTTGTGCTTGTGATTATTGATTAGTAACACCCAAAACATCGCTTCCGCAAACTGTTAAATTTGGGGGTGTTACATACAATGTAATATTTTATTTTTTATATGAATATTTTCGAGAACTCACTTTTTTCGATCTTGATTTGGATCTTGATTTTGACCTTGACTTGGATCTTGTTGTGGTTCTTGATCGGCTTGGCTCGTCCGTTCTATCGTATGGAGCCATACAATTAACTCGACTATGACCATGTTCCTTGCAACGGCTACATTGCTTTGTGTATTTCCCTTTCTCCTCTCCTTTAGAAGGAATGCGTGCACGCCCAGGTGGGCGACCAGACTGCCTTTTCACAAGTATCGGCGGTAAGCAAATCTGCAGATTACCGGGATCGGCCCATTCTGAAGGATGAGGCAGTGGATTTATAGCCTCACTGTAGGCCGCTCGATATGTTTCCGTGGTGAAATACCTCTCTGCAAAGGCGGACACGTTGTCCATATGAAAGTGACGGGTCACTGCCGATACGTGTCCGCAAGGTAAACCTGATAATTGCCATTGCATGCAAGTGCATGTTCTCGCTTCCAAGTTGACTGTCCCATTCTTTTTCCCGTCCACCACCTCACAAATCATATTTGTCGATGGGTTAACCCTCCAGCGCAGCGATTTGTTAACCCTTTTACCTATTTTGTGCTCCGCATATGGTGTGACAGGTGTTGTAACAGCTCCGGCAGTATTCCGATGTTTGAAATACCATTGTTGTACTGAAGATCGGAAAAACTCCAATAGCATTGTGACCGGCAGTTTCCTTGCATGCTTGGTCATGGCGTTAATGGACTCCGCACTGTTAGTTGTGAGGTAAGCATATCGTGTCCTTGTTGAATGATGCCGTGACCATCTTTCTTTTCCCACATCCGTAAGAACCTTAGTTGACGCCGGTAAATGTCTGAAAATGGCATCATAATGTTGATCGAAATCTGACTTACGGTACGCCTTACACATTTTCCAATAATGCCATTCGAAGTGCTTGACCTTTGAAGATTTGCTTTTCAAGTTCATCAATAGATGACGACAACACAAGGCATGAAATGCCTCTGGAAACACAGCAGAGATGCCGGATGCAATTGCTGGAGCCCTGTCAGAGATGAATGTCAGGTTGCTAATCCCACCTGCAGATTCAATGGCATCTCGTAAGTTTCCTAAGAACCACGTCCAAACGTCGGACGTCTCTCCCGCCCCAATTCCATAGGCTAGTGGCAAGATGCCATTATTACTGTCCATCGCCACGGCAATCAAGTTAGTGCCCAAGTAACCCCCTTTCAAATGGGCAGCATCGACGATGATAATCAGGCGTGTATGGTTGACAAAAGAACGTACCTGCAAGTTCAGATTAAATAACACATAAATTATATATGAATGTACGTATGCGAACATAAGATGTAAACCAACAATCATTACTTACAGCTGCACCTATGGACATGTAACACATTACAAATTTATTCTCCTTGTCTGTACGGAGATTCGTAATGCTCCCCGGGTTATATAGCTTTAGGTTGTGGAGATAAATGGGAAGTTTCGTAAACGATTCAGCTGGAGTACCTCTCAACAACTCTATAGCGTAACATTTTGTCTCCATGCTTGGTTGTATGTAAGGCTTATTTTAAAGCGTTCAGTCATATCAAGTTTTATCTCTTTGCCTCTGTATACACGTCCTTCCAAACTCATCGCCTCTTTTAAGATGTTACCAAGCACTTTCTTGCTCGCAGAACGGCTGTTAGGCATGTTTTGAGTACGCGAACAAGTGTGAACATCACGTAACTTCCTAACTTGGAAGTTGTGACTATCTCTGATACACGCTGCACTAATCTTCCAATCACAATTAGGCAAGATACATTTTGCTGAGTACCTTTTCTTGTCTGAATTCTTCAGCTTAATCTGAAAACCTTCTTCTAGACACTTTGTATGCAACTGGAGAAGAAATTCTTCTTTAGTTTCAAATGTTTGGCCCTCTCGAACTCAACTAGATGTCTCGTGCATGGTCACCGGTCGTTGTTGAACTTCTTCTTCTCCGTTTCCTAAAGGCGATGGCATATTCCAGAATATGTCTTTTTGTGCTCCTCTTTGTGGTATTGGTTTGTCATATGTATCTCTTGGATCAGGCTCATCCTCCTCATCATCCTCATCATCAGTAACAATGTGATTACAAAATGGATGGTCATGATCCTTAGGTGGATTGACATTTTCTTCATCATAATGATCAAAATCATCAGGATGTGGATGCGGCTCCTCCGGCTCCTCCACATAGTATTCTGAATTAGTGTGATCATAGTGAACATTCTCCTGATATTTAGAATAATCTTGGGTTTCTTCATCTACCTTAAAAAATGTGTCTTGTGTGTGTTGTGTAGGATAGTTATGCATCGGCATGTTTTGTGGAAAAGCATGATAATGAAATTGATATTGTGGTTGAAAAGGAAATGGAAATTGTTGAAAGGGTTGTTGAAATGACTGATATTGGTGTTGTTGGTTGTATTCATTAGTGTGTAGTTGTTGAAATTGTTGGTGAAATTGTTGTTGAATGCCAGAACTACTACTGCCAGGTTGATTGCTACCCATTCCCGAAACATTCCTTACATTATCGACAATGTAAATTTCTATCGGAGCATTGTTAATTGCATGGCACAAAAAATCTCCAAAATCATCAGCATCATCGTTTATATCAATAACATACCGATCTACTTTATATTTCAGACAAACTGGTGTATCAAGTGGCAGACCAAGTTTTTTTAAAACGTTTTTCAACAATACTTTGCATGTCATGGGTTTTTCCGGTGCCACTGGAAGTTTTAATGGCACTCTACTACACTCTATTGGCAAATACATCGGCAAGTTATCAATATATTCAAAACGACCACCATAACATATAAAAAGTTTGAACTTTTCCATAATGAAAGTAAATAAAACTAAAATAATCAGAACTCGTACCTGAAAATTTTATGTAAAGGAACTGAAGAAGAAATTTTGTCGAATGGAAAATGTGTTTACATTTGGTTGTGATTGTGTTTACAAATGGTTGAGGTCATGTTATAAGTACATTTCAATCGAGATAATGTTATCCGAAAAAATCTACAAAATCCCTAAAAAGTCAGGTAATATCCAAAAAAAAACTTATCCACAACGGATAAGGTAAGTTGTAGATAAGGTTATATCAGAAAATCTCACCAAAAATCTTATCAACAAAGGATAAGGTCAGTCGCAAATAGCAAATCGTAAACGTGTCCAATATAATCTGCAGCAATTTGTAAATAATATTCTCCCGCATCGTTTCAATTTGTAAAATTAACGTTTTACCAACCATATTATTTGATACCCAAACGCACAATTTTAGCAAACATTATATATTTACGTAGGTGGATAAGGTAATGTCAGAAAATCTGATCCAAAATCTTATCAACAATGGAGGTAATGTCAGAAAATCTCATAGGTGGATATGGTAAGGTCACTCGCAAATCGCAAATCGCAAATCACAAAATTCATTTGCGATTTGCGAGGGCACATGTTAACTACTACATAATTGTTAGCTTCTACATTATTCTTAACTAGTACATAATTGTTAAATACTAGTCTATCAATCATCCGCCGGTTCCCAGTCAAAACGCGCACTAAAGAAAGTATCAATCATCCGCCGCCTGTAATCCATAGCAATCAAATCAGTCTCCCCACTCACCCTGTAGTCTTCCCGATATGCAATCTTCTCCATATTTCTGCACACCCATACCCCGCAATCGCCTAGATGCCCATCCTGTTGAGGCACATCCTCCATCATGTCAGTCATAAACTCGGTGGTATCACCCTTAAAATGCTTTTCTTCATCCACATGCCTCCAAAAGCCAATGGCGTCTAAATATCTAACTACATTTTGACCTAAGGCTTCAACAATTTGCAGTATTTCCTTGTTGCTTTTCAGTTTCTTATAGCTATCATATGCCGTGACATCCCAAGTATGCAGATCCAACACAATTAGAACCCAATGATCCCTACTCTCGATGTTGACCGGCATAAGTACCTACATATTAGGATTTTATTAGGGAAATGTTAAAATGTTATCAGCTTATATTATATAGTTTGCTACTCCATTTTTCTTTACTTACTTTGTCGCAGGTTCACCATGAAGAGTATGGCCTACGTTTACCGTTGGCATATCCCATCAACAAGTTGTAGTCTGGTCCGGACGATGCCTCAATTTTGTCACCTGCATTAATAGACACAACTATATTAAATACTAGTGGCAGAAAACCAAAAAGTTATTTTTTAAAACAATTCGAATTGTCGTTTCATCGTACGTACATAAATACATAAGTACATACATACATACATACATACATACATACATACATACATACATACATACATACATACACAACTAATAATTCAGCTGAAATATAGTATACATTAAAAAAAAATTGGAAATGTCCTTTTGGCCTTGTAGCAACTGTCTCTATCTGACGATAAAAAGCCTCCCAAATCCACGTCTTGTAAACAATAACCAAAAAACATATCAGCATATTAATATATTAACATGTTATATATATGTATTAATCGACGTATATATATATATATATATATATATATATATATATATATATATATATGTATGTATATGTACATATACATGCATATATATATATATATACATATACATATATCTACATGTATATATATATATATATACATGTAGATATGTATATGTATATATATACGTAAATGTATGTAAATGTACATATACATATGTAAATATACGTACATATACGTACATGTATCTACATGCATATATATATATATATATATATATATATATATATATATATATATATATATATATATACATATACATATATCTACATGTATATATATATATACATGTAGATATGTATATGTATATATATATGTAAATGTACATATACATATGTAAATATACGTACATATACGTACATGTATCTACATGCATATATATATATATACATATACATATATCTACATGTATATATATATATATATATATATATATATATATATATATATATAGATATCTACATGTATATAGATATATACATGTAGATATATACATGTATATATCTACATGTATATATCTATATACATGTAGATATCTATATACATGTAGATATATATATATATATATATATATATACATGTAGATATATGTATATGTATATATATATATATATATATATATATATATATATATATGCATGTAGATACATGTACGTATATGTACGTATATATACATATACATATATACATATCTACATGTATATACATGTAGATATGTATACATATGTATATATACATACATATACATATACATTATACATATATATTAAAAACTTTTTGAACAATAATAAATAATATTGGAATGCTACCTTACACGCCCAGTCAAAACCACTCAACGTGTACTGCATCCCGATTTGAGTCAACCGAGTCTCCAAACCCTTATCTAACTGCTCAAAAGTTCTGGCCCAAATAATATTACCCCAAGGGTACCCGTCACAAACACCAAAATCCTCAACCATATGCATATAGTCATCCTCAACAATATGCGAACCCTTCTTTCCAAAAAAACCTTTATATATCAACATGAGCATACACACGCGCACACAATCCTCATCGCTCAATTTCCTGGGCCCACTAAACAAACCTCTATCTCTAAACTTCTTCTCAATGTCTGAAACACGTATGCTGCGATCGCAAAAATCCGGAAATAACCGCTCTTTAAATGCCGGGGTCTTCTCTCGAACATTTTTGGGAATATGATCTGCCATCCTTTCATTGGGACCGAACCGAAAACCAGTCACCAAACAAAACTCCCTACGACCGAATCGTATAAAATGGTCATCGGTTACCCTAAACCACAACTCATCCACCTCCGCCCGAGGGTGCTTTAGCCCTGGCCGCTCCGTTCGTCGAAACTGTAGTATATGATGTACAAAACCCGGGTCATTTTCCAGAGCCTTCGCATCCAACCAATGCCCAAAACAATGATCTCTAAATATCTTTTTTTGATCTTCTGTCAACGCGGACCTAATATGGGTAATAATAGTCAGCTGGCTTTTCAAAGTCAGTTTTGCACTAAAAATGTCCTGCAAAATAATCAATCAAGCAAACAAGTTTCATTATTAATAACAGGGATAACTTAATAACAGGCAATAAAACTATAGCTTTAGTGAAATCAAACATATTTACTTAGATAACTTGATGTATGTACGTATGACTTTTGATCAAAATTATTAAGTAGTATAGATATAGATATACTATGTGTATTAGATGTTGTATTAACTAAACGGTAAATTGGAAATGTCCTTTCTTAAAACATTTATAATCTAATATATATAATTGGAAACCATAAAAGAATTTTTATAAAAAATTGGAAATGTCCTTTCTTAAAAACGGATAAACCAGCTAATATATTAGCTTATCAAGTCATCAGAATTTCAACAATTATTAAGTACTCCGTAACCTGTATAAAATTGCATTCCAACTTCTTAAATGTTTTTGCTTGGTTCGGTGGTGATAGAACAGAGTTGTCAATCAAATGGTTATAAATTTCAACACATTAATTAAGAATCATCAATAAGTTGCAAATTAAGACTCACAAAATGTGTTTTTAATGAATAAAATGTCGTAAATCAACCCACCCACTTGCCACCTCTCGTCTATATAAATTAAAGTAAATAAACAAACCAAAATAACCTCATCAATAAGCATTTAAAAATGGCTATTTGCAAGCACCAATCATATATATGATAGTATATAGTAATACATAAACATACCTAACCTATTCTATTGTTACTTTGTTAGGCTGACAATTAGATCATCCACACCAATAGGTTTTGTAAAGTGTTTTTAAAAACTTTAAAAAATAGGTTTAAAAAATAGGTGTAAGAGGTTTTTCAAGAAAAGTTTTTACTCCAACGAAAAAAAACTTTATGTATATATAAAACTATGAAAAATGACTAAATTAGTAAGGTAAGAGAGTGAAAGACTTTGAAAAATGTAAAGCTTTACTATCTTTTTCTTTATTAAATTTGTACTTTATAATTATTTTATATAGATGTAAAGCGTTTTGTCATTGGAGTAAAAAATTTTCTTATAAAAGCTCTTACACCACTTTCTATTTCACTTTCTTTTTTTCTTCTTTTTTTCTTCTTTTTATCTTTTTATCTTTACATTTTTCTATTTCTTTATTGTATCTTCCCATATTTGATTACATTACATTAATTATCTTTCTATCCCAATTTTTTAGCTACTTATAAGAAATTGCAACCATCAAACGTATAATTTAAAAATTCTATATTTTATAGGTGATAAGTTTTTCCCATAATATAAATGTACAACATTGTTTATAAGCAAAAAAAGATGTATTAGTAGTTTACAAATAAAGAAGTCTAAAAGTTCGAAACTTTGAGAGAGATTAACACTCAAACCAAACTACAACTAGCCACAAGGTTTGTTCACTTTCCTAAATTCATAAACTTTCGGTATGATTTTGTATCGAGAATTGAATTAGTACACATTAATACATTAATAGATTAACGAATATATAAGATTAACGACTACATATACATACATATACATACATTAATACACATTAATACATACATATACATACATACTTTTACAAATATACATACATATAAGATTAACGACTACAACATTAACCTATAGTGGTAGAACCTAGAGGACCAAATTATCAAAAAATGATGTTACTTTTCATTGTGGCATTTCATCGAGCACGTTGTGTGCACACACATTTTATAGCATAAAAACGATTCAAACGCGGTACATACAAAAACCATAATAGCAAAACAGCTACGCAATGGCATACCTGAGAATCGGACATCTTCACGGACTAAATGGAGGCGGTTAGTGGTGGCGGTGGTGCGTTGCCGGGTTTGGTTTCAAACCCGGTTGTTTGGATGTATGTATATGTGGCTGAGGGTGGTGGCGGTGATATACGGACGAAGGTCGGTGGTGGTGGTGTGGCTGAGGGTGGTAGTGCCGGACGTATGGTGGTGGTGGTCGTGCGCTGTCGAGGGTGGTGGTGGCGGAAGATGGGGAAACGACGGCGGGCTGGGGTGCGGCGGAGGGGTGGGGTGACGGATTCGTAGATCGCAAACGGATCTTGCGATTTGCGATGGTGGTTGGGTATAACGGTGGTAGGGGTGGTGTGGTCGGGGTGGGGTGTGGCGGGGAAGGGTGTGTAAGAATGAGGAACGAATTAGGCTTAAAAAGCTTTTTTTTTTTTTAATCGAGTGCCGGAGGTAAATCGCAAATCGCAAGCTTGCCCTTTGCGATTTGCGACTCGTTCACGTACACGGCAACACGGCTCGTTCACGACTCGGCGTTGGCACAATATGCGGCATAGGCAAATCGCAAATGGCAAACTTGCGCTTTGCGATTTACCTCCGCACGTACATCCAGGCCACGGCTCGCTCGGTGAACAGGTCGCAAAAGCAAGACGCTGGAGGCAAATCGCAAATTTGCGATTTCGTGTGGTATATCGTCAATTTTTTTTTCGGGATGGCAAATCCATATATACTTAAAAAAAAATGGTATTTTTTTTAATTTCCCTATATCAAATTGGGGTGATTGTTTAGTTCAAAGCCAACTAAATAATTCGCTTATATTATCTCGTAGCTTAGGTTTATATACAATGATATGGTTACAATTAATAACAAACGGAAAAAAGGAAACAAACACTTTCTGGCCGCCTAGGATTTTGCACCGCAAATACACTTAGTCAACGTGCTGTGAAAAATCTTGCAAACAAGAGGAATAAAAGTCGCATCAGTTCATCAGGTCGCGAATATATCTGACCAAAAAACATCCAATATTCGCGCCATAAGAACTCATAATCGCACCGCGATTTCAGATTGTTCTAGCAATCCGTCGATTCTTTGTTCGTTCTTCACAACTCTAACACCTAGCTTGTATTTTGTTAATATTGCATGAGATGAGCCAACTTCTATATATATATCGTCTTAGGTTGTGAAACACTTCGTATAAAGCAAGAAATGTAAATATTACAACTATAAGAGGATTTAAAATGTAAATGTTACTATAAAAGTTTCATTTTAAAGTATATTGGGTTATATTTTTTTCATGAGAAAGTACAAAAGCATGGGACTGACCAAAGTAGCCATTTGTTTATGCGTTCTACATATATGTAGTTTTCAAAAGAATATTTGGGGAAAGTGAAATGCACCATCCCATTTAACATGTTGATGGTTTTATATATAATAAATAATTTCTTGAAGAAAATATAGAATTATAATAATAACTAGGTGAAGGACCCGCGACAACGCGGGTTATGCTATTTGTCTTTGTTAAATAAAACTTTTTAAGCTAAATTATGTTTTCAATTGTTTTGTTACATTCAAATATAATAAGTAAAGTAATCTTGACATAACGTTTATATTGAAGGATGTTAATTTAACATGTATTTTTGTTAAAGTTGTAAATATATAATTGCTTACATCATTAATAATCTCACTTTTATTTTGAATTTTTTAATTTGAATACAAAATGGGAATTGCATTTACTATTATAATTTAATTATATGATTTGTTAATAAAATTATAAATGTCTACTAATAACAATTTTTATTGTTGTATCAATGTGAAAATAAGGTATCGAGACTATTGAGCATTGTTTCATTAGGTGTAACTTTATTGATGAATTATGGTCAAAAATGTTCAATTGATCGTGTTTGGATTAAGTCACTTGGGGGTCCATTTGAAGACATACCATGAGGATGTGGATTCATTCGCTAAACATAAAAACTTAGCTTGGAAAGGGTTTGTGTGGACGTCTTTGATTTGGACACATCGAAACTCTAAAGTGTTCAATTTTATACGGAGACAATATCGGAGGTTTCCGGTTGTTAATCATATTCGGTCTTTGTTGGTTTTCGATTAGAGAAAAAATGCTAAGTTGTCTTGGAATGAGTGAATGAATCCAGTTGTGGTCAGTTCGTTGTGGCCTGGTAATGAAGCTGATGCTGGAAGATTTTGGGCATGTTTCATGACTTTCACGCAGGATGCATTAATTTTGTTTTTATTTGTATTGTGAAGTCTTTTTTTATGTACTTTCACGTGGGGATGCATGAAATTTTTTTTGATCAAGTATTTTCCTTGTGTCTTTATTTTATGTCTCGTTTTGTGGTATTTGGTCCCCGTGTCTTTTTCAATGTTTGGATTTTGGTTTATCCCTCATACTCCTCCTTACGGGCGTCGGTTTTGGGCATCGGTTCGGACCGACGGGACCGACGCCATAGGCACGGCCCGTCGGTGGGGGTGCGTCGGTGGTGCACGTCGGCCTGGCGACGGAAGAGAGAGAGGGGGAGTGGGGACCACGAGCCAGGTTTCTTTCGTTTTATATAAAAAAAAAAAATTAAAAAAATTAAAAAAAGACCCTAAACGGTCAAAAAAAAAAAAATTTAATTTTAAATTTAATTTTTTTTTCTTTTTCACACACTATAAATTCAAACCAAATCCAACCAATTTTCCACAACACTCACACTCCAACTTCCAAATATTCCACAACTTTATATAATTTTACTTTCCAATTTACCACTTTCAACCTATTTTCCACAACATTCACACCTTAACTTCCAAATATTCCATAACTTCTACAATTTCTACAACTTTAATATTATTTTCATTTCATTTCTTTTACCCATTTTTTCACCACTTTTATATCAAATTCATCTACAAAAAAAATACCATTTAGTTAACATGTCCGGATCCGATTCCGATCGAGACGATTTAAATGCCGTCCTAGCCGTATACAATCCGATCGCCAACCGTATACAACAAGATACGTCATCCGATTCGGACGAGGAGACCGAAGTTACAACACGTGTTCCACGTCGGAGACGTTATTTTCAAAGAGATCGTTATGGCGCCGGCGAACGTTTATATCAAGACTATTTTGCCGAGAACCCGACATTCCCGCTTGATTACTTTCGTCGTCGCTTTCGGATGAGTCGGCCATTGTTTATACATTTATGCCAAGGTATCTTATCGTACTCTCACCTTCCGATACCCCCTTACTTTTCTTTTTTCCATCAAGGTCAAAACGCAACCGGAAGACCCGGATTTAATGTTTTCCAAAAAGTCACGTCGGCCTTACGGCAAATGGCATACGGTTGTGCCGCCGACGCATTCGATGAGTACTTACATATGGGTCAACAAACATCATACGATTGTTTGGATAACTTTTGTAAATGTATTTTTCATTTGTATTCACGTGAATATTTAAGAAAACCAACACTCCATGATGTGCAACGATTGCATCAACGTCATGCGGAAATACACGGTTTTCCGGGTATGCTTGGAAGTATTGATTGTATGCACTGGGCTTGGAGAAATTGCCCAATCGCATGGCAAGGTCAATACACTCGGGGTGATCACGGCTATCCAACAATCATGCTTGAAGCCGTTGCCTCCTATGATTTGTGGATTTGGCACGCTTTCTTTGGTCCTGCCGGATCGAACAACGACATCAACTTTCTCAGTGAATCTGATTTATTCCAAGACTTACTACAAGATCGAGCTCCTCAAGTCAACTTCACTATTGCCGGTCAACAATTCAACAAAGGGTATTATCTCGGCGATGGAATATATCCGGAATGGTCGACGATTGTGAAGTCGTTCAAGTATCCGTTGACAGAAGCCGAGTCAAGGTTCAAGAGGTACCAAAAATCGGCAAAGAAAGATGTGGAACGGGCATTCGGGGTACTTCAAGGCCGTTGGCAAATCTTGAAAAACCCCGCTAGACCATATAGCGTCAACAAAATACGGCGAATCATGTATTGTTGTGTAGTTTTACACAACATGATAATCGAAGACAATGGACGCAATATGTGTACACACGAGGAAGAGTATTGGACAAACCCGGAAAATCTACCTCAACGAACGTGTGAAGAAAGCCACCAACTCTCATGATGATCAAAGATATTTTATATAAAAGATATTTTATATAAAATATAAAATAAAAGATATTTTATATAAAAGAAAGCCACCAACTCTCATGACTCATGACCACCAAATTTACTTATTCGCTTATACATTACTTTGCAATAACAATATTATTATGTATACCTCAGCTTATGTAGCTCTTGAAGAAGCAGTCTTTTGCATGTCTCAAGTACATGCCAAGTTGCTAAATCCTTCTCCTCTTTGCCTTGAATTCTTGTCCTCTAAAACGACCTCCGTTAAATATAATCACATCAATTAATAATGAAAAAAATACCCTCAACGAAACCATAGATAATTGCAAAAGAGGTTTACTAATGTTAGGTTGTCAAACCTTATGGATACTGATAAAAAGATGCAATTTTTAAGAGTCATTTCAAATATTGCAATTTCTATTGTTGATACGGTTACATCTCTAAGGTTTCGTTGAGAACATCTCTATAATTGCCTGCATAAGAATTATTGCGCAAAGTAATCTTAGTGCTCTTGTGAGATTAGTTACATTAGTATGTTTACTGAGCATTTGCTATCAATTAGCCACCAAAAAGAATGCTTTAGAATTGCCTAGAAATCCTTCGACTGATTAATGACATTAAATACGAACATAAAATCCAAATTCTCTATAAGCCTATAAGGTAAATGTGTTGAGAAAATACCTTGCATATAAGTGGCTTTAGTGGTAAAAATACTATAAGTAATGTAATCCTTGAACGTGGTGGTAACCACGTGTTATCGAACTTGCATGACCTGCACACTTTGCTAATTCTAATCAACCACACACCAAAATTGAACAAAATCATTATCAACACGGTACGCACTATGAAGTATGAAATACTAATTACAGTATCACACCTGCATAGAAGCCATCAAAAAGTAGCTAGATGTTGTAATAGAAGGGACCTTTGTAAAAGGCTGTCTCTTGAGAAGTACCTATTCAGCTTTCGTAAATAAAACGATCCCATGTAACTTACTAAAGTTTTGTATTGGCAAACAAAGGTTGTCAATAAACATAAACTTATATACAAAGTCACTTGGTATTACTTTAACGAAAATTAATAAACATGGCCACAAAGAGACCTTTCTACAAACAGTTAGTGTGCAAGAAAACATTTATGTGGAATGAATACATGCATGTCCTATCCGCCATCACTCACTCCCTGAATGACAAAATTAAAATAGAAACATGAAACTGAAAGTAGATAGTAATTGATATACGTACACAATTACATATGTAGATATTATATCTTATAAACAAAAATGAATAGATCATGCATAAAAATTCAAACCATTAAAACTAAATATATATTTACAATATGAGTCACACGGCAAAGCATGGATGACAAAAAACACATAAATTTAAACGACCATCATTTGTATAGTAGTAGTAGATAGATTTGAAAGGAAAACAATTTATATGCATAGGAGTTATGGCAAGGACATATATTAGTTATATGCAAAGTAATATTGTACCTTTAAGAATCTTTTAGATTGATAGAGATCTTGCAATCAAAATGGTAAACAAAACACCCATGTAGCTTTTATCCATCTCCACCCATCTCTTTGCCTTAAACTCCAAACTTTAGCATGCATTCATCAGGCACAACCATTCCAGATGCAGTGTTAGTCTACATACAATCAAAGTTAACTACAAAATGACAGAAAAAATTAGAAAGATTCAAAATCAAAAAGTTACAAAGTGAGTTATGTAGATGGGTACATCAAGTGGGTACCTGCATTTTTCATTCTATCTAACTGGATCCCTGTCTATCTAACTTTGTCATTACATCAAACTTTCAACTTGAATGTCTGGCTTTGTTTTATCATGTGAAACCATACACCCTGGTTTCCCCGTTCTACCTGATTTTTTTTATCACATCACTTTTGAATTAAATCATGTGAATGTGAATCCAGAGCTCCATACATCAAATATTATCATCCACTTCTAAACCCAGAATCAAAATAATAAATAATGTATGAATATAGAATTTATATATCAATAAGAAGAATACTCTCAAAAGAACCTATGGGCACTCATAATTACTTTCAACATAACATAGGTAACAACTACAAAACAGCAAGATTAATAACCATAATCGACAAAATTATCATAAAATTTAAAAAATAAAGTTTCTATCTTCCACATTATTAGGTATACAAAATGGAACTAAAGAATAAGACCTAATCGACAATAACTATGAATTAAAAAGTACCAGAGAATAGAGCGGCATCTGCAATCAATTCTGCAATTCAGGAAAAACCACAGGTTAAAATATTATTCCAGAAATTATAATTATAAATAAAACATAACAAATATATAAAATATATACAGTAATTGTATCATACCAAAAGTCGATTACATTCAAGCAAAATTGTTAATCAACACCTTGATTAATAATTAACAACAAATCCTAGCTTAATTCAACAAAATACGGACCAAATAACGATCAAAAACTTCACTGACCGTACAATTCTTTCAAAACCTAATCAAACGGTGGCAAACGCAATTAAAAACGAACTTTAATTCCAATCGTTGATCCAACTCCACGATTTTAGACATGGTTGGTGTAATTGGCGGTGTGTGGGGCTAGGGTTTTGGAAAACTGAGAAACGGGGGTTCGGGGATTAGGGGACGGGGTGTATTTACAAAGAAAATCAAATATATTAAATATATTGTCTCAAAAGAATTATTTGTAGATTTTCTTTTATTATTTAATTATTTTTATTTAGAAAATGTTTATTTTAAAATGTTAATAAATAATTATGGGTGTAAAGTGTATTTATTTTAAACTAATTTAAGCCATTGATCTTTAATTAGGGAGCCTAATCAATGGTCAAAATTCCTTAATGGTATCCTCTTTTAATTATATATAATAATAATAATAATAATAATAATCTTATAATAATAATATAATAAATTTATATATAAGAAGCGGGTGATTATGTCATCAAAAGTTTGATTGACCAATAGAATTACTCAATTTTATCAAATTAACTTAAATATAAGATTCGCCGACATCATAATTATAATTATTTTCCAAAATAATCATATTAAAATCAATTTAGATAACGTATCCTTATAGAAAAAGGACAGCTTTATCAAAAACAATATGTAATGAGTTATAATTAATCTAATAATCTAATCTCAAAAGATACATTTAAGGATAATTGCTTGATTCGGATGTGTATGGATTTATTTTATACATGCACTTATAAGCTATTTCACTCCATACAATACAATACAATTTTATATTTATTTGTCTCATTTAATAATAGACAGACATATACGAGATTAGAGATTAGTTATTGGTTATTAATTAATTAATTAAGACTATTATCTTTATATTTATCAGTGATGATTATTATTTTGTTATCTTTATAGGGTGAGGTTCAAATGAGAATGAAATTTTTAATGAGAATGGAGGAATCAACTAGAATGTGTCATGCGTCACAAAACTCACCTTTCCCCCACGTTTTTAAAACTTAAATATCTCCGAAACGATAAGTCGAAAAATCATAAAAATTGCACCATAAAAATCAACATTTTTTTCTCTTCGATTTGTCATCTCACAAGGTAACTTTCGAAATCTTTTGTTTTTGGGTTTTACAAAATTAGTAACACGTGTGTTACTAGCTGTTAACACATGTGTTAGTTGCTGTTAACACATGTGTTAATCGCTGCTAACACATGTGTTACACGCTGCTAACACATGTGTTACCAGCGTATAACACATGTGTTAGCAGCGAGTAACACATGTGTTACTAGCTTCTAACACATGTGTTACTCGATTTCAAAACCCACCAAAAAATGGAAAAAAAAAAGTTCGTCGAAAGTATACCTTGTTACATCTCTAATCGAAGAGAATAATACGCTGATTTTTATGGTGCAATTTTTATAATTTTTCGACTTACCGTTTGAGAGATATTTAATTTTTAAAAATGTAGAGGAGAGAAAGTAAAGTGACACATGGCACATTACTGTTGGTTCCCTTATTCTCAACCAAAGTAGCTGTACTCATTTGAACCTTACTCTATCTTTATATATAAAAATAAATAAATGTTACACACGGAGGGAGTATATACCAAAGTGAATTAAAAAGCCTTACCATATACAAATTCCTACTCTGTTGTGTTTTCATTTCTTTTCTGTTGTCAACTAACTAATCATTTTAATATACTCAACGATATGATTCATATACATACTACCTAAAATAATATAATCCGCGACTTTATTGTATATGTTTTTTAACTCATACAAAATGATAGAATCTATCATATACATTATCATCATAATTTTAAATATCAAATATATATTCGACGGGCGTGTGAATACACGGGTTTAGTGCTACTACTACTACTACTACTACTAATAATAATAATAATAATAATAATAATAATAATAATAATAATAATAATAATAATAATAATAATAATAATAATAACAACAATAATAACAATAATAATAATAATAATAATAATAATAATACCAAACCGTTGGAACTTGGAAGACTCATGGTCACCGACACAATATTACGTAGTTTAGTATGAATCACCTAATTTGCGTCACCAAACATGATTCATGGTGATAAGACAGAGAAAAACAGGAGAATTAGATTGCGTTTGGTTATGATTTTTTTTTTTTTTCATTTTTTTTTTTTTTTTCGTATTTTTTAGAGAGTGATGGGTGTTTTACTTTACTAAAAAAGAAATGAAAATTTGAAAAATGCGTTCAAATGTAATGGATTGAGTTTTCCTTTTCAATGGAAAATAGAGATGAAACCTTAGAGAACCAATAAAATGTACTCCGAAGTTTTTAGTTATTAAAAGGAAAATGAGAATTTTTCCTTTTCTTAATGAACACATTTTATAATTTTTTTGGTTTTCTTAGAGAAGTTTTCTGAAAAAATGAAAGAGTTTTTCGTGTACAGACATGTTATTTGGTTCCGTGTCTCACACCAATATTTTTAAAAGCGGTTTATTAATCGAACTAGGTATGGGTCCATTTCAGTCCAAATCGATTAGACTCATTGAACCGGATGAAATTATATATTATTAATTAATTTTATTAAATACTACAACTAAAAAAAGTGTTATGTTCCACACTTCGAGTGCGTACTTTTAATTAATCAAAGGAAAATATACAACGACCCAAACGTATTCGAAGAGTCAAGGGAGGGAATTAAAGGCTTCATCATTCTAAATTTCTCAAAGTAAGGCACGTAATTATTACCAACCTTCTTTCTGTTGGTGCGCATGTTAATTATACTCCCTCCGTCCAATGTTTTATTGTCCTCTTTTGACTTTTGGAGTCTTTCTTTGACAACTTTGACCTTGAATATTTTTGTTTGTGTTATAT